>JAYDZK010000001.1:69191557-69203203 GCA_034509185.1 Euphonia xanthogaster
ACGCTCTTCCGATCTACAAAATCACCACTAGCAAGTAAAGGTATGATTAATAAAGTGAATATCTATCTATCTATCTATCTATCTAATCTATCTATCTATCTATCTATCTATCTATCTATCTATATGCCTGTATATCAAACTATTAAGGATTACTATCAGCAATCAATAATACAACATAAATCAATAGTATGGTAGCAATCAATCATATAACAACAGCAATCAGTTGTAAAACAGCAACACAGTTGTGTTCTATTATCAGCTACCAGAAACTTATAATTAGTGAAACAATATAATAGTGGGTAGCTATAATAGAGGAGTTACATGGATATGCAATATCAGGATTGAGTGTATTAGACAGATTTCAGAGGGGGTGAAATAAACCCAAAGAGGAGGACATTGATACAAGAAAGGAACCAAACCATTCCAGAGGTAGAGGACAAACCAAACTAACCCCAGAATTGGGACCAATGCAGTAATAGACTGAGTCTCTCTTCAAAGATAATCTACACCGCAGATTCTGAAGTTATCCAGGCATCCCAGGGCTGGTTCCAAGATCCCATAGGAATTTCTTTTGGAGCATTTAGCCTGTCTAGGAAAGGAAAATAAGTCATTTTTATTTCCTAGAAATATGACCACATCAATCACCTGCATTCTGAACAGCAAATAGATGTTGTGAATCTCTATTTTTCACTTGTAAGAGCCAATATGTGATGAAGTTTTGTACTTTTTCAGACCAATTTAATTTTCTCAGTTTGTTTCCAATTTTTGAGATGGTAAGTTGCCCTTGCAGTTTCTTAGGTGTTGCACTTACCGATTATATCTCAGGATGCCTCCTGTTTCTATGTACACAGCTGTATTTCAAAGATGCCAGCTGCACTTTTCAAAGGTATTTTGGCTGCCAAGGCCTAGTTACCAGGATTTTAGGCTGGCAGGCAATTTGTCTGTCAGTATTTTTCAACAGACATTCTCCTTCTAATCAGGTTACTAATTATGGATGCTCACATCACCATTTTGTTTCCATCTCTACACATCTACACTGTGTAATTATTAATTTTTTTCCAGGATCTTTGTGAATGTGAATCAACATATTCCTCCAAGACACATTCTTGCATGGTTATAGAAGATGATTTCAGTTCTGCTCTCCAAATCCAGCATAGGTGAAATAGCACCAGACTTAGTCCTTTCTACATCAAGAAATACACTTAAACTCTTTCAGGCATTAAGTCATTATTATATTACCTAAAGCCTCTTCTACAGCATAATCTGCACAGTGTGTCAGACACTTTTAACAGGAAAAGAGAAATACTTTGATTCTCAAGGGCTAAATGTGGCCCTGGTTACTTGGCCTGTAGTGCAGATACCACCAATCTGGTCTGAAGATAGTTAGTCCTGAGCTAAATATACAGGAATCACTGTACCACATAGTGGGGTAACATCTCTCCTAAGATGGATACAGTGATACAGTCACCACTGCAGACAGAGACTATGAGTAATGATTCATTTTAAAAATAATTCCAGTAACGTCTAAAACAGGGAAATGGATCTGCTTGGGTAATGAAGACCAGGTGCCAGAAAGCAGTTTAGAGCCTTATGAACGATATTGGTAGAAATTAGAAATGGGATTTAAAGCTACACTGCCATCTGAACCCATAAATGTCTAATCTCTATCAACATCTCACTTTTTTTTTTCTTTTTTTCTTTTTTTTTTTTTTTTCTTTTTTGAGATATGTCTGTAGGAGTCTAAAGTAACGTTTCTTTCTTTCTGTGAAGGACTGAATTGCGACAGAAATTGGATTAAGATGAAGGAATGCCACATTTCTCAATCAAGATCTCGGAGACTTGCAGCAAAATGTCCAATCTTGGAGCATTCCACGCGCATTTCTAGGATCATGCTCCACATAAAAATTATAGAAATCAATATCTTCTGACTTTTGATAGTGATCCACATACTGATATAGACTAGGATGTATCATATGGTATTCAAGATCATTTCCTGCATTATTAACTTTTAATTTTATAATTCTGGAGAGTAGTCTAACCACAAAATAGAAATCTAGCCCATAGTCCCTTATTTTCCCAACTTGTGGAAGTTCTACCACTCCACAGAAGATAATTCAGGAATCTTTGAAATTCAGGAAATTTTGGGTAAAGAATTCCCTGAATGCCCTTTTCTAGTTATCTTGTAAAGCCACTATTAGAATATGCTCATCCTTATGCTGTGCATCCTGAGATGTGTGATTTGGGTAAACCATTCTGTTAAGGCATCAAACTCTTCTCATTAACCTTACCAAACATATGACAACTATATTATTGATGACATAACCTTGAAATTTTCAGTTAGTATGTCTGAGATTGAATATTTATTTTTATTTTTTAATCACATATCTGGAGAAGTATTCTAGCAGAAACCTCATGAAATTCAACAAGGGGAAAGATAATGGTGTCCTGGGCTGTGTTAGCCAAAGTATTGTTAGGAGATGAAGGGAGATGAACATTCCCCTCTATTCAGCACTGGTGAGACCACATCTGTGTCCTGTTATAGGCTCCTCAGTACTGGAGTGGCATGGATACACTGGAGAAAGGTCAACAAAGGGTGACTAAACCAAAGAAGTGATACAGCTTTTCTCCTTTGAGTAAGGGCTGAGAGAGATGGGATGGCTTACCCTAGGAAAGGGAGCCTCAGGGTGTTTAAGAGAACTGAACCCACTGCTCATGTGAACCATTACTGGCCCACTCATGTATAGTAAAGCCTCATGATATGAATTCTGGATCCACCTAGGAAAAAAATAGTTGTCTAGCAAGTGTAGAACTCAGTATAAAAATACTGAACATATGGATATATTTATGGTGACAATAAGGTACGAAGAAAATTAGTGAGGAAAGGTTTATAGAATAATAGCAACAAAAAGGGATGAACTGTTCTTCCTCTCAGTACTTTGTGCTTTAATTGTTCTGTTTACCATATCCCTACATCAAAATTCTGTATTTTTAATTTCTTAATCAAGTGCTGCTTAGTCTGATAGGAATTTGAAAGCCACAGTTGGGTTAAGAAGAGTAAGCATCCTCCTCCTTCTACGGAGAGGCATAATAAGCTCCATTGCAAAAAGAGATTCATGGCTCCAAGCAGTATCTGAATTTAAAAATTCCTTAGCAGCCCTCTGTACATCTTAAATGTACTGAAAAGGAACTGATCAAAATAGAAGAGGTTTCATGACTATGTAGCAAAACCACAGGAAAGTGAAAAGTCAACTTGGTTCTTTCTTTCTAATACAGTTAAACTCTAGTTTACATGAAATTTTATCTTTTTCAATTGGAAAGTTATTTTAGTGGAATAGAATAAAGGCAGGTACAATTACCCATCTTTATTCCAATAGCACTCAGTATTCATTCAGTACTACATTCATCAGTAATTTTTTAAAGCATATAAGGGTCTGACATTAGACAGTAAGGTCACTAATCTACAGCATCTACATCTCGTGGATACCTGAGACTTGGAGTGTATAAAAATGGTACCTCAAGAAGAACTGGGGACTCTCACCACCGAGGAAGGAGCAGAAGGATGCCACAACCACAGGGATCTATGGTGTTCTCTCTCTCTCCTCCCTCCCTTCCTTGCCCTGCTCCCTTCCCTCTCTCTTCCTATTTCTATCTCTCTACCTCTCATTTACTGGTAAATAAAATCTATAGTATTGACTTTGGCATATGGTCTTGTTTGCACCTTAACTCAGAAAGAGGCATCTCTTATAATTGGATCAAGATAAAATAAAACTATGAAAATAATGAGATATAAAATTTTGATAAAATAATTTCATGGCAATCTCACTTTCACACACTTCTGTTATAACCGTCTTTTTATACAACATGCGTGGCCTGAGTAGAAGCAGCTGTCATGGCTTTCTTTAGCTTCACCTTTTCATCAGGTTTCTTCTGGGGAATATGTTTTGTCTAGCAGCTTCTTGTTCATTTCCTAGATCTCAGAGTCCCACTTTCATAAGGCTCTGAGAAATCACAATTTAATCTCTAACAGGTTTTTAGTGATATTTTATTTCCTTTTACAGTAAGTTTCACATTACTGCAAGAGAGTGAGTTAAGTTAAATAGTTCCAATTAAGATGCTTTTGTTGTTTTGCCCAGTTCAGTAGATGTTTCTAGAGGTGCACTGGGTTTTTTCCGCAAGGATTCTGAAGAGTCATTTGTTTTCCAGAGTTGACTTAATAAAGCTTTATTAAAACAGAGCAGGGTGCCAGGGCTTTATTTAATCAATTTCTGGTTTCACCCACCTCGAGTTCATCCTTCTCTAGAGTACCTGAATGAAAACAATCTGATTCAGCATTTCTGTGTTGGCTAGCTCATGCAATTAAAAAAAACCCAAAAAGTTCAAAAGACTTAATGTCAAAATATATCCTTTAGTAGTTTGCAATCTAGAGACATTTTATATTTGCAGCTCTTTACCCTGAATTTCCATAGTTCCTTTTACTATTTTGAAAGGTATTAGCTGCATTAGCAAGTATGTTATCTGAAGGAGAGTTTTACTGCATGTATTGGCTTGACTAATGTGATAATGAAGAGTATGTCAAAAAACTATTTAGCATGTCTAGAATTATTTTTGGTAGCTTTTCAACTGCAGCAGAAACAGAGTAAACGTACTGCAAAGAATACAAATCTGAACAAGGTTTCTAATAAATTATTTTATCTTTAGATCTTTATAATTTTTCTAAGAGCTTTAACTTAATAAATGCTGAAAACACATGTTATTTTAAAAAAAATTGAGATCTGGTGCTACCAGTATTTTTAAAGTCCCAATAATTGGGTACTCTAATACTACTAAGAATAAATGTGTTTTTTTGGTTGACTAATGTGATATATGAGAGCTTGAATGTAAGTAAAAATACAAGGTATGCAACCATGACATTACTGAATTCTACTGAAGTTTTGTCATTTATTTCTGAAAAAAAAAAAGATATCACCCAAGAAGTTCAACATGGGTGACTTTCAAAATAAACAGTAACATATTGACAAAAGATTAAGAATAGTAACACCGATGTTTTGTATTTGTTTGCAGATAATTATTAGACCTGCATTTGGGTAGCATTCAAAATTTATTTAAAGTGGTGAATTGCCAACAAACCCTATAGGAGATTCAAACACTGGAAAAAATTCTTACCATGTAATAGTATCCCAACAAACCAAGATAAAAAAAGGTGCCATAAACGTTCAAGTAAGCAGTCCCAGTGATGTTCTGTGAAGCTGAAAGACAAAAACTGTTTATGACTTCCGACCATCAGCTCAAAGAAATATGTGTCCACAGTGACGATAGGAAGAGGGCAGTGACTTGGTGGTGGTGTCTCTGCTCTGTGGTTGGGAATGTTCACATTGACTGCAGGAAGAGCTGGAACCTTCCTCACACCATAAGTGGTTCCATTTTTATTCAGGTGCCTACCAATGATTTTCATCCAGAAGTGCTGTCCTCCTACATCTATTTCAAAAACAGTGTAACCACCCAGCTACAGATAGAAATGAACGCAAAGGTGGAAGGCAGTTTAACTAGAAAGAGGACATTAAGTTCCTGTGTTAATGATGAACAATGCACAGTGAATGAGAAGTCGTTGCAAAGAAAAGCTGATAGATCAACTGTTACAGTACAAAATAGAAACCTGGATTCTAGACTTGTCTTACAGAGTTGGTTATACATTTTATAATAAACAGTTGTTGGATAAAATGGTGCTTATTGTGGTCTAGTGAATATTTCTTACTTTAAATTCTACATTGACTGTTGAGCTTGAAGGAACAATTTGGCTAAGACAACTTGTTTGGATCTTCTCTGGAAGTAACCAGTGCTGGAAGAGTCACAAATGATGGGCTATGAATTTTGTTACATGGGGGGAACTGATGTGAAAGGAAATCAGAACATCATGATCCATGTTCATATGCAGAATCATAATATCCTTCTTTATGTTTTCTTTTTTTTTTTTTTTTTGATGTACTACTGCCCTCACTTTTGTAAGAAAGATGAACAGCAAGAGAAGTTCATAACAGCTTATAGTTGTGATAAAGCTCATTTGTTCCACTTGTCACTTTACTCCATGACTCTTGCTTAAGTTTAGTGTTTCTTATGTGCATTACTTGTTTTTCTTTCTCTAGGTCTAGGGAGTCACAGAAAATTTCCTTTAAAGCTGTTGCCAACATGGAGAAATCAACAGCCTGCTATCAGTTTTCTGGAAGACCATAATTTCTTTTCCTAATAAATTAAGAACTGTCTGCCAAAACCCACTGACAACTAAAGGATTTCTAGACTTATTAACATTTTGGTTACACTGATAGACTGTGCTTTAAAAGCATGGACACCTTAGGCTCTGCATTGTCTTCTCTTTTTTTGTTTGGTACAGCACATTGAGCAATTGAGTTCAAATACTGTGTCATTTTAATTGGTGCAGGAGAGCAATTGACTTTCAATGGCAAAATGTCAAGTGCTTCCTTTGCCTCATCAAAGCAAATTTGTCAGGAAAAGACTATCATCTCATATAAATAGCAATCAGTGCAATTAATTTGTATGTTTCAATTAGCTCATGATCTAATTATCGCATGGTCTAAGGAAAACAGCTAAGGACTTCAAAGAGAAAAAAGTGTTTCTCTTCTCTACTTCGCTGTTTCCTATACTGTTGACTCATATTCATACACTTGAATAAATCCTCTGTGATAGTTTGTTGAAATTTGCAGCTTCATTTCACACAAACTTTCAAGTTAGTTATACTGTGAACCTCAAAGCCAGTTCTACTCAACTGCCAGAGGAATTAATGCTAGTTCAAGTGATAGAAGAAAGACAGATGTTACAGGAAGTGTTGATTATATTTAAATTATTAATGTATTGAGAGTAAATCCCTAAGACCTCCTAGCACATTAAGAGTGTTAAATAAAAGCTGAAATGAGGCAGAATGGGATAGACCCAACAGAATATTAACGTGTCTGCAATGTTGTTGCTGTTGTTTTGAGATGCCAGAGGCCTATCTTTACTATAACAGCAGACTACTCTGAACAGGAAGACAGTTTCAGATTTGTTTTCAGTTTTATAAGATTCCAGGCTCTGCCTAGAAGGGATTCCTGGTACTTTTTCTATAGAGGGAATACTTTAACTGTTTCTGAGGAAAAACTGTATCACTGGCTCCTTTACTTTTCAAATAATTTCAAATAATTACTAGGAAAATACTAGCGGGCCTTGCTTCAAACTTTTTGTTTAGTCAAGCTGAAACACATTTCTCTTACTAACAGAATACCTCATATGGTTTTCAAAATACATCTCGTTTTCAATCTTTCACCATTTCTTAAAATAATTTAAAAAATAAAATGGATGACTACATTGCTATGCAGAATAGTTTCTATTAATGGTAGTTAGGAAAAAAAATGTGAGCAAAAAATATCTTAATGCTAAAACCAATATTTGTCTCAGAATGCTAGAATTCTTAAAAGTATAGGCATTAACAATTTTAAAAATTATTACTTCATTATAAAATTAAAATATGTTTCCTGTTTCATAATATCTTTTACCTTTTTTGGTTTGTCCTCTTTTTTCTCTTTTCTTTTTATACCTCATGAAAAAAGGAAAGATAGGAAATGAGTAAAAGAAAATTGTTTGCAGTCTTACCTGACAATTTTCTCTTTTAATTGTTAAAAAGTGAATCTTTTCTCCTCTGTGGTAAATTGCAGCCTTCCTCAAATGAGAGATGGGATTATGTTATCCTGGTCAATATGATACAGAAATTTTTCTCCTAGACGCTTCTGTTGTGAACAGCCGTGGCTTCTGTCTCCCATGAATGGAGCAGACTTTTATATTGGCTAAGAGTTTTCAGTTTTCTCTATGTATCCTTAAATTAACTCTCAAAGAAAGGAGAAAAAAGAATTAATAGCAGTAACTTATATTTCATGTTTACATCTTTCAGTCTGTGCCCCTGAAAGAAGTCATGCTCAAATGATCATTTTTCCTACTAAGACTGTAGGCAGACTGACATGACTGAAAAATAAAAGTAGAAGTGTTTTATCCAGCAGCAATAGCTTATGATTTGATTCAGGTCATGGCAGTCATTGCATAAATTAAAGAAATTCCAGCTAAACATGTACCAAACATAGCCTCTATTCTCTCAAATTAGTACGCTTTTTATGGGATTAGATTGTTGACAATGATTCTTGCATCTCCTCTATTATCAATTTACATTTTTTTATTCAGTGTAACTATTTTGAAAATGTAGACAGCATAAACAGGAAAAGAGATTTTGTTGTTCATAGTAGAACAGCATCTAGCTCAGGCTGTAACACTCTCTTAAAAGTGTAGAACTTAAAATTTTCTATAAAAACACTTCAACAAGTATCTCATATTATATATCTATCATGAATGTGATGTCTGTTACAGCATTTTTCCAAAAGAATACTCTGTATTGTCTTATGAAGAAAAGAAGAAAACATTCTTTGCTGTCCTCCTTCAAACTCACTAAGTGAGGAGGAGCCTGTGGGCTGTAAGTTCTGCGCTGCAAAGCTTTTGCCTGCAGCCCACTTCTTTAGGCATTTGTGAAGGGCTGATATGGAGTCACAGCTCTTTTTCATAGAGTTTCCTCCTAGCTGCTTCAGGCAAATATAGAGCCACTGCTATTAATTCTGTCTTTCTGAGTGATTTTATTCTAAAGTGCATTAAACTAGGAACTCAGGCTCTCTGCACTAACTGCATTTTTCATTGCGACTTACACATGTAAAAGCTACATTGTGAGATGCTTAGGATTACAATGCCTTATTTTTCTGTTTCATCCAGTCCCTTGTAACCAGTATCTTTTGCTTTTTTTCTGACTACATGAATGACTTTGCTTTTCATGTCACATTACTCTAAAATATTCTCCATATTAGGGATGGATTGTCCTGTTTCTCAGAGTAGTTGTGTCTTCTGTGAGATTTCTGGTTTCTTTCAGGATGGTTTTGAGGAAGTACATTTTATGTCTTGCTGACCCTTTTGTTTAAATATATTCTATAGCTTTAGTAAGGTTCTCCCTAATCCACTATTTTCAGAGCTTCTCACCATTAAAAAGAAAGCAGCAGAAGTATTTCATTAGCAAACAGATACTGTAACTCCACAAATGAAATCAGATTGCAACTCAGATCAGAACCATTTACATCTCAGCTGGAAGTATTTTAAAGTAATGACAGATCTTTACAGTCCCTCTTGCAAACACCTAGCTGGTTTCCAAGTTTACTTTGGCATTCCTAGACTTTCAAATTCATTATGAAATTAGTAATTCATAGCCATTATAGTATTTTTTTTCCTTGTCATATTCTTGGTTTGCTGGAAATCAACTGGTTGTACTTGAGCAACATTATTGCCTCATTAGGAGAGGAGATACAAAAGTTCTCTTAGTCAGTTGTACTTCTATTTCTAGCATGCCAGAATCAGAGTTTCTAAAAAGTTGGTAGGCCTTGCAACTTCCTACTTTTATCTGGATATCTAATTAAAATGAGATCTGTCTAGGAAAATATGTGTCTGAAGATATAGAGAAACTGAAAATCCAGGACATATTATCAATAAACTTTTCAGCAAAGAAGGACAAAGAATTCAATCAAATATATTATGGTTTTATTACTGTTATTTTAAAAGTCCCATCTGAAGCATCTATTTTTCTTTTCTGCAAGCAAATACTTTTCATCCCTTTCTTAAACCTGTACCGCACATACACACACAAACACACACACATGCAAACTGCTTCTTCTCCAGTTCTTCCGTAAATATAAAAATAACCACATTGATTCATAAAAATGTATAACACTTTGAAGAAGATGTCCTGATTGTTTCCTAAACTAATGTACTTTTGCTTTCTTTCCATTTGGACTTTGGGTGAAATGAAGAATCACATCTCATCAGACCCTGTATCAAAACTTTGTAGGGATCAGGAGCACAAGGAACACCATAGAATCAATTTCCCTTACAGCAGAGACACAGTTAAAACATTATCAATGGGGTAGATGCTTATCCACAGATCACTCTATCCTTCCCCACTAAACTCTCTTAGAAGAATGTAATTAAATTCTCCAAGACCCAGATCATTGTTTACAGTCATTTTGTAATGAGGAAAATATAGGATTAAAAAGGTTATCTTCTGTTGGGGAATCTAGTGCTGTCTGACATCAATCAGTCTTCCTAAAATTGTTTAGATTTTTGTTTGGCTATTCTGATGTGGAAGTTAGTTTCCAAAATAACTGCTTTATGAGGGGTGGTTAAACACCAGACTTATTAATGTTCACTTTGTGTCCATTTACTTCAGTGCTTACATTGCTCATTTGCTTGCATACCTTTTTTCAGAAGTGAACAGAATTATCAATCTCAGTCCTGTAGTATTAAGTTTTCCTATTCTACTAGCATTTTATTGTCTCGTCCTGAAAGATTGAGGTCCCTTTTCTTATATATTCTGTTTTTAGAATGTAGGTGACCTGAATTGTCCATATCAATTTAAGTGTCATCCCACCAGGTGAGATATATTGAAGCAAAGTTAGACAGTTATATATATTACCATCTATGCCTGAAATAGCTCACCTCATATATTCTAAAAATAGGTTTTATTTTTTCATGGCTGCATCACATTAATGGGTTATTGTCATTCAGTTCCTAAGTTCTTAAGCATTAAGATTGCTGTATCTCCTCATTTCTAACTGAAAGAAAATGAAAAATTTTTAATTTGACTTTTTCATGTTGAATTTACAGTTAGTCCATGGCACTGTTTTAATCATAATATTCTATTATGTACTGAACAAATGAAGTGCACTTTTTTACACGATGGGGCTGGAAATTTATGTGAAATTGGAATGATATGTGGAATTAAAGGGTACATGGTCACCTGTAACGTGGCAAATACCTCTGATTTGTGAGAAATGTCAACAAGGATTCAGCATTTAATAATAAATAAGTAATAGACAAGAAAATATGTGGCTACCTGTGTTCATTTTTTTTTGTGTGCGTGCATGTGTGTGAGTGTATTGGCATCTCTGGAACACTTGCAGGAACTATAAACAAGAACAGCAGCAAACAAACAGAGAGAATAATTCTTCTGAGTCTGGCATCAGACAATCCAAGCAGCAGATCATTCCCAAGACACTCTCACTATGATTACTAAGAGACAATATATTCTTCTTAAATATTTACCTCTTCCAATTTTTATTTGCATATGGTATTTTTTGCAGAAAGATAAATTTCATAGACTTATGTTTAGTTGCTTAAATATGGTGAGATTAGCAGCCCATGATGCAAATATGACACTCTTCAAGATCAGAGCAGTTTCCTTGTGATTTGCATAAGATTTATAAATATTAAAGCTACTTCATATAAATATTGGATATGGCACATGCAAAAGCCTCCAGATGTAAACATAGACTCTATATTTGCAGTTGCAACTTAAAACTGTCAAAAATTGTCAAATAATTTTAGATGCTAAAGTCATATCTTTGAAAACATGCATTGAAAGTTATTAAACAAAGATTTCCAAACATTCTGGCTGATCAGTGGTTTGCTATTTTTAAATCATGAAATTGCACAACGATTCTCCCAGAAATGGCAAACAGCAGAACATCCTCTCTTCTTTGCGTTGCCAAGGATCAATGTGCCCAAAAAATACACAAAATGAAA
>JAYDZK010000001.1:69203303-69217848 GCA_034509185.1 Euphonia xanthogaster
TCTTCTTTGTATTGCTAAGGATCAATGTGCCCAAAGTGCCCAAAGTGAAAACTTTGGAAGGAGAAGGAGTGCTAAATTAATTTTTGTGCTTAAGAGGAAATAAAATTTTCAATCATATAACAACCTGTATGATGAAAAGAGAAGTCTCATCAATTTGACCTCAAATGTAGCCTTCTTGCTTTCTAAAAATCTTAGAGACCATTTCAAATGCATGTCAAAGACCAACAACTGAATACTTACAGAAAAATCAAAATACATGAATGATTTATAGATTTGAGAAAATAATGAATTCTGTAAAAAGAAAATATAGGAAATACAACTATTTTTGAACATCATTGAGAAAAAAAAGTGCTTAATAAGACTGAATATATAAAACATGCTAGAGCTTTTTGGTAATGGGAAATTGTTACTCAAGTTAGATGATGTTAATGCTAAGCAAATCTAAACTATGAGATGTCTCACTACATTTCTTACTTAATTCACACATAGTACGCTAATCAGAAAAAATAAGAACTTCTCACAAAATTCAGTTTTTTCCTACCAATTCACTTAATGTCCAATAAAAATTAATTTAAAATAAATATCTTTAAAAACTCAGAAGTAAAAATCATTGTGTATATGTTTTGCGAAGGTTTGTTTTTAAATACAATTATATTTTCTGTGGCCAATTATTTTCCTAGTACGTAAAACCTAGCTTGGAAAAAGTGAAAGCTGTAAGCTTTCAGTCATACCTGAAATTTATTGCACAAAAAATATAAAAACCCACCAAATCACAGATAACTCTTTGGTATACAAATATCTATAGCATAAAATATTCTTGATTTTTATGCCACTAAGATGTAATAATAAATGTGTCATTGACAGCATTATGCCAGACACATGGCACTTTTAAAATCAGCTTCTTTTTTTTTCATCAGTTCTTTCCACTGTGTCAACTATGCTAAGATTGTCCATCAACATCCATTTTAAATCCTTGTACCACATCAGCAAATATAGATTATTCAGTGGTAAAACAGATTTACTCTGCGTAGCTGTTGCCAGAATATTTAGCAGAAATCAAGTGCCTATAGAATAAGTGAGCTCATGATGTGGGGTCTCTATTTTATTCAGTGCTGGAAAGTCATCATTCATTCAATTGTTTAGTATTCAATTCAATTCAAATGTTTAGCATTACACTGCTAATCCATAAAATCTGAGGACCAAAATTAAGTTGGGAAAATATATCAGAGCAACCGTATGAGACCAGATTGGAACACAAATCTGCTTTTCTCCTATGTAAATAGAATAAACAAAATGAGTTTGTTTGCATTCTATGGACCACAGATGACAATAAAGAAATTACTGTATAGAAATGTCTACTTCTCAGTTAACAAAGGAAGATTTTTACTATTGTGACACAGTCCTTTATTTCAGGTCTGCCAAGTAGTCTATGGGTAGAACTTTTCAGCTTATTTCTTCTTAATATGATGTGTCTTCTGACCACAGTGGCAATGAAGGAAAGACAGAATCAATTTTGCTCTGCCCCTCTTTGATTAAGAGACAGTAACTCAGTAATTATTCAGTTTCTGATTCCTTGAAAGTGGCCTACAAGTCTGGTTTTATTTTATTTTGTCCAGAGAGGTTCACGAATCCTGCAAATTCTTTCCTCATTTTAAAGAAATACTGAGTAAAATAATTTAAAGAATTTCAAACACTGGGTATGCAACAATATTACAATAAATATAGATTGCATATATAATACAATTTCTTACCTCTGTTGCATTAAACAAAGCAAAAATGTGGGACATTCAAATTGGTTAATTTGTAACTTGTATCTCTACCGTGGAATAGAGACAACATGTACATCTAATCAGAGCATTTTCAGTAAAAATATCCTTTGAGAAATGGCTTAGCAAAGTAGCAGGTTGTTTTACATGAAACCTGAACTAAGAAAGAAATTGCAAATTGTGTCAGCTTTTCAGTCACCTGTTTCTCATATTAACAACAAGGATATTTCCTGTTTCCTTTCCCCCCAACCCTGTATTGAATTCAACATAGTGTAACATACCAGAGAAAAAAATAGAAACTATACTATTTTTCCTGAATTTCTATTTTTTTGTATATTCAATACTTTTTTAAAGTAATAAATGGTTTTATTCTATTTTCTCACTAACACTTATTTTCCCACAAACAATAATTCGACAATTAAAAATTTCAAACAATATTTCCTTTTAGCAAATGCACGTATTTAGATTGAAATTTTGTTTTCAGAAATGGGAAACAGTACTTTGAAAATAATTTTGGGGGGTACTATTGGCATGTCTTTTTCTGGAAAAAAAGTGATTAAATGGCTTTGCTTGTCATGACTAAGAGAGTCAGAATCTCTCTAAAATTCTAAAACAGCTCATCCCAAAGAGATATCTTTCACCCTAAAAAGACACCTTCAGTTTTTCCTATGGACTCAGGATTTGTCTTAAACTATGATGAATGAAAGCACTCTATGTGCAATCCCTTATTTCCTAGTCAGCTTAACAGAATGAATATTGTCTATCATCATGAAAACATATCATTTTCCCTAGTTTAGTTGTTTTAGTATAATGCAAGAATGGTTATTATGAGAATTCAAATGCATGTAAATGATAACATATTTTGAATTAGCTAACTAGCCATAGCACATTAATATCCACTGCCTGATCTTTTCTATTTTCCTCAACTGTTTAGCGGTTCCATTCTGGAAGCATCTATCTTTATTACAGAGGTGGAAAGGAGAGGAGCCACTTCAGAGAGAATTCTTGGAATTTATTTTGAAATCTAGCCAGTGTAGTTAAAGCTGATAGACATTGCACTGAATCCAGTCTATTGAAGGTATCTGACAGCAGAGAGAGAGGGATGGAGACCAGAAGCAGTTAGCCAGAAAAATAGAAGGAAGTGTAACTTGCTCATTTGTAACAGCTGGATGTGTAAGCCTGTATCTGTCAAAGCCTTAATGAAACCTAGACTAATAGCCAAAAAGTTCAAAGCAGAAAGATGCCCTGTTAAATGAAAGGTCAGCCTTATCTCACACAGCAATTTAAGCTAATTAAATACAAGCTAGTAGTCCTAGGTTCACTTTATAGCTAATGGAAAGAATTTGGTGTATCTATTTTATTATGAGATTTCCTATTGGTTCTCATCACCTTATTAATTTCTTATATGGAATACCTTAACTGATTAAATTTAAAAGTTAACTTTTCAGTCCTGAATCATACAGCATAAACATTAGCCATGATGCTTGAAAAAAAAAAAAAAAATCTTATCCAGATCTAATAGAAAGGTCAATTTCTCTTCAGTAAGACTTAACTTCCCAATTTAATTGTGCATGGAGCTTGAAAGTCTAAGCAAAAGTGAAATAGAATTGAAAAACATAGCTGCATCATTTAATATGGCACGAGTCTGTAACTTATATAAAGAAACTCCTCCTGATGATATTCTTTGGAGAAGATTATAAACCCACAGAAGCTACTACAATGTTATCTAATTTGCAGCGTTGATCTTGGCAGATCAGTGAGTAACAACTCTTCAGATTTAATAAACAGAACCAAAACAAACCCCCAAATAACACCCTCTGAGCCCCCCCCCTCCCCCCCGCCTCCCCCCAAATTATCTTTATTTGCTTTTTATGAAGTACAGTGTTTCCTGAAAGGAGCTCCAATCCCTGAATGTAAAGTGTATATTTCACAAAATTGCCCATTGTTTCTCCACTAGATAGAGGCAGACAGTGTGAAATCTTTAGTGATAGTTATTGCAAAGAGTCACAGAGTCATGGAATAATTTACCCTGGAAAAGACTCTTAATATCTTTGAGTCATCAAAATATATTTGTTTTCTCCTCTTACCACCTGTAATGTTCCACCCTATGAAGTTAATTATTCTTTTAAAGAAGCAATCAAGAAAATCTCTATTGCATGCAACAGCTTCACAACCAGGTACTGAGCAGAACTTGAAAAAGTTGAAGAGTTTCTGCTATTTCTGCTGCTTTTCCTTGGTAGTAAGGCATTTCCTCATTGTTTGGCCTTTGTATCTGCAAATATCGTTGACTGGAATAAATGTAGGTGATGCAAACATCTGAAATATATCTGAATTATTTGACCATTCCACTATTAGTGAAAAGGCAATAGATATAGATGTTATTCCTCTGGATCCTTCTGGAAACTCACTATAACATACATGGTATTAAAGAAGAAACTGCTCCACCAGATATCTTAGTAAAAAGTTTTCTGAGATTTATGTGAAAGACTGGAGTTTACATGTGAGCTAGGATTACACAATCTTAATATTAGGACTCTCTTGCCCATGAACCCTAAAAGGTCACAGAAATAGAGCAGTGCTCACCTCTTAGCCTGTTTCCATTGAAGATATATGACAGCAGCCAAATTAGACTGACAGGCTCAATACAGCCAATAGTTTATAGTATTTGACTGATTTTTTTGGATAAAATTGTTGCAATTACTATAATGAAGTCTTTCTGGGCACTGAGTTCCAAAAAGATTTTTTTAAATTCTCAGATCTTTCAATGAGTATTGCCAACAAGTAACAGTGCCTTTGGGGTTTAGAGTATTTATGGTATACAAACAACTTGTCAAACTTCTGCTGTTTTGCTGTAGGTTATATTTAAGGCCCCCAGTAAGAGTTACAGTATCAGCAACTTCATTCCAGTGGAAACATTGACATTCCTGGCTGTGTTTGACTTCTAAGACTAACTTGTTCTCCCCAAACAAAATCTGGAGTAATACAAATATACCTGCTCAGCCCTTGTAAAGCAAGATTAACAGCTTTCATACTTTCTAGTAGCTAATAATTCTGAAATCTACTTTGAATAATTTAGAAAAACTAGTTGCTATTAACCAACAACAACAACAACAACAAAAGCAGGAAAATATGTTAGTGAACACATGGCGGGAAATACTTTAACTGGGTCACGTGGTTTAAATAAAAGTCAGTTGTTCAACTGTTCCTTTTCACATTTTGTTAAAAAAGTGTTTCCCATAAGAAATCTGGTCAAGGTAGGCAGTATGTTTGTATTTTACATTAGTTCAGGGCTCTGGCTGCCCTTCTCCGAGGAACCAAATTCCTAGGTTATTCCCTTAAGCCCAGGTTGGCAGACTGAGAACCATCTCTCTGGTATTTTGTGTACACCTGTCGAAAGCTGAGAAAAAAGACCTTCAGAATGATCCCACTCAAGCTCTGTGGACAGCTAAAAACCTGACCAAGCATTCTGATAGAGGTAGAGACAGATGAGTCTGCTGTTCTACACAGGAAAATCAGCAGGAGATTCAGTCAGAGACTCTGAGGCCATGAGAGACACTGAACATGCATAAGTTGAACTGATAGTTGTACAGCCTTGAGCATAAACAGGAGAGAGGAATTTTGTTTCTGTCAGAATTGTATTCTTTGGGAGCAGCACAGCGAACCTCTGGTTTTCAGAAGGGAATATTTTTTTTCTTCCAACTGCTGCTTCTTCAGTTTTTGATTGAAAATAACTTATTATCTATTTTCAGAAGCAAGAACTGATTCAGGTTTTTTATGTTATGTAGTGGTTCTCTTGAACAAAATGATAGAAAAACTCTTATGATGTTCTGTCTGTCTTTTTTCTTACAGCAAGCAATGAAATTGTGTTTAAGTGGCTTGAAGAGTCACAGAACATTTGAATGCCTCTTTTTTCTGCTCCCTGCAATTAAAATCAGAACTTGATTATTTTCTTTTGCTGTGTTTTAGTTACTTAGAATTGCTGTAATTTTTCACTTCAACCAAGTTTAACTTGAATTAAAATAGAAATTGTTCCTGTTTTTAGCAGAAGTAAAACTGTTTATTTTTTATTCAGGATTTTGTGTCTTGACCATTTTTTCCAGTCTATTGTGCTCAAGGTGTTCTTACACCTTTTTCCATGCCCACTGCTGTGTGCAACTGAATTTGGACATGTGGTGCTAAATCACCCTTTATTTGGCTTGAAGTTGAGTTTTAAAGAGATATATCTTAAAAATAATGATTACTCCATTTCTCCTTCAATTGTTAACAATGCAATAGCTCAACTAGGTAATATAACTATTATAACTCTCTGCAGTTCTCTTTTCATAATTTGTGAAGCAAGGTTAAAAGATTTCAAACCACTTATTCAAAGTGTTTGTAGAAAGCCATTTTCATATTTTAAAGCATATTATCTTGCATGTTTTGTGAACAACTATTCCTAGTATTCAATTCAAGCACTATGTTTAAACCTAATGGGAAAAAAATGTCAGTAGTTTAAGAAAACAGGCTGTGCAACTCAGACCAGGGAATGTCTCAGTGAGAGTTTTTGTGCATGTGCTTTTGTATATCTGCTTTTCACAGTGGTTGCAACACTTGAGAAATAATCTCTAGGGCACAATGTCTCAGCTTGGTCAGTTGAAGAGAAGAATGGACTAGGACTTTATGCAACAAAATATCTGCTACTCTTCTCAGAGGTATGTTCTAATATCCTTCTTACTATATACACACCAGATAAAATGGAATTTTAAAAAAAATATTTACATCACCCCTTTGAAACATGACCTGATTACACCAAAATAAATCTTCATCATACTGAGGGCAGAACATACTTGAAAGATTCAGTATCTCTCAGAAAATAACAGGCCAGAATAGATGTTTTTGTCTATTCTGCCCTCTTTGTGATACTTATACTTTGTAAGGGTTAGAAACACAAGCAGCAGCTCCTTTCTTAGGTGTGTAAATGAGCTGATAGAACAGAAGAATCAGTAATTCTCTTCCAATCTAATTTGCCAATTATTGTGTTATTTGTTTGAACTTGACTCTTATTGGTTTCACTTGAATGTCCCTGGATCCTGTACTGGGAGGATTTATATACTTGAACATCTGCATTGAAATGCATTGAAATTCACCATTTGAACCTACGTATTCCTTGGAGCTCCAGCCAATGCAGCCTTTTTTTTCTCTGGTTGCTTATACTATTTTACATTTGTGTATGCATACCGATGTAGAAATTAAAATAGAACTGATAAATCTTTCTTTATAAGTACCTTTTTTTTTTTTCCTCTAACTGAAAAAGAAATCTATGAAGTTTAGCTCAGGTGCAAAGATCTTCATTACAAACAAATTAGTATGTACAGTGTGGAACCACACTTACTAACCAAGTTAACACTCCTCTCAAGAAATCATTCGCTTCACTATCACCAATGTCTAAAGACATTCACTTGATGGAGTGTCAGCAGTAAAATTGTTAGTTATAAATGATATTTTCTAGGTTCTGAATGTGTTCAGTCTCTTTTCGACATAAGATATTATGAAGTGGGTGATTAGGGATAAGCAAATATTTATATGGTTCAGATACACTCTTGTAATGTCCAGTTTGCTAAGGCCACAGGTTTTCCTAAGTGGAATATGTGTTCTTTCATTTTGGGATAATCATGTCTTCTAATGGCCACGGACTTAGGATCTTTACACTTTTTACCTCCACCATTTCACATAAAGGCAGGTTTCATTGTAAAATAATATATTTGACTTTTTTATAATAATTTTACTTGCTTTCATAGTTTTTTTTTTTTCATTTCCCTGACTTCATGCATTAGAACATTAAAAGATAGTCCATGTTTGCTCTCTTTTCAATTCATGATTTTATAAAACTCTTTTAGAACATGTGCTGCATACTATACTTGAGATGGAGCTCTTTCTTGCATTTCTACAGTAAAAATTAATCAAAAAGAAGAGAGCAGCAAAAAGTAATCTAGTTCAGTTTTTCATTAAAATATTCTTAATTTTTTTTAAGAAATAATTGCTCATTTAATTTTATTAAGATTACATGTATTAGTTTTTTAGCGTGTTTTTAATCAACAGTCAAGAACACAGAATTTTTAAGGCATCCTGCAACAATTCACTGCCAGCTCTTACAACCTGTGTGTACCAAGAGTTGTGATTGGAGTGCTTAGAAGACGGAAAAATCAGGTCAGTTTCAAACTGCTAAAACAACACTTTACTAGATTGACATTAATTAACATCACATGTTGATAATAATTAGTTATTGCACATTGTTAATCATTATCACTGCATACTGAAAGCAATTTGTCCCTTAACAATCATACTGCACCTGATGTGAATATGCAAAATCACAAAGACAATGCTGTGCAGTCAGCACTAATGGCTGCAGATTGTGATGTTCATATTCACTTACTCAATATGTGCTCCATGCTTCCATCTCCCCATACCCTAATTCTCCTACCCACTGGTGCTTGGCTACTTCTAGTTTTTTCAAACAAAACCAGTCCTTATCCAGCTCTACAGCATGTACACAAACCCTTAACCTCGAGAGGTCTTCAGTCCAATCTCCTTCTGATAGAAGGGTCAGACTGAGTTTGCACCAGAATGTTCTTGCAAACCCGTGATGCAGCACAACATCCCTGGGCAATCTACACCACTGCTCAATCAAAGGGAAAAACTCTTGACCAGCATGGAGATGTTTGGGTTCCCAGAGACATGCTGCTGCCAGCCTCTGCTCACACTGGCAAGACCATAAGAAAGTCACCCAGGGTAATGAGCTACTTGCTGCCAAGTTCACACAGCCAGTTCCCATAACAAACTGGTAACAGAAGGCATGGCTGGGCCTTGCATTGTCAGGCACAGGTACTACAAGGCCTGTGGGCTGTCAGTAGTAGTGATAGTATTAAGTTTTTGGGGTGCTGGATATAGAGAAATGTCTCCAATTATGCAATTGTTGTTAATATTTTGGTATAAAATAAGCTGAATATAAAATCTGCTCACTCAACTTCATCTTTCATGGGTAAAGCAGGCCTCCATATCTGGCTAGATAAATATATTTATTCTCTTGAAATGTTCTAGTCTATTTAACTCATTTTCACAGTGGTTTGAAAACACAAGGCACAGTATAAGCATCAATACAGAATCTTATGGAATGAAGTAACAGGTTGCATTCTGTTGTAAATAATAATCCTTACTTAACTAAAAGTTCATAGTAAATTAGTTTCTACAAACTTCAGGAGAAGATATTTTCTGTAAGTACAAGCATACTGTAGGAACCTGGTGGAAGGTAGCTGTATGCTTAACTACTTCAAACCCTCAAGTTTGTTATGCTTTAAATAGCGACCTCTGAAAGTGTTAATTAATGTTATTTTACTGTTAGTTCTTATTATATGTTCTTCCACATAGAAAATAATTTTAATCACGTCCTAATAATTCCTATTAATTTTGCATGTATTATGGAAGGGGTTATTTTTGTAAGGACTTCTTTATTTTCTCGCTTGTCTGCGAGGTTTTTGTGCAATTTGAAGTTCTATGTTTCTCCTGGGTCTTCATACCTTCCCCTCTCATATCTCACTACATCTGCATAGTTCCTCTGATAATTAAATACATTTTTATCTTTCTCTAAGGTTTTTATTTTGTAATCAGCTTTGGAAGAAGATAAAAATTAATATACTAGCTGCACCAGACATTTATGCTTGTATGAGTCTATTAATGAAAGAAACTGAAATCCAGAGTTTCTTTCATCTCTTAGCAAGGTGATGGCTTCTAATTGCACTGAAACATAACACAAGAATTTGATTGGGATTTTTCAGGAAAAGAAGAGAGTGACACACACATTTTAAATCTCTGATACTTAGTCTTTTATTGACATTGTTCTGTGAGTCTATATTGCTATCCATCTCAATATTGTAATTCAGAAAACATAGAGGCTAATGTCAATGATGAAATTCCAAGTGATCAAGGAACCTCATTTTTTCTCCCAATATCTTTTTTTAATTATCTCACCATGATTTTTCTTTAAATTTATTATTTATTTATATTTATATGTTATTTATTCTTTTGTGTACTTCAATTTTATAATTTTATTCTCTAAGTGAATAACATCATACAAGAAAATGCAGGAATATCAGTAAAATATTTTTGGTATTAGAATAACACATCCAGAACAGAACTACAGTGGGAGATCAGATGAAATTCATTCTGTTTAAAAAATGTCTTCTTTTTGGTAAAAAAAAAAAACAAAAACAAAGCAAAACAAAAAAAAAAAACAATCTTTCTACCACATTTGATTATCCCTTTGTTTCCTGAAATAGACACTATTATATGGATTAAGGTTTGAGAAGAAATTCAAGGATGAAGGTATTACATAAACCATAATCAGAGTGAGTTTCTGTGTATCATGCTGTGTTGGCATATCATAGTTTGTATCAATTGTAGGTTAACTTTGATTAGTTTTCCAAACATTTTCTTATAGTCAAGTTACATTAAAAGGCACAGGTATTCTTACCATTGTGTCCTAGTTTCAAAATTCAAATTACTATGGTGTATTAGTATTAGCATAGCATTTAATATACTGATAATTATTGGCTGCTGATCTGATATGCAGTCTTCTAGATGTTTACTTTTTAACAGTTTTCTTCTTTTTCTTCCAGTCATAAATCCATTTGTTTATTCTCTCTGCAAAAATGGCTGGAAATAATCATACAAATCACACCTAGAACTACATAAGTTTGGGGTAGACCATACAAAAAAAAATTGCTTTTTTTCCTATGTGGTAATAAGGTAAATGAACATGAAGAAATTCCATAAAAAGTTCTCCAAAACAAAGAACACTGTTCTAGGTTTTTTGCGAATACAATTCTTATGTGTTTAACAGACTTTAGACTGTGCATTTATGTAATCAGAGTACTTAGGGCTGTACTAGCTCTAAGTTGGTAAAGTTCTGCTCTTCTTCATGACAGCAATTTCCCCTTTAAAGCTAGGATGGGCATTTCAGGCAGTACTTCACCACCAAACCATTGGAGTTGTACATGGCACAGCAGGTGTCAACTTTATCGCAACTTACTGAAAGACAAAGTAATCAAATTAGCTGATATCTTACTTAGCATACTCAAAATATTGATTTGAATATTGAGATGATATTTGCACAGGAAGAGAAAGATCTGATCTCTAAGTGCAACTCTGAAGATATTAAAAACTTCGTTTTTTCCCTCTAAGCTGCACAAAGATATCTGTCATATGACTTCCCCTACTATCAAGGAGTTACTCAAGACCAGGTATCTCACAAAAACTCACTACCTCATCACGTTAGACCTAAAGGCAAAGTTGAAAATTAAGCCTCAACATAGGGACAATAATGTCACACTACCACTTCCACCAATAAACTGCATTGCTCACCCACATTTGTGTAGCTTCACCAGAAGACGTAAGTACACAACTAAATTAGATTGCAGTAATCATTGTAATAACATGCTGAGAGGAGGGATCTGTGGATCAAAGCTCAGGTAAAACACAGGTTGTATTCTCAAGGTGATTTTGCTCTATTTGTATTTTTAGCATTGGGTTCTGAGGTGAAGTGACCCTTCATAAATAAAGGAAAGCTGAAGGCCTCCACCTTCAAATGCTGCTTCAGTGTGTGAATATTAATCTTTCCCTAGTTCCTGTACAGAAGAGAAGAGCAGAGTTGTATAAGAACTTTCATTATTTGGCATTTCCACTTGGCTTGCTAAGGCACTGAATTATTTGACGATGGTTATAATAATTAATGCTTAAAAAGAAACCCAACTAGTTTTCTCCACTCAGTGCATAGAGAATTTGAGTTCACAACCTGAGTTTAGAAATTTCATTTCCCACATACATTGCAAATGACAGGCATGTCAGTAATGTTCTTGATGCACTTAAATTGCTATTTCTCTCAATTGCATCCTTCTATTGCAAAAAAATGCCACTCCTGTAATATATTTCCTTATAATTTCTTTGATCAATTATGCTCTCAGCTCTGACTTTGATAACAAATAGCAGGTGTTGTGGTTTTTACTGCACTATGATACTGTCAGACTGGAAAGAATTTTGTATAAAGCAGCACACTTACCTTTATTTAGTAGTGTTGGTGCACTACCCTTTAGTGCCTACTTCATTTTTTGTAGTTATGTGAAGGCATAATGGGAAATTCAGGTGTGTTGTCTTGCATGCAGTGTTTCAGAAGGTAAGAATTGAGTCTTCATATAAATAACCGAGGAAAATTACTGAAAGACATGATAGAAAAGATGATCTGAAAATATTTAGTGGGAAAGAATGATGTCAGATATTAAAAAAACCCTAAGCAACACAAACAAAAAAGCCTGAACCAAAACAGATCAAAAAATAAGACTTTGTACAAGATATATAGACAATTGAAGGTACAGTATCACAGATCTAAAATTAGGAGTGTGAAGCTTTGAACTGTGTTTCAGTGGCAATGCTTTTAGCAAAATGTAAGAAAAAAGAAAAAAAAAAGACAATCATGCTATTGTCTTACTTGAGAGAACCGGGAATCAGAGCAGTATTTTATTTAGGTTATTTATATTTATTTCCCTTCTGCATTTGTTCTGGTTTGGTTCTCTTCATCTGTCTTAGATACATTTAATTAAAAAAATGATGTCTCTGATTTGTGTTCAGGTGCTGTTAAGAATTCCTCAGCAGCTTTGGTTTTCTATAGTTTTTAAGATACCCCAAGCCAATTACTGACAAAACAAAGGACAAATTATATAGGATGAATACAATGAAATAGTGAAGTAATAAGGATGTTCATAATGAAAATAACTCTTTAAAATTTAATATATGTCTGACATTGACCAAAATCAGCTGCCACAGGAGATGCAAAGGAAGCAAGTGCAGCAAGTACAATGACTTCAGCTGTTCCCCTTAACAACAGAGAATCAGGATCAATCCCTGGACATGAAACCAAGGACTGTGGGCTGGCTTGCATCCAGACTGCTTAGTAGCAGTTGCATTAGGATGAAAACAGTACATTTGTGATTTGTATTCTTCAATGGCTCCCCTGCGATGCCTCTGCAAGGCTGGTTTGTATCTTTCTTTTCACAATAAATGGGATACAATGAAAGGGCTGTGCTGCACACTACCAAAGTGCAGGTTTTTTACCAGATTTTGAGAGGGAGAGATTCGGTCTGGATTTGTAGCAAGGTGGAGCAGGGGGAGAAAACTTCATGGTTTTGATGCCCTTTATGAGTATTCCTTTGAGATAACTGTCTTTAGAATGAAATAGAATATTTCCTTGGGAGGACTTAAACTCACTGGGATTAAGTGTTGAATTAGGTCAGCAAAGGAAAATCCAAACCCTTATCTTGTTTCCTTGCTGGCTGTTTTTTTAGCAACATAGATCTACTCATGATATTTATTTACTTTCTTCTTATGGAATGTGGTGGGTTGACCTGGGCCAGCTGCCAGACCCACAGGGCAGGGGGAAAAATGGGTTTTTAAAGCCCCTGGGTTGACATAAAGACAGGGAGATCACTTATCATAGCAGCTCCAAAGACTGACAATCTGTATTCCACTCAAAATTCTCCATGTGTTCAGAAAGGATGCACTTTCTCCATAATTTATCAATTAGCATTAAAAACCATTGGCTATGTTCTCAGAAGTTCTAATAGAACATGAGACTGAACTCAGATTTTATCTAGTCTTATCTGTGCAGGCTCTAAGGTATATCTTAGCAACTGGCTCCTCAAACAGTCCACACAAAGCAATCTTTTAATTCTCATTTCTTCAGCACCATACCACAAGGTTTATCTGTATTTGTACTCTTGCCATGCCAGCAGCAAATATTGTCTTAACATGCTGCATTTCACCTCATAAGGGAATAAGAAAACTTATGAAGTTCCTTTCTTACAAAGACAGGAACTTGAGGGCTCAATTAGTTCAAGAGACAAGGTAAATTCTGTTCATTTGAATCAGAAAATTTGAAAGAATTGGTAGTTGTTTTAATTTTGATGTTTTCTCAGCCTAGGAAGAGATTCAGCCAGGATGAACAGGCCAAACTTGCCTCTCACACCTGAGTACTGAGTTATATATGACAAACCCTAATGGAGAATTTCTGAAGGAAGGCAAGTCGTGCTTTATAAGGGAGGCTGTAAGTAGGTCCATTATCATAATATGTGAATGATTATTGTTTGTCCTCTGAGTGTGACTGAAAAAACACAATTTTCAGTCTCATATTTTCTAACTGAAAAGGTTAAAAACTGGTGTCATGAAGAAAATTACATATAATTGCAGCTATTTTATTGGTTTTTTAGCATTTTTTAATTCTTTTTTTAGCATGAGGGATAATTCAAACTTTGTAATTTTATTACAATTTTAAAATTTAGTCTTGAAATGAATCTGTTTAGGCAGATAGACCAGAAATATATAATTAAGTTTGGACATATTCACATAATTTATACTGCATACTTGGGTCTTCCTAAAGTGTATTGTTACAACTTTGCAATGTTTCATCTTTGTAAGTTTTAAGGCCCTGTAGAAGTGCATTATTTTGAAGGATATTAGCAAAAAAAAAAAAAAACCAAACAAAAAACACCTCTTTTTATTTCACCATATTGTCTTGTAAATAGAAAGCCATTAACTGTAATCTAGACATTTTTTTTCCTGTGTTTAAAAATTAATTCAATCATATTAGCTGTCCAGAATATATTATTCCCTGAGGTCACAGTTTGACCCTGGTGCAATGCCAGTGCCCCCATGAAAATACATTCTCCCTAGTGTCTACTGTGAGATGTGACCAGGAA
>JAYDZK010000001.1:69217948-69245589 GCA_034509185.1 Euphonia xanthogaster
TTCTTTTCTTTTCTTTTCTTTTCTTTTCTTTTCTTTTCTTTTCTTTTCTTTTCTTTTCTTTTCTTTTCTTTTTTCTTATGTAGTTGAATAAATCCAATTTTCTCCTTACCCTCTGAAAATTTGCAGATTTCCAGAGGCAATGGTTTAATTGCTGCTGGATCTAATCTCTGTACATCCAGAGACTTTGCTCAAAACAAGGCATGATATGTATTGCCTCCTTAATGCAGGTAAATTATACCTCAGAATGATGATTGTTCTATTTTTGTTGAGGTTTATTTCCCCCACCCCAGATTTTCCAAGGCTTTTGGGCATATAAATTACAGCTTGCTGTCAGACACACCTTCTAAACTAAACACTACCTTATTTTCTTATCATATTTGGAAATCAGTCATTTTTTCCACACCTTTCTTTCCTACTCTGCAGAAATGAACTTGTCATCAGTTAAAAATACATACTGTTTTCATGAAGTGAGAGAAGATACACTCATGAAATACCCTCCAAGCTATTGGGGTTATCTTTCTATCAAATACAGCAAGACTTCTGGTTTGAATCCAAGAACTGTCAATTATCAGCAACTCCAAAAGAGACAGAAAGAACCACTTGGCCCTCTTTTCCTTGTGATTTTATCTTCTCTCATCCTATTGTGTTCTCTGCTGCAACAATTAGTTTCTTTACCCTCTCTGATCAAAACTCCTTGTCTTCAGTTTAACTGCTCTAAATATCAGAGGGATTTTTTCAGTACTTTAAAAAGTTCCATCCTTTTTGAGCCCTTCTATTGCTTTCTTTCTTTCTTTCATGACTTTTCATGTCAGGCAGAATACTTGTTATCATGTAGCATTTCTTTCATTGCTGAGTCCAGCCTGTACTACTGACTAAATGTGAACTTGGTGCTCATTAGCTGTTATGCCAGGCTGCATTGCCTTCTCATGAGTTTTGCATTCAGCACACATAAACCTGTGCCCCTGCGAGGGCCACTGGAATCCCAAAGTCAGAGAAAATAAAATTATCACAGCTCAAAACTGTTGTTTGTTTTTTTTTTAATTCTCATTGTGGAATAAATACATCTCTTCAATATCTGGACAGATTTGGAGTAGAGGCTCAGGAATGTTTCTCCAATCACTTCAGTGCTATTTTCAAGTCCCTAATCATATCTGACAATGAAAGTATGAACACTTGTGCTCGGATTTCTGCAGCAGACATCAAGAGCTGGGTTTGCAAATATCAATAGACAGAATTAAGGATTTCCAGGGTGTGATACACTTGACCTATTTTTGACATTTATTTTAAGATGTGATGAAATAGATCTCTGCTAACTAGCTCTGCTGTGTGCAAAGAGAGTCTCAGGTGACCAGCCACAAGGTTTTGATGTTGAGATTTTGTCACTTATAGCATACACTTAGTTACACTCTGCATGAATAATTTGAATCCTTAACACATATAAAGGCAACACAAAGTAAACTATGACTTTAAGCTGTATCCAGAAGAGATCAAAGCATTAGAAGTTACCAAGAACACATTGGTATTGATAATACTAATGAATGTAAATGGTGGTATCAATCCAGTGTAAGATCCAGAGTTTGAACAAAAAGTCTCAGAATGATCAGCCAAATGTTACAAATTTGGTAGTTTTACAACCAGAACAGTATTTCCTGGATTACTTCAGAAGATCCATTGTTTTAAATCCCCAAATAACATCTAATAAACACATGCTTCTTTTATTTCATCAAAGAAAAAAAAACATTTCTTTCCTACAAGTCCATTTTCTTCTGACAAATGGAAAATTATTTCAGAACTTTATTGTCTATTCTAATAGGAAAAAAATTAATGGTTTGGATAAAAATTCCCATATTTTACTCTCAAACAATCATTTGTTTGTGCACAAGTGAAATTATAAGGTCTGAGATCTATATTTATATGAACATAAGACTTTTACAAATGGCTTGTTGTAGATATGATTCACTCAAAACATTTATTTGAAGTAATACATCATGTTAGACACTGGCCGAATTTAAAACCATATTAAGCATGGTTCATTGTCATTTTTCTGGACCTGAAAACAGCAATATAAAACTGAAGGACTTGTAACAGTTTAACTATTATTTTTATTTCCTTCTTTTTGATCAAACATCCTTACTAATTACATGTCCCACCAAAGCTTGCATTTTAATTGATCAACCCTCAGCCACAGGAACTCTAAAACATTTTGTTTAACTAAAAAAAAAAAAAAAAAAAATATGGAAGGGCTTGTACACCTCAGTTTAGCATAAATCTAGAAGTGTTGCATGAGATGAAATGAATGTTGGGCAGATAACAGTTGAGGAACCTGAAAGCTTTCTCCTAACTAAAACCAAGTGTCTCAATTTGTTAGACTTCCAGGATAATCATGATCTTTCCAGGCAGATTTATATTTATTGTGGTATTAGATAGCCCATTTCCACTAGCAAGATCTTTAATGTTCCCATTGGGACATGCTCTGAAAATTTAAGGCCCTCTCTTGCACATGCTTGTGAGTATGATTAAAGCATGGTCAGTGTTGGAAGTGCTGGATTGGTTTGAGTGGGTTTTTTACCCAACCTATTCAAAGTAATGACACACAGAAATTTATTCTTTACAGTGATAAAACCCAAAGATTTATTCTCACAAGCAAAATGAGGGTTAAACTGGGTTAAGTGCATCTGTATTAGACATTTCCTCCTTTTGTCCATGAAGATTTCAAGTTGGCAGTATTTTAATGACCTTGATTTAGTCGTATAAGAACTTTCAGTCACATTGAAAACATCAAAATCTTACCATTGTGTGTAATGACTGACAGTACAATTGTGCAGTGTTAGACACAGAAGGTGGAGTTGGGCTTAGTAATTTTTATGGCTGGTTAAAATTGTCATCCAAAAAGAGTACTTTTATAACAAAGCATATGAATGTGTCTCAGTATTACAGCATTCACAATGAAGTTTATCATCTCCAATATCTTCCAGTGGTTTCTTCTTGAAAGGTCAGCATATAAATTTTATGCTATTTAAAGATATATGATTTTGTAGCATTTGCCTAGCAGAGCATTTTTTCTGTGCCTGATCACATTAAATGGATGAAAGACTGATTTATTTTTCACCATTTTAAGAGTTTAAATAGATTAAAAAATACCAATATGCTATTTTGTTACTGTTACTATTACTATTTAATTATCTCAGGTCTTTAGTTGTACTGCACTTGCTAGTACTTAAATTTCAGGGAATGTGTTTGTTTAGCATATGAATTTTAATTGAATATCCTTTTCATAAGATGGTCATTCTACCTTAAAAAAAAAAACAAATCAGCTGGAATCAAGAAATCATTTAAGAAGCCAGGTGATACTATCTTAATTTCAGAATATGGACATTAGCATTCAAATATTACCTTCTGTTTCAATTAATTCTAATCTCTGCCAGGGTAAAGAAAACAGAAAACCAGCTTCACCCTGGATGAGCCTGCTTGGTCCATACCAATTATTGCAGCCAATCAGGTAATTAATTCCAGAGAATTTTCTCTTCTACAGGATTACTGCTTATCACCCTTCTCTGTATATGAAGGCTTTCTGGCCAGGCACTGCAGTAGGCAAGCCAATGTCTACAAGAGCATTACTTTTGTCAGGAAGGATGTCAGGGAAGTTCTTAAAAGCACTTGCACATCTCATAAATACAGAAACATATTCATTTCCTTTGGCTTTTTACTATATTTATCCTGAAGCATTTTTAGTTGCTTCTACTTCGTGACAATACTTGATCATTACTAAAAATGCTTAAAATGTGATCATTTGGTGATGGACTTGTTTAATTTCTCTCTGTACCAGATCTGCCTAGGATGACATTAACCCACCACACTATTAACTACGTGGAGCAAATAACACCTGATTAAGTGAAGGATTCATTAAGAAAATAACTTTTCTGAGTCCAAAACAGTCATAGGCAGGGCTGCCTGTAATTGCCTGGTTTAACTTACTGAGAATTCTTTTTCAAGACAGAGTAAAAATGAAATTAACTTTGGTAAGTTTCTCCCCTTTTTCTTTAAGCTCTTGTTTTAAACTTTTTTTGTAAAGATTTCTATTTAATTCAAGAAGATCCTTTCCACTTTGATTGTATGTACTGCCTCTTAGTTAAGACGCCAGCTAAGCCAAAACCTCCATATACCAAAGAAGTTCCATATGTGTTTAGAACACCTGACAGTTTCAGCAAGGGGTGTAGCCATTCATGAGTAAATAAGTGATTTCCTGGCAAATAGAGATGCCATTCAGAGCATGAGGTTGCTTTTCAGAACATTGAATCTGCGCCAGTGAAAAAGTATGACAACAATGCAATGGTTTCTCTCAGTGTTAAAACAAGAGTAGTAGAGGTAACAGAGGGGAATGAGAAAATAAAAAGGGTTTATTCCTTTCCTCCCCCACCCTCCCAAGCTGTCAATGTAATATCATGAAGATGAGAATTTAAAATACAAAAAGAGAGGGGAGAAATAAAAAAGACACTAGCAAAGCAAAAAGGTTTAAATGATTCACCAGATCAACTCCAAACTCCTCAAGGAAGTTGAAAGCTTCAGGAAACCAATTAGTTTAAATTTAAATTTTAAAAAGAACATATAAATACATATATAAATAAGTAAAACCTGTCTTAGAATCAGAGTTCTCAAACTAGAGACAAAGAGAATGGAAAAGAAGATCAGGCATATTGCTAGGCAGATTCTCACAAGAAGCAGTGGCAGTTATGAGTCAAGAAGTTTCTATCTGTCTGAGAAGTAATTTTGATTAGGGGCACAGATGGACCGCACACGCAGAAGCAGAAAACAGGGGCTATAGTTCTTGGGAGCCATAGAGCCAAATAATTGCTGCTGTGTCCTATCCCAAGACTCCCCCCCTCATTGAGAAGCAAAGGAAAGTTAGTTTGAGAATCACTGATCTATCTGGAAAAAAATTTGTGTTATTGCTGCCTAAAGAATAATTTCTCCAGTACCCCCCGCTGCTGCCTACAGGGAACTTGTCTGGTGGTGAAACTGGGTGGCCCAGAGCCTAATAAATTACTAAAAGCCTAGAGAAGAGGACTATATTTTCTTTGAGTTATGCCAAAACTATTAAACATTATGTGAATATGTTACCTCACCTACCAGTCATCATTCTTATCCCAGTGAGACCTATGCCATCAAGCAAAAATTCCCTCCGTGTCACCATTACCAGATATATGTCTTAGTGGACACATGTCCTAACCTCACAGATTTCTTTTAAGCTGAGGATTTCCTTATTCACTTGTGATACATCCAGTCTTCCTTGTCTCCTGACATCCTCTCCTCTTCCAGCTGTGTATTCCTGGGCATTTCCTTAAGCCTCATGTCGCACTGTAAATCACCTGTAGTAGATACTCTCTATGGTGCCTCATAGAACAGATTCTGTAGGTAAAAAGCTCTTATTCCACCTAGAGGTCAAAAGCATTTCCAGAGAAGCATATTAATGTGTCTATAACTACTATGCACAGCAGCAGTGTGCATTATATTCAGTGTTTCATTCAAGCTTCTTATTCACCTTCCATCCTTGCCTAGGGTTTAAAAGACAGGCAAAGCTTTGACAATTTCCGCTACTGCATGAGTGTCATCCAAAGTGTAGAGCATAAATCAGGGCAGAGGATGAGTAGCTGATTGTCTCTGTTCTAAATATTATCCTTTCAGCAGTACAGAAGAGGACTTCAAGCCCTGGGGGACTCTTCAGCCATGATTGTTACAAAGAGACATCATTCTCTTGAGGAAACCAGAATGCTTCTGTTAACTCGCTCATCTCTGAAGCTGCGCCTTTATCGAATTTCTAAAGTCACATAATATCCCTTTCTGCTACTATAAAAAGAGATGTGAAAGAATTTTTTGTGCTTTTTTTTTATTTGTTGTTGTTGTTGGTTAGGCCAATATCCCAGGAAATACAAAGGCTGAGTGTATCTACCATCTGAGCTGTGTTCAGGAAACCATAATTACTTAAAAGCCATACTTTTCCCCAGTTAGTCAGAATCCTTTTACTGCCATTAGTGAGAGGAAAACTAGATGAGGGCTGGTTATGAAGTGGTATAAAGCACAATGAGTTGAGTTGTGTATTTTGTACCTCCTCACACCAGTGATGGGAGAACAAAAGTGGCTTTAAGTTGCTTTGGTGCTTTTTATACACTAGACCCTGCCAGAGAGCTGATTAGTCAGCAATGAGTTAGAACCAAGTGGAAGCTGTATGCAAGAGTAAAGTTAATGCACAGGTTTCTTGTTTAGAGTTGTCAGTTTCAGTCAAAAGGGCATTACACAGCTGTGATAATGTCATTTGTGTGCGTAGAGAGAGGTTGTGATCTAAAATACTGCAGTGTATTAAATTTAATGTATTTTTTCCAGATACTTATGCTGAATTTGGCAAGTGAAAACACCTAGGAGATTCCATAGAAAGTTAATAAAACCTAACAATTCACTAAAGATTGTGGCATATGGTATAAAGAAAAGAAATTAAAATTATTCATTATACTATTCATAAAGTGTGTTTTATACTCAAATTTTCAAAATTCTTAACATGACTTCCTCTCCAATTTTAGGACACAGTCAGTGACCGTTGCCTTGAATGAAGAACTGCACCAGGGACCAAATATCTCTGAAGGCAGGGGAAAACTGAAGGAGAAAACATGGGTGACACAAACAGAGCTTCAAAGAGGAGTCTAATTTTCAGTGTGGAGCAGGAAATTCAGTTCAGCTGTGGTGTTTGCTAAAGGTAATCTTGGCTTATATATAAATTATATAAAAATAATTATATATCAGTTATAAGCTCAAGAAATAGTAAAGGAAGTTGTGGTCAAGCATATGTGTCCTACTGACAAAAGTCTAAAAGTATGTTGTTCCTTTGCTTTGGCATAAACAGAGCAATCCCAGGTCAAACAGAGCACTTCTGCTTTCAGGCACAGGTCTTGAGTTTATGGCCTGCCCAAAACCGAAGTCACTGAAAAAGTAAAAATAATCTTGAACCTCTCTAGGCATAGGAGATCACTTTAATGGGAACAGGCAATTTTAGAGATCTTAAGGGTGACAAATCATTTAAGCCTTTACAAAGATCTCTAATGGTTCTGTAATCGGCATAAACCAGGCTAAATTCAATTTTATATCTGCTTGACACCCATCGACAAATACATAATTTGCTTCCAGCCATGAATATTTTCCCCCCTTTCAAATTCAGAAGCACTGATACATGGCTTGTCTAATATCTGGAAGGTTATAATAAAGAAATAGTTGATGATTGATCTTTTGCAAAATATTACCTAAAGATTGACCTGAATATATTGCAATCACCTGTTCCCCTCTAAAATTCCTCCTTCGGATACTTCTGCTATGAATTGTTGGGAAATCCCCAGGCAGCAATGAACATCAGTGATTTTGTGAGTAGGTTTAGGTATTATCACAATTTATAAAATTCAATCTCCTCAAGCCAGTTTACTTGGCTGTACATGTAATTAATCCTCAATTAATAATGTGTGGTTAAATTCTCTAATTTCAGCAATTTCAAGATTAGAAATCTAAGCTCCTTCCAACCTGAAGAGAACAAATCCATCTCAGGGATGGATTCACCTTGGCATATGAAAGCAATAAAGGATGGTTAAGAATAAGCATCTTCTGGAAGTAGGTTTTCCTCCTTTGTTGATGAAGGTAGACTAAAGACTAGAGCACTGAAGACAAAGTTGGGTGGGATGAATATGATTCCACCTGACCATGTCAAGGCAGAACACGAGGAACCAGCAGTTTCATCCTCGCTATCTATTGATAAGGAATGAAAATATGTCTCATTAAACAGAAGCATGTGCGGGTTTTGGCTGGGGTTGAGTTAATTTTCTTCACTGTGGCTGGTACAGGGCTGTGTTTCAGATTTGCCTTGGACACAGGGTGGATGACACAGAGATGTTTCTGTTATTGCTGAGCAGGACTTAGAGCCAAGGCCTTTTCTGCTTTTTGTACAGCCACACTGGCAAGGGGGCTGGGGCTGTGTGGGAGGCTGGGAGGAGACCCAGCTGGGACAGGTGACCCAAACTGAACAGAGGGATGTTCCAGATCATAGAACATTGTGGGCAGCATATAAGGCAAGGGGAAGAAGGAGGAATGGAGGGACACATTTGCAGTGATGGTGTTTGTCTTCCCAGCTCACCTTACCATTATGTGTGATGAGGCCCTGCTCTCCCTAGTGATGGCTGAACACCTGCCTGCCCATGGGAAGAGGGGACTTAATTCCTTGTTTTTCTTGCATTTGCAGCTTTTGTGTCCTTTATTAAAGTGTCTGTATTTCAACACATGAGTTTTCTGGCTTTTATACCCTTCCAATTCTCTCTCTGATCCTGCTGGAGAGGAGGAAGAAGTGAGTGGCTGTGTGGGACTTGGTTGCAGCTGGGCTTAAACCACAAGTAAAGGGGAATTGACACAAAGACAGTGAGCAGTTTTCAAAGATAATATAGAAAATCCCAGAATTAGGAACTGCATCTTAAGACCTTGGGCAATATTTTGGGGTTTGCCCTATCATTCCTAATCTCTTGATATATTATATCTTATATATATCTATATCTTATATATATATGTTATATATTAAAATTATGTATAACTTCTTTTGTGTACATAAACCTAAAAGAAAACTGACCATATATATATATACATATAAGAATATTACATTGACACCAGATCACACATGTACTGAGTTGAGTCCCACAAAAAAAACCAAAATTAGGTTGAAAGTCAATTCCAGATTCCAACAAATAAAAGACCAATGTAACTCTAGATTCCAAAAATGAATAACTGATACATAATTTTCACTAGGATTGCTCTGCCTTGCAAATGAATCCAAGTGATACATTCCTAGTATGTCTTCCTGGAAAATATTTGTTCTAATTTAATTAATTCAGAAAAAGGCCTTAATCACTGAAAAAAAAAAAAAAAGAGGCTGAGTAATTTAAAACAAAAAACAAATCAGAAGTACAGGGGAAATGTGGAAGAGAGAATTTCTTCAGCACAGAAGGTATTAAATGAAACTTCTGAAACTTTTACAAGTAAAATCTTCAGCTGAAGATTTAGTCCAGAATTAACTGGCATAACTCCACTGAAATCAAAGTAACTATGGCAATTTGATTCAGTTGCGGACTTGACCCAGTCTCATTCTGTGAAGTAATATTCTTTCTGTCTTCCAGAAATCATTATTATGAATGTGTGATATTTTGTAGGTGGATCAGTCTATTAGTGTACAATGCCAGTTACAAGATATCAATCTAAAGTATCCTCACCATATTTATGTATCTTGATGTTGGTCCATCTGGAGTTTTATTTCATTTAACACAGCGAAGCTGAGCAGTTGCTGAATGATGTTTTGTTTTTTTTTAAGTTTTCCTAATGTCTTTTATTATCAGTCTCTTAATTTTTTGCACATACTTGAGTTGTAATTTAATTTATTTTCCATAGTGTATGAATTCAATTCCATCTGTCTAGCCATCTAGAAGTGGTTCCAGTTGCCCTTCCTAATCTTCTGCTTTCACACTTCCTCACAAAACTGGCTGCTCCTCTACTGCTGTTCATCCCACACCTAATATTTGCTGCTGCCAAAAGCAGAACATCCATCAATCTGCCAATGAAATACCTGTCCGTAAGTATGTGCCTAGTGATCCACAGCTGTTCTGGAAGGTATTTTAACCAAAGATAGGTCAGCACTATAATCATATGAGATCTTTGTTTATGCCTTGGAATACGTGTTTTTTCTTGTTTCAACTCCCAGGCACACAGATTTTATCTGCACTGAGTGAAAGTTTAATGACTGATAAACCTTGGCAATAGCACTTTTACCCTGAGTCATATGTTAAAAAAAACAGCTATTGACATTTCATTTTGAAGAGTTCAGGCACCCAAAAGTTTTACTGCCAATGACTAAGTTGTTGGATATTCCATTTGGAACAAGAAAACAAAACCTGTATTTTGGATGAGAGAGTTTCAGAGCAGACATCCACAGATACAAACACAAGCATGCAGTGTCAAAGTCTCTGTTTACCTTCATCTCTCTGTAGGGAGTAGTCTTAAAATACATCCTAAGACCATTCCGTAAATAAAGTTAATTAAATCCTTTTGGAGCCAAGGTTTCAAACTATGCTAATTTGTAGTAATATTTATCACATTGAGTTCCCTTCACAGATGCCAGATGGATAAGCTTCAGAACACATGGAACTGCTCAGACAAAATATCTTCTCCAAAAGGTAAGAATTTGATTGTCCTCTTAGGCTGATGAGATGATAGGAGATCCAAACTGTCTTGGAGATAACTGAAGTAGTCTGGAAATACACTCCTGAAACAGCACAATAAAGAGCAAAGAACACGTATGATATAAGACTTATTAATTAACATCTGCTCTTGGATAGCACAGCTTGTGCTTTCACTCAAATATCTTAGACTACCATATAAAATCTGAATTTTTACTACATACTTCAGTGTACTGTGTCTGCAATATGTCATTTGTACAGATGCTAAACCACTCTGGGATTTATTTGTCAGGGAAGCCTTGGAGCTGGATTCAAATGCTGAAATGGAAGAACAATTGCAATCGGAAAATGTAGACTGATTGTAAAAATGCAGTTGGATAATGAGAAAAGATTTCATCAAGCCAGAGTCAGGATATGAAGGCCACCTCAAAGTCACTTGAAAGGTGATGAAGAAAACAGACATTCCTGAGGAACCATAAAGTCATAGAATATCCTAAGTTAGAAGGGACCCAAAAAGATCATCAAGTTCAACCCTTGGTCCTGCACACCAACAACAACCTATACCTGAGAGCATTGTCCAAACACTTCCTGAACTCTACCAGGCTTGGTGCTGTGATCACTTCCCTGGGGAGCCTGTTCCAGTGCCCAACCACCCTCTGGGTGAAGAACCTTTTCCTAATATTCCACCTAAACCTCCCATGACACAACTTCCATCCATTCCCTCAGGTCCTGTCAGTGGTCACCAGAGAAAAGAGGTGAGTGCCTGTCCCTCTGCTCCCCCTCATGAGAAGTTACAGACCATCATGAGGTCTCCTCTCAGTCTCCTCCAGGCTGAACAAGACAAATGACCTCAGCTGCTCTTTGCATGGCTTCCCCTCCAGGCCCTTCACCATCTTCACTTACCCTTATTCACAAAAAGTGTTTCACAAAGAAGGCATTTAATTAATTTCTAAAATGTAGTTGACAATAGTTAGGAATTGAGAAATTAATTACAAAACTTGAGGTTCCTGGATATTTATTAGATGGGCCTAAAAAGTCAGGGTAGGGTTCTGATTCAAGTATGCCTCATCCTTAGTATCTGCCACTAATGCTGAAGCCTTTGTGCCTTATTCTTGTAAGAGAACACTGGTATATTTAATGACCCCTGTGCTCTAAGCATAACATCATCTCTGGCAGAACAAATTCCTGAGCATCCAACTATGCTTTTGATTTGTTTCAGAGTGAAAAATGCAGTGGTTTTTTGACCTTTTTTACTAGCAAGTGAAAGAAAATGACTTTGAAAGAGCTCTTTTGAGGTCTAGAATTGCATTGTATATCCAACATGTATGCAATGACCTTCTGCGAGAGAACAATATGTTCTTAAGCATTATACAAGACTGGGCACATAATCAACACCCAGAAGAGAATAAGAAAGAGCAGAAACATCCTGAACTAGACGTTGTGTGTTGTGCAGACAATGACACAACATATCTATCACTCTAGCGCAAGGAACAGAGCAGAGGTCATTTGTCTGAAAATTGCCTGGGCTCTCCTCTGTTTTGAGAGCCTGGCACACAGGAAGGTTTTAGATTCTACATTAGGAAAAAAATCCTCACTGAGAGGGTGATCAGGTGTTGGAATACATTGCCAGGGCAGTGGTGGAAGTGCCATCCCTGAAAATGTTCAAAAAAAGCACGTGGATGTGGCACTTGGGGACACTGTTTAGTGGTGAACAGGGCGGTGCTGGGTTAAGGGCTGTACTCAGTCACAGAGATCCTTTGCAACCTGAACAATTCTAGGCTTATGATTCTAAGTGCATCAGTTTTGCTCTCTGTACTACCATCAGTGTTCAGGTGCCTGTGAGGATAGCAGTGGCCTGGAGTGAGCAAGCAACTGATTTAAGGTGCCTAACTCTAATGCAGGCTCTGTGTCATGGTTTGACCCTGGTGCAATGCCAGTGCCCTCATGAAAATAGATTCTCCCTGGTGTCTACTGTGAGATGTTGCCAGGAATAGAGCAAAGCAGGCTCTACCTTAGGAATAAAGGGGAAAAAAAACTTTATTAGCTGCAACTATATTTAAAAAGAAACACACACAGAACTCAGAATGAAAGAATGAAAACCTTCTAAAAACATTCTTCCCCCCCCACATTTCTAATACATCACAGTAAGACAAAACCCTGAATTCTCAATTCAGTTACCATCCCTCAGATCACTAACCCTCAGTCCATCACCACCCTTCAGATAATCAATTCTCAGTTCCTCAAGAGAGGAGTCCCTCTTGTACCATGGGCTTCCCCAGGAAACACAGTTGAAACCTCGTGTGTTTCCATGTCACACATGGCACTGCCTGGAGAACATTTGCCATCGTGACATCTTCCTTCCATGCCCAGTGCTCTCACCACTGCACATGGACCACAGCTGCTTCTAGGGTTTTCCTTTTAAGGGTGCTTCGCCCGGTTCTGAAAAAAGCAACAGTCCCTCACTTTTGGGACACCTCTGCCCCTGAAATTTCACGCCGTGGGGCCGAGGGGTCTCAAGAAAAAAGATCTTCTCCTTTACCGAAGATTGAGGGCACCACCACCCTCCTCAGCGTCGTCTCTATTCACGCACTCCTTCACATCACATCCCTGCACTTCCTTGGCTCCGAGCCATGGCTTCCCCCTAAATGCAGTCTCTGTGTCACAGGAAAAAATTGTTCTGTCCATGGCTATACAAGAAAAGTCCAGCCCAAGGCCACTCCATCATCTCCTCCCACCTAGGATTCTTCTCAGCTTTTATCGGACATCATTCACTTGCACGGACTTTCATCACACTTGCCAATCTCCAGCTATTCCACCTCTCTCTCTCCCCTCATTCAGCTCTAGGAGGATCAGCATTTGTAAGGTTTCCATCATCCAAGAAAAGGGTTAAAATCTCGGGCTCTGCCTGTCCAGAACTCCCACACTGCCCCGCCAGGCGGGCACCTTCTCGCTGCACCCCCCCTTTCTCCTTCTCGGCCAGGCCGTGTTATCAAATTTCAAGGTGACACAAGCACAGGCACAGGCTCCCTCTCTCTCTCTCCCTCGGGGGCTGGGGGTGCTGCCCGATGTCTCCCAGGGCTCCTCCACGCTTCAATCCTGCAGGGGCCTTCACCTCCCTTCTCTGTCCAAGGCCTGACCTACCTCACTCAGCCCTCGTGGCTTCCCCTCTCCCACCCAGCAGGGAGCCAGGCAGGGGAGCTCTGACCTCCTTCCCAGATGGAACCCAAGAGAGCTTTCCCCCTGGGAGTTCTCAGCTTTTAACCCCTCTGTGTTCTCAGAGGCGTATGCATGTCTTCAGTGGCCACACCAGGTGCCAATATTCAAATCTGAGCAGCTATTGCTTTGACCACAGCATCCCAAAAAACTCACTTCCTCTGAAACCATGACACCTGATTATTGGCGGGTAGAGAGGTGTTAATAAAAGCTTTATTTTCTTTGCTTTTGCATTTTCTTTTTTCCTTAGGTTTTCTTTCCTTGTGTGATTGAAAAGGCATTGTTGATTGTACCTCAAAGAACAAATTAAGGAGATTTTCATTATCAAAACAATGAAGTTACATACCTGTTAGTTAACAGCTTTTGAAAGCTTTACAAAATTACTTTGTTCTTTCTCTAGAACAAAACCAAAACTTTTTGGTTTTTACCCCTTTTAAAACCTTTTTATATACTGTCACATCATGTTTATGGTTGCCTTAACACATAAACAACTCTCTGAAATTACTTTCTAGATTATGTTTTCAATAATAACCCAAACTAAGGAGTAGGAGCATTTTAAATTAGGCTAAGCATGGCCATCTGACCATAGTCTGATTCAAATCTGTGTTGGGACATTTTTAGAACATTCTCTCCTTATGACATCCTCTCTCCCTCCACCTGTTTTACACTAAGCTCCAAAGCAGTCTCAGAGGATAAACTTTTCCTGAACTGCAGCTTCTTTAAAGGACACAAGGCAAGTCCTGATGAGTTTACTCAGAGCCTGTGCCACAGTCTGACACTTTATTCCTCCTATTTTAAATCTGGCTGACTCAGGGAAACATTTACCCCACCAGCTGATCCACTCAGGTGTTGATAGTGGTTTACCTACAGCAGAAGTGACCCTCAGGTCCCATTTGTGCTGAGATTAAGTTGACTTCTTTGTGCTGCAGTGTAAGATGAACAGGCATATCAACACCTTTGCCCATATGAACCTTCTTCCTCTGCTGGGTTTTCCTCAGTGGATCCCATTCCAACCCTAGGGGTTTAGTCAGTAACAACCCACTATTAATGCTGAAAATTCTCCTGCCCGTTTTTTTGTTCCCTCTTCCATTACCCTCACTAGGACTCATTTTTCCTTATCCTTGCTGTGTTTCTCTATTTGGCTATATAGTTATTTTGTAATACAGTAACATATTTTTCATAAGTAGATGAAGATTCAAAATCACCAGATAGTTCAGGAACAGGGCTCAATCTGATTTTTTAGGCCAATAATTTTGGAAAAAAAAAATTTTTTTCTTGACTCACAACTTTTTTGAGGATTATATTGATCTGTCAGCTTCCTGACTAAAAACCAATATGGAATATATTAATATTTTAATGGCAAACAAGCAAAAAAATATAGTGGTAAAATCATGTGTACCTAAAGTATGATTTTTATCTGTCATTCCGTAGCACAGTATTCATTCTAATTACCATAATTTCTTAATTTCTGCACTTAAGCAATAACCTAAAATTAGGGTAAAACATTCATATTTAAATTCAATATTAATTTTTAATTTAACATTATTTGCTTAAATTAAAATAAAAATACCAACGTTAAATTCTGTTGTCTTGATTCTAGACTATTTTTTATTTAAATCACAGATCTGTTCCAATGCCCTGAGGCACACATTCATGTTTGGGACTAGATAATCTCCAGAGGTATTTTCCAACCCTAAGCATTCTCTGATTGTATGATTTTGTTATAATAATGCTTTTCCAGTGATTCTTAATAGCTTTTATGTTTGTTACTTCATTTTTCAGTATCTGAACTGAAAATACTATTCAAAAATAATTCATGATTGTTCCATTTAATTGGAATTACATAGTATGGGAGGTATAGACTGCCCTCATCACTTGACTGTGAAAGTACATCCTGTACTCTGTAAAGCAGTAAAGCTCACATCTGTTAGACAGGGCTCATTCTTACACTCAATCAAACTGAAAAAAACATTTCTACAATGGTGGGGTGAGAATTATTTATTTGTTTGTTTCTCTCAGTCACTGGAATTGGGATCATGGCTATGATTATAAATCATGTCTCCCCGAGAAAAAGAAAAAAAAATTTAGATCAGAGGTATGCACTTGTAGGACAGGATGTTTTTTTCTGATTTCTTCTTCACTTCATTCCTGCTAAAATGCCATTTAAGCACTAAGATTTCCAGTGCTTAAAAGGTAGAATCCCTCTTTTGTATGGCCAACAGGCCTCTCATGATTGTTACTGTTTCTTCTCTTTGAGTGAAAATCAGATTGCTATATGTAATCTAGCTTTCCTCAGTGCAATTTTCTTAATAGTCTGTGTTCAATCAGTTTATGTGATTATTTATTCATAGGGTCCTAAGGTAAAGAGTCATCATCTAATAAATTCTTCAGCTCTTCTTTTTGCACAGCAATTAAAGGAGATGAGGTTTTTCATTTAAAATGTATGGAATATGTAATGTTCAGTGACACAAATCAACTGAAACACTAGCTGAATTTTTTGAAAACACTGCTCTTGAATTCCTCTTATTTGGTCATTATGTTTCATATATTCTCTTCACGTATGTTTCAGTTGATGTAAATCCAAGTTTATCTAGATAGACTAAAATATTTCTTCAAATGAAAGAGTCAGCACTTACTGCATCTCAGCTCCTGTATTTTCCTGACTTGCAATTTTATTTAATATGTCCTACTTTAAGTCTCCATTGTCATGTACAGCTGGCAAGAGCATTTACGTACAAAAGAATATTCAAAATAGAAGTAACTCCTTAATAATTTGTCATTCTCAGCATTTCTTGTAGTTTTATACGCATGAAAAATGCAAAGAAGCATTAATTAATCTTGTATGATTAATGACAAATGTGACTCTAAAAACAAAATGCTTTTCTTAATTGGTTAACAAAACTTCATGGTATTTTTAAAGTCTTTAAAGTCTTTAAGCCCCAGATAAAATGGGGACAATTTCAAATGTGTTGTGGAAAATACACCCGCATAATGACATTGCCCTGTCATATAACCAGAAGGTTTGTGCTTTAGAGGGAAAGCTGATCTGAAATCTCTTTCTAGCCCAGTGCTCACTCTGTTGACCAGATTAAACTGTTCTAGGGCTTTTCAAGATTTAGAAAGGCAAGGAAATGCAATTTAAAACAAAATATTTCTAGAAGTGTTTTTATTAAATTTGAAGTTATTTTTTCCTCATACACAAGCTTATTTAATCTCTAGTTGTTTTTTTTTTTTTTAATTCCACATCAAAATTTGTACTGCTTCTAGCTCAAACTATTTTATGACTCTATATTTCTATGATTAAAACATTATTGTACAAGAAGCCTTTTCTGTCATTTTCCCATGCTGTTCTTGCCTTCATCCTTCTCTTAGGTTAGAACTACTTCTTGTAGATGGTATAGTGAACCAAGTTTTGGCTTGAGCGTAAAAGAGTAATTTGCTCTCTTTTTTTGTTTATTTTGCAGCTCTTTTCTGCTCTGATTCAGCATGCAGTCTTGTAAGCACTTGTGCTGGTCTAATGGTGTAAGAAGTTAAATGATAAGACCGAGTCACCAAAATGAAAAGAGGGCTGGGAACTTTGTTGTTTCTGGTTTACATGTATGCTGAACTCCAGTTTAGAGTACTAAAAGAAATATAATTTTACTACCACAGCATTTCAGGGGTATTTCTCAGATTCAAAGCATATTAATAGGGGTTCCTTGCCTTTGTTAAGTGTTGCCAAATTGAAATACCCTTTATGGTGTTGTTCTTGACCACAGAAATGCAGAATGTAGTACGTGATAACCATCTTACGCAGCCTTCTTTGTTAATTTATTGCACCCTCATTCGAAATCTGTCAAATTTCTTCTACTTTTTTTCTTATGGAAATTACTATTTTAGGCTTATCAACTTTCTTAAACCATATTTATAGTGAAATTGTACTCATTTGTTCATGTATCAGTGCTATTCAGTAATTTTGTGTACTCCTGCTTTTCTGTGATATCCCCTTTGTAATGTGTTTGAGAAACATTTGGTCTTAGCCTTCTTCGTCTTCTTCTTCATCTTCTTCTTTCTTCTTATGCTTCTTCTCTATTTTTTGAAGTAGAATAAGCTACATGGTATCCTGAAGTAAACCAGGTTTTTTATGATGCTCCTTATTCCTTACATAACTTCGAGATCATCTTCCTTGAATGAAGATCACCAAGCTGATACACAGGACATCCGTTTGAACAGGTTCTCATACAATGGCTGTGAGATCTATTCCTGTTGAACACAACCCTCCTGATGCATTCTGACATTGTAACTCCCAGTTTTGTGCCGTCTATAAATTTAATTACCTTGTGCTTGGTTTTGATTCTGATGTTAGAAAAAGATTTATCTTTGAATTTTTTAGTCAGATTGGCAGAAATTTCCTTAAGATTCATTGTTCCTCTTTTCAGAGACATTTACTGGTGTCTTTTCTTTAGTATGGTCTTGCACATCACATCTTTCATCACTTTACAGTTGTTTTCTTTTAATCCATAACTGTTTAAGAAAAGAAAGAAGCCAAAATCAACCAACCAAACCATTTCTAAACTGTCACTTTTGACTAATATCTATACATATGGGTAGAATTCATTTAATCTGTACATTTGTGTTTCTTGAAATAATGATTTAGCTAACAAGATGTAATTTTACTCATGATAATGCAATTTCCAATTATAATCTGATTTAAGAAATACATAGCTCTCTGTGTTCTCTTTTTTATGTGTCTAAAAGGAGCTATTGCCAACATTCTGACCACATTTGCAGAACATGAACTTGCTTAGTCTTGAGCAGGCAGAATATAATAGCTGATTGTGTCATGCCTGCTGAGTGCCTTGTTTTTCCTAAATTGAATAGCATGTATATCACACAGAATTGTTCAGAGTCAAGGGGGAGTTGCAGCTGGGAAAGGCTCTGACACAAACATGGAAGATTACAGTTATTTTACATGAAAAGAAGGAAATGCAGATCTCAGTGGATAAAAATTTTGTCTTCAATTTGCAAACAAAATAAGTGAGCCTAATAAGATGTTCACTATTTCAGCTGTGAAATAGAGCCAGTAAGGGTATTTTTTTTTTAAGGACTAGATAACTCTGGAAGTTTTAGATTCTTATGTATAATGCATTTTTTGTTTGTTTTATCAAAAAGCAATAGTTCTACAAGACACTGTAACGGAGACATAGTTGCCTCAAGGGACAAAAATATGCAGCACAATTTTGCTAAAAGCTTGTGCCAACATACTGCTTCCTTTCTCCCATATTGCCATTCTATTATTCTCCATAGGGAGCCTTCAGACCTCATGGTACTCTGGCAGTGGGACATCCATTTATTAATGCAATGTTGCTATCTGCGTCTTCAAGCATAGGCCAAGTAAAAGCTCTCTGTCATGCTGTGAAACTGGCTGTTCTACCCATACATCCAAAAACGTGTCAAAGGAAGAGAAAATGAGCAAAAGAGTAACAAAAAACAATGGGAATAATCAGGGGTATGAGAATCATGATTACTGAAAAAGGGTTAAGAAACTAGATTGCCCATTCTAAGAAAGAATGAAGCAAGAAAATAACATCAATAATGAGTATCAAGTATTCACCAAGTTCCTCAGGCACTTCTGAATGCAGTGTATTTGACTAATATAGATGAAGGACTGCGGATTAAGAAATAAGGACTGCAGCACTTTTACTCCAGCTCCTAAATTCTAGTGAGGCAACTCATGCCATCTAAGTTAGGTGCAAAGATAGAATGTGCAATCAATGAAAAGAATCTAGAATCTCTGAAAAAGATAGAGAGCACCAGCACTAAAGCTCTCATTATGGAGAAAACTACTTTTACCACAGGGTTCTACAAAAACTGTAACCTGTTGTTACCTTACTGGTAGATGCATTGAACACCATTTGATTCCTTGTGGGTAGTCAACACAAGATTAAAGAATACGTTTTTCAGGAGACACGAGTTGGGTGTCTGTCACAAGACCATGAAGCTCCAAAAGATATTAAGTACCTCTACTAGGGATGTGTAAATAGTTAGGAGACCCTGCTGGTCCTTCTGGAAATCTTAGCCTTCTGAATCCTTTTTAAGTACAAATTTTAGAATATCCACCAACAGTTTTGTCCATTCTCTTCCTTAGCAAAACTAGTGAGATGAAGGGTATTTGCAAATGACTGGGCTTTTTGGTTTGTGTGTTTTTTTGGCTTTGTTTTTATTTTTTATTTGTTGGGGTTTTTTAGGGTTGGTTTACTTGTTGGTTTTTGTTGGTTTTGTTGTTGTTGGTTCATTGGTTGCTTATTCTTTGCCCTATTTTGTTGGTTTTTTTTTTTTTTGTTTTGTTTTATTTAAAAGATTATGCAGTAACAGATTGCTGTCTAAATGAATAGGTACTTCTGCCTGGACTTTTGATTTGTTTTTTCTTGTTTTAGTTTTCTGCTCCACATAAATTTCACCCTAAATTTTATCATAATGATGGTGGTGAAAAAATCAGCACTTTTGATCATCTGTCTGAGATGGAACTCTGGCTTGTCTATTACAACAACATTATTTTTATTTTAAGGAATTAGCAATATACTGAAACAAAGGAGTTTTATTTTCATTTTGTTCTTTTTTATTCTGAAGTATTATGTATAAGCATACAGTACTTTAGTTCTTGCTAGAGATGAATTGTTGAGCACTTATATTTGCATTGAAACTGAATTCTTCTCACTATTGCAAAGACAGGGTATAAGGCCAGCCTATAAATAGTTTTTCGAGGAGCTGTCTCAGTAGCTCAGCAAAGATTTGGAGAAATCATTCTTCTGTAACTAGTGGAGGGATTATGAAAAGAGCTTTAGCTACATCATTCCAGCAAAATTTCCAGTCATATCAGAAGCTCAGGACCATTACATTCTGTGTGATATAGAATAGTTATCAGGATGCTCCTGCAACATGTGCAGACATTGTTGAACTTCTGGCCAAGGACTAGCAAACATGTCTGAAAACACATACCTCTCTGTCTTATAACACATGTCCCACAAGCATTGCTGGTAGCTCACACCTGCTCTGAGATGCTGGAGGCCAAAAGTCCTGGTTTAACCTGAGTGTATTATAATCAAGAGAGACAGCAAAGATATAACAGGCAAATGGGTGCAAGTTAGATGGTTTGAAAGGCAAGGCAGTAGAAGAACACAGAGTAAAGAAATAAAAAGGAAACCTAAAAATATCTGTGGGGATAAAAAAAAAAAGAAATCTAACGAGAATATAACCAGAATAAGCCTAATAATCCAAAGAACATATCCTATTCAAAACTACTGTGCACATCAACGTCTGCTAAGGTACTTTGGCTCACAGAAAACATTTTTCTTAGATCAAGAGCATGGAAGCTTTCCTTCATGCTAATATTTTTGGAATATTATTCACCAGCTGGAGCCAAAAGATGTTTGTTATTTGCATCTGGATAGAAGATGAGAACAATTTAGTTGCTTCTATCTGCTGTGTTTCCTTTTTTCTACCTGGACACTGGGTGAGGTTGCACATTGAGACATTTAGAGCTGAAATAAGTGAGTACATCAGTCTAACAAAAATAAAGATTGAACTCAGATCTCTAAAAAGCAGGTGTTTTGTTCCTTCTTTTGATGTATGTCTCAGTTTTACCCTCCAACAAAAATGAGTGGTAATTGACAGACATATGTGTATGGAATATATAGCAAACATTTAAATATTATCTAAATTATAAAAATACATCTAAATATACCCATATATATGTGCATACATATTCCCACGTGTAGATTCCCATGAACACATCATCCTTTCTCACACAGAATGACATGAAAAAACTTATACACGTCTGTGCCTCAATATTGTTAACAGCTACATGTACACATTAGACAGAATTTACACACATCCATTCTCTTCTCGGTTTATAAATATATAAAAGTTTAATTTTCTTATAATTTCTGTAAGTAAAACATTACCATAACAATTAATTATAAAACCAAATATTTTCCAATTTCAAAGTCATTCTAGAAAATTCCCACTGACGAAGAACCAGATCATGAATCCCTGACTGAAAATGGCAACCAGATCTTCACAAGCTTACACTAATGAATTTCATTTATGCTAATCATGTTTAATTATTCACAATGATCTCACAATGTAGCAATAAAATAAATAGATTCAGCTTTTTAGAATCTTACGTGCAATTTAATATTTAGCAAGAGGTTTCACTGACACTATTATGAATGTTTGTACGAGTAACTTGGCTAGGCCAAACTTCTTATACTAAGAAATACTGCCAAGATTCAATTGAATGACTGCCTGAAATATTCATGTGTTTAACACAGCTAGAATGCCATCCCACTATGTAACAGTTGCATTTATCTTCCGCATTCATTAATTAAAATGAGTGCCTATATAACGATCCTAATAATTTTTCCTTCCTGCAATGTGCAATATATCCATCTCTAGCATTTAGAAGACAACATTAAAATAACTTTCAAAAATGTTTAGAGCAAGCGAACACCCACTACATTTATAGAACTTAACATGTGTGCAGTTTTTCATACCAAGTTAATTTTCAGACTCAGGAAGACACACTCTCTGCAAATGAGGATGCAGTGCCCTGTGAGCTGAATGTAAGCTAAAATGCTGCGCTTGAAAAATGCAATAGAAATTTCAGAAGTAGTTTTGAAAGGTGTTCTGAGACACTTGTCAGTGTGATATGGCCAAAACATTTTAATGACAGAGAGTTGTGAAGATGCTTGACACATATTTATTGGAACCACAGAGATATTAGATAACAATTATTAACTTCAGTAAAATCAGAAAGACAGTATAACCTTGTAGTGGCTATGGTGCTAATAGGAATTTAGGTCCATGACCAAGTACCTGGACATTTAGAGACAGAGATTTTAAAATCTAGTCAACTTTACCTTTGAGTTATCATAAATCTAAGCCTTTAGTATATGTATAGATTATCTTTGAAATTCACTTTGCAATGAATGGCTCTTTGACATCCTTTTCTGCTTAGGTAGGCCTATATGAGTAGTTCACTTTGTACCATTTAAGTATGAGGCCATATACTTTTTATTGGGTTTTGCTTCCAGTAAATCTATTTATGAGATGCTGTTTGATTTAGATGGTATTTTCTAGTACATATAAGGTAAGTTTCAAAGCTTTTTAAGGTCTTTTGAATTTCTTTATCTAAACTTATTCAGCATTGGATCAGATCTATCATCATAAACTGACTCACAAATGTTTTTAACTGTAAAACTTACAAGAAGTCATTCTTTCACTACCTCAAAATTCAAGCACTTGTTTTACTTATCATACCATCTGCAATGTGTCTAGTTGATATCTGACTCTCTGATCAGAGACAACAAAGCACAAAATCCCTCCATAATTCATTTTCCTTCCCCGTCTGAAAATTTTTCTACCAATAAAAAAAAAAATAGCTTTTTGCCTATTATACACTATTGATACGAGATTGAAATTTCATATAGATTTTAAAGTTTTCATAAGCAGGAGTCTTCATCTGTGAGAAATAAATGCCTCTGTATATTGCGGTGCTCCAGGATATTTTTCATCAACTCTTATCAGCATTGTCATGCACTCCAAAAATACCTGGACACAGAGAGAATATCTAATAAAATTAAGTCTTTTTGCTATTTTAGCATTCTCATCCAGTCAGGAAATGTATCTCGCTGATAACATCACTAAACATCTAAACTTAGCAAGTTGTTTGATTCTGTTACCAAAACGTGGGTGTCCACTGACAGCAGTCACGCACCAGGACATCCTGTCTCTTGTTCAGCTGCTAGTCAGAACAAATTTTGGTTTTGTCAGCCGTCTACCATTGTCTCAAAATGCCCCCTATTGACACCCTTTTTTCATATAACCATATGTCATTAAATTGTTTTGAGAAGGAGCAAGAGGTAAAGAAATAGATCTCCTTGCCAAGACTTTTGGCTCTTTGACCTTTTTTTTTGTTTTTAAAATTGATTTTTCTGAACTAAACTCAAAGATTCCAGGATTTCATGTCCAAATTACTCTTGATAACTATGTCATATCAAGCACATCATGGTTCTGTGAGTAAAAACAAGAGAAATTATGAGGCTTGTGTAAGCTTTTATACGAGACCAGCTTTAAGGCACCAGTCTTTAATCAACAATATCTATGTCTGAAATGATGAAATCATATTTTGTCATTTTTCTTTTCTTCCTCAGGCTTCTCTAGGCTCTTGCCTGAATTTGGCTGAGAAAAAGTTTCAGCATTCATTCTAAATCAGATGCAGGAAATAGAGAAACTTTCAAGCACTTTTCAGATGCTCCCATAGAACAGTTGTAAAATATATTTTCAAAGCAAAATACTTCCCATGTGTGCTGCTGGTGTATAACATATCCAGTCTGCTTTCTGATTTGTCCCTTTGCTTTATTACTATGTGACGTGTTGATTCTAAAGCTGAAAGGCTCACTCTTTTAAATTGATAGTGATAGAATAATTGTCAGAAACTATATAATTTGATACAACGTGTTACAGGACACAGAATTACATTCAAATTAAAGCCACGTGCAGAATTGCATGCAAATTAAAGCCTAGTAGCAGCAACTTAAGGACAATGGACTAAATACTTTTTCACTGTGTCAGAAAAAGGAAGAAGGTCAAAACCCAGAAATTTTTACTGCAGGAAATATTAAAACGTAAGAAGCCAAAACACTCTCTTGGAGTTTGCAGCCCCAATAGGCAAGAGTAGTTCCTGAGAGAAAGACAGAATATAAAAAAATCTAGGAAGGTCTTTCTGATGATTTAGTATCACAATTTCCATCACTTCATAATTTCAGTTTGTGGGCATCTTGAGCGTGTGGACTTCTGGACTGGACAAAAATTCTTGGTTAAATATTAATTATATACTTTCATAAACGCAATCATATTTCTGGCCTTTCTTTAACCAGACTCTCCATGTGTATTTTGATGGCAGCAAAATGTGGGACTAAAATTTAGGACTATTTGACTAAATTTAACTAATTATTTCTTATTTATCACAAACATTTCTGTAAAAAGTGTTCACTTTTAAAAATCCTACAGATCTTTACATACACAAGGACTGTTGGAAACCCATGCAGCCTGGTAAGAAATCAGAATATCCTTTTTCATGTTCTCTAAAGATGCATGAATTAAAAAGAGGCTCATATGAAGCCTTAGCCTATGTTAATTGAAAATATTACTGCAATTAGATGCATTTTCAACTTATCAACACTGAAAAAACAGTCAGAAGGCAATAATCTCTTGTTTATACCTCTAAGAAAAAGGATACAAAACTGGTAAATTGGATTCATTGATGTCCTGCATTTTCTCTTCCTTTGTTGACTTGTCAAACACCCTGCCTCTCCTCTATGATTTATTATTCCCATATGGTAAAACTTTGTTGCCTTCTCCAGAAGAAAATTACAAGCTAGTACACATTCTTTGAAACATGCAGATGAATCCAAGGGAATTTCTAGATTTCAGAGCAACACAAATATGGTTAATCTGTTTTTGATGGCAAGAACGTGTGACCAGCAGCTCTGTTTATCACCAGTGTAAAGAAGTTTCTGAGCTGCAGTTCATATGATACAAGTTTCTATGTATCAAATAGACTTTCTATGTATCAAATAGGATACATAGATAGAATGAAATCTACGTCTGCATTCATTATCCATCTTCTGAATAAGTACTCTTATCTTTTTGCCTTGCCTTACAATAGTAGAAATAAGAAAAATTTCTTTCCTGACCTTGAGGCAGCAGCTTGCCAAAGCCTTGCTAACCAATGTATTTGTGAAGCATATAGAGGAGTACTAAGGGGCTTTTCTTTAATATGTCTTCAGTAGCTGACAAGGCCCAAATAAATGTGTCCTTGGAATTTCCTTATGGCAGTGAAATTAAATAAAATTCCTTACTCTATATTCAACTTTGCTTTCCAGAAAAAAAAAAAAAAAAAAAAAGAAAACAGTAGGCTAATATTCAGTCTATGTAAGGGGGAAATATGTTTAAGAGTAAAGAAATTAAAAGAAACAACAGATTTTGTACCATATCCCAGAAAGAAATTAGTATTTATTACTTTGTCAGAAATTACAGGAGATTTAGATTCACTTCTAATACCAGATAACAAGCTATGCAGTTGTGGCCAAAGATACCTTTAGTTCTTGAAAGCTGTATATTTTTTAAGGTAGTCTTGTTCACATGTTCCTTTCAAAAATAAAGCTACCTTTGGCTACTGATGGTTTTCCCATTTCAAAATTAGGTAAAAATACACAATGTTTGTCTACCCTTAATTGTGCCAACACCTGCAATAGTGACCCTAAAGACAGATACTGAATAACAAGTTGTGGCCTAAGGACAAGTAAGGATATTTGATTCAGTGAATCAAGACTCTCTAGAATTTTTTATTATTTTCTGTGCTAGGAAGATGGGGCTAGACTTGACAGAGTGCTTTCCAGTATTTCCAGTGAAGAATTTTTCATTAGGTAAGTACGAGTTTCCTATTTCAAGGAATCACAGGAATTGCTGAAGAACAGAATACTAATATGAAATAGATTTCATGCAATATGTTCAGTCAGGAATCAAGAATTTGAAGCAAATCAGAACGTTAGCCAAACAGTTAGTCTAAGTAACACAAAGAGACACTGTTTATGGCAGTTTATTAATTTATAGCAGGCATTTGATTTGCTGCCCATGTCTATGAGTAGCTTGTCACAATGAGAACACAGGCTATCTCAGTATATACTACACTATTTTCTATTTTTCTTTTTTTTATGGATACTTCTTAAGATATTATTTTTGACTGAGAAGTCATGTATAGCCAGAGTTTCTGTCTTTGACAGTTCAGAATTTTTTTGATACTCCAACTGTACTTAGTAAAAGTTTTGCAAAATGCTTTGAGCAGTCTAAAAAGTCAAACATTTTTGAAGTACCCTATGTTTTGTAGTTTGGTCTTGTTCCCACTTGTACACTTAGTGCATATAGTGGATCAATGTACTATTGAATTACTCTTTCAAGGTTATTCTGGCCTTTCTGAATTGTGTCTACAGATGGGTACAAATGTACCTTATTTCTCTCTGTACTTCAGATTGACTGTGTTCAGATGAATAACTCTAAAAACTGCATAACTCGTAAAATTCTTCTGTGCCCATGTAACAAAGCCATGGCTCCAGTGCAAGTAGAAATTCACACACATCCCACTTAACATTCAAAACTTTTCACTTTGAATACCTTTTATTATCATTCCTTTGTGTTCCAGGAGAAAAAAAATTAATTAAAATTACTTCTGGATTCTGTCTACTTCACATTTGCAACAACTTGACATCAGTGGTCATTGTGTTGGTAAAATCTGTGGCCTCTCACTTGTTTCAGAACATTAAGATTTAAGAAGTTTCATATGAAAGTGCTGTGTAGAAGAGCCTATCATGAGCATGTTAATAATAAAAGCTCCTTTCCTTTTTTTTGTAAAATTTTATGATAATTCATTTCTTTAGGTTAACATTCTTCTTTTTTTATAATCACAGAATCACAAAATATGCTGATTTGGAAGAGAACCACAAGAAGCATCAAGTCCAACTCCTGGCCCTGCAAAGCACCATTCCCAAGAGCCACATGATGTTCCCAAGTGCATTGTTCAAACACTTGACCGCTGTCAGGCTGGTGCTGTGAGCACATCCCTGGAGAACCTGTTCCAGTATCCGAACACCTTCTGGGTGAAGAACCTTTTCCTAATATCCAACCTAAACCTCCCCTGACACAGCTTCAGGCCATTCCCTTGAGTCCTGTCATTGGTCACCACAGATGAGGTCAATGTCTGCCCCTCCTCATTCCCTCAGAAGAAATTTGTAGACTGCAATGAAGTCTCCCCTCAGTCTCCTCTTCTCCAGGCTGGACAGACCAAACCACCTTAGTCACTCCTCATGCAGATTCCCCTCCAGATTCTTCACCATTTTTGTTGCCCTCCTTTGGATTCTTCCCTAGCAGCTTAGTGTCTTTTTTATATTGTGGCACCTAAAACCACACACAGGACTCAACAAGAGTTCTGCACAAGTGCAGAGCAGGACAACCCCCTCCCTTGCCTGGCTGGCAATGCTGTGCCTAATACACCTCTGGACACAATCAGCTCTCCTGGCTGCCAGGGCACTGCTGACTCATGTTCAACAGTGGATGATGCAATTAAGTATTTATTGACAAAAAAAA
>JAYDZK010000001.1:69254689-69271162 GCA_034509185.1 Euphonia xanthogaster
CGAGGTCCACTCAGCAAGACAGTCAGAGGCACTCTGCCTGCCCCTGGGGTGGTGTTATGTCTTTATACTAAAAACTGCATATACAATGTTTGCAATTACTTTCCAATACCTATCACCTAAATTAGACTGTGAGCTTCTATTCTAAACCAATCTAAAAGTGCCAACATCACAGCAGAAGATGGAGGCTAAGAAGAAGAAGGAGAAAGGCAGGACATGCCCAGATCCCTCCATCTTGCCCCCCTGAATGTCCATTCTACAGACTCCAAAATCTACTTTCTCACCTTGTGATAAATTCACTATCATTCTACTTAATTTGTCATGGCTTACAGATCTTCATCTAAAGTTGGTAACTTGCTCTATGGGTCATAATCCAAACCACAGGCGTTTTGGGCTCTGTGCCATTGTCTCTGAGATCCCTGGCAGGGGTCTTGCCTGCTCAGGACAGCCAGAGGGATGTCCTAAGTCCTGACAATTATCAGCACAAAAAACTGAGTTCTACAAAAGAACTGGACAGCAGAAATTATTCTCAACCAGCAGATGGGAACAGGCTGAAATGAAAAGGAAGCTATCTGGTAAATTACCAGTGATTTACACAAAGGAGTGCATTCACATATTCATCTAAAATAATATTAGAAGTAACAAAAAAAAATATTCCAAATTTCATGAAAATTCAGACATATTAGTCTCAAGTGGATTTTTTCTGGATTTTCCACCACTTCAGTGTGATGCATAGACATTCTGAACACTGGGAATTTTTTTATTTCAGTAATTATTGTTTCTCATGTGGTCCTTAATCATGCGAATGTATTTAGACACTTCTCTAAGGAAGAATAATTTTAATTTATTAAAAACCCTAAGAGTAGTTGAATTAGATAGAGAAATATATGCCCAAGGAGAAGATCGTTATACTACTGTTCACTATTTATCAGCAAGTGTCTTCCTGACACTGAAACACAGAGTCCTGCCCCAGGAAAACTGCCTTGATGGAAGATTATTTAGAGACTACTTTTAAGCATTCCACCTGAGGCAAAGCTGATTAAGCACTCTCTTGGGATATCTTGAATTTCCATGAGAACCTGCTTGTCATTGATTGCCTGATATTAGTCACGAAGCCAAAGGAAATAGCAGGAAATAGTGATCAGACTTTTCACAAAAGTTTGAAGCACAACTTGAAAAACAAAGTTATTTGTCAAACGTTGAATACATAGCTTATGTCAAAAGTCATGGCAAACTGTTTTTTTTACCCACACTGAGGTGGTTTAAGGCTATTAAGGCTCAATTTACAATGCCTGAGAAGGTGTAATATGAATAGAACACTTAGGGGGCTCAGATAATATTTTTTTCTAGGTCACATTCATAGTTCTTCCAGCCATCTGATGGGGTCATATAGGAAAGCCATTAACAGCTTTACCTGTTAACATTAACACTGTTACCTTTCCCTATGATAGCTACCCCTGTCTAATCCAGATCTGTCAAGAACCGAGCTGGCAGCCAATCCATGTCTTGTCTAGATATTCGATGATTTGTGAGTGGCTCCCTGTTCCATTACTGAATTATTTACCTAGTTTGCACCAGTCCCTGTTCAGTCTACCCACTTGGATCGAAAATCCCGATATTGTCACTCTCTCCTGTCTTCTCTTTGCTAGCTGAAGCTTTGGGGTAAGACTACATGAAACACAGTTTCATAATAGTGGCTGAAGATTCCTAGCAGGTCCAATTCAGATCCAAGCTAAAAGCGCCAAAAGATCTGGACTAGGACCGAGTCCATGATCTGAATTGTAAGGAGAATTTTATAGATAATAAGGATAAAATTTGGAGTTAGACAAAATTAATAAGTTGACTGATTGATTGACTTATTTATCATTAGTAAGAAATAAAGAGACTAACCAAGCCAAAACAGAAGCACTGAAAGAAAGAAAGAAATCTTGTAGTTATATTAGACATCTATATTATGATGGCACATGGAACTGTGGGCTTTTTTTCTGAGTATCTCTCAAATGAAGTCCAGCTGACTTTTTACTGAGACAACTAAATCTTAGGCAGAAAAAAAAAGAATAAGTGCAATAAAATACTTCTTTACATTTGGGATTGCCATGGGTTAAGCCCAACTGGCAACTAAGCAATGTGGACCCACATGCTCACACTCCTTCCTACCCCTCCCATCCCCTTCTGGTGAAACAGGGCAGAGAATCAAAAGTAAAACTTTTAGGTTGAAACAAAAGCAGTTTAATAATTCAAATAAAGATAAAAATATAATTATATCAGTAAATAAAATAATGAAAATAAAGTGAAAAATCAAACCAACTGATGCACAATATGATTGCTCACTACCCACTGCCAGATACCAAATCCTATCCCCAAACCCTGATTGGCCTCTCGGGTCAACTCTCCTGCTTTATGTACTGAACATGGCTTTGTAGGGTGTGAAATAAACCTTCAGCTAGTTCAGGTCTTCTGTCCTAGCTATGCTTCCTCCTGTTTTTTTGTCCATTTTAATACGTTGTTTTGCTTCATCATGGCAATGGTTTATCTGCTTAATTAGTCCCTAGAGAAAATCCTTGTAGGTAGCTGACAGTTGACAGTGTCTGGCTTTTGAGATTATGCCAGCATTCTTTGTTCTTGGGAGTGACAGAATCAAGTTTTTTTCTCCTAGATAGTCAAGCATTAAATCACTAAAGGTACTTGCATGTTTACAGGTATATTGTTAGCATATGGGGATATTATTTCTTTTCTTTTACATTCTTCTGTCCATTCTGTATAAGAGATTGTTATTCTGCATTTTTATATGCTTCTGAATAGGAATATGTACAAGATGATTCTTAGAAAATACAGGTACCAAAAAAATTCAGTAGCTTTGTGTGGTATCCTTTTTCTTTCAGGAAACTGTGATCCTTGTGGTTTTAGACATATTTCATCATGATTCCACAAGTTGGGCAGACACCAAAAATCCAAATTATGTGTGGAGATGCACTGTATCTAATAAGGGCTGGGTTTAATGGTCCATGTTCAGAATATTTAATGTGCTTCAAGTAATGTATTTTGATCAGGGGATGAAAGCAGTGTGAATACGTTAGGGAGAAATTTTAAGGATTCATTACATGCAAGTTTTTTATCTCCATACTTTTTTTCCTTCAAAATGGATCAGATTTAGAAATTACTTATTTTTTAAGATGTAAAATGTTTCTGTTTCCCCCTCACCTTGGCTAAGCATTTTAAACATCCACATAATCTGAACAAAAATACCGAGTCTCTTTCAGTTGCCCTGATGTACTACAGTCTGAAAAACAACAGTATTTTTTTTTGCCTTATAATTTTTTATTTAAATATAGTGGGTATCCCACTGTTCAGATTCCCTGGATTCTCTTGTGTTTCTCCCATGAGAGCACAGAAGAGCAAGAGTGATAGTCTGAAAATTGTGAAACTGTAAAGAAAAATTAAAATCTTTTAGCAATTTTTAAAATTAAAATAATTAGTATTTTAGATTTTATTTTGAATCTCTGAACATTTGCTTCTTGGTTAAGAAATAATCAAAAATAATATGAAATACAGCTCTTATGAAACCTAAAAAACATCTTTTGTGATAAGTATTATCCTTCAATATTTTGAGTGTTTGAACTTCCTCTCATCTCCCTTGCTTGGGTGAAAATACTTTCTTGGTTATGCAATTGGATAAAGAACAGAATATAAAGTATTTACTGTTCAGTTATGAATGGCTTAATGTTTAGTCAACTATTATTATAACTATTATAATCAATGATCATTCTAAAGAAACTGCAGCATTTAAAAAATCTTAGAAGGTAATAAGACAGCTCATCTGATTGGTGACATTTGACAGCTGTGATAGTCTATGTAGAGGTAGTAACAATCAATATTGAAAAATATAGAGAGAAGCTTAGAAGATCATGAATTTTCTTAAAGTAAACCTGTAGACCTTCATTGCTTTAATTTGCACCCTCTGAAGATTCTTCACTTTCATGGGATAAAGACTTTCCCACATCATGAGTCTCTTCTATTCTAAGTTTGAATCTCAGATTGTACAAAACAGACTGTATGTGGCTGGTTGTTTGTTTTTTTTCAAGTAACTCTTCTCAGATTACAGAGCCCCAGAATCCCAGAATCTTCTGAGTTGGAAGAGACCCACAAGACTCATCAAATCTAGCTCTGAGGTGAATGTTCCATACAGGGATCAAAACCATGATCTTGGAATTATGAATATAGTTGAATTAATGTTCTACAGAAAAAGGGCTCTAACACTAATAGCTTTGGTAGCAGGAGAACCAGCTCTAGTGCCCAGCAGTTAATGCTTTTTTGAAAATATTCTCTTCTGTTTAATTGGGATTTATTTCCCACATTCTATTATCTTTCTTCCCATAGTTGGATATATTAGATTCTAGTGGGGAAAAAAAAACAATTTTTTTTTTTTTCAATCCAACAATCAAACAAGCAAAACACCTCACAATGAATCCATAATTCAGAATATTTCTAACAGTACTCCAAATACTTTTATTACCATCATTCATCAGGAGAATTGAATTCTCAATAAAGACTCGACCTTATCTTCTATATTTCTATATATCAGTTAACTCAAACTCCACCACAACAATTGTTTAACTGACTTCATTAATTAGGTGTCTACATAGGCTACTTCTGCCTCTTTGAGAGTCTCAGAAATTGTTTTGAGCTGATTAAAATACCTAGGAACATATGTGTTAGTTCTTGATTGCACCTTTCTTCCTAAATATATCTGAACATAGTTTGCTTTTGAAAAGGAAAGAGGCAAACTTAATTGCCAAACTAATTTTAGGAAAAATAAGAGCAATTGTTTAGGCATACGGAATTTTCAATTTAGTTAGGTAGCAGCACAAGTCCTTCAGGGTACTGGTTGGACATGTTATCTCATTTTCACAAGTCCAGTGATATGTCAGCTTAGTGCCATAGTGTTAAAGGTTTTCACAAACAACTGGACATGAAGATTTAATTCTTAGTTACACTTTCTAAATTATAGTAAGTCAAAATAGTCCTCAAGCACAAAATCTAATATGTACTTAGATTTAGTGCATCATTAAGCGGTACTGCTCTCTCACATCCTTTATGCAACCATGTTCTGATATATGTTTAAAGAGAAAACAATATAAAATTCCACCTTATTTACATTATTAAACATTGAGCTTCAATTTATTTCAATTCCAGAAATGGAAATATCATTCAATTCCCTACAATAACTAATGATGGGGGAAAAGGCATGCATAGAACTGTAATCTTACCAATGATAAAGGTCTGTCTGAGTAAATGAATACAGCTCTGATGATGGGATTCAGGAATAGTTGAAAAGAGAGTAGAAAAATAAATGTTGCATATACATGGCTTAAGATTTGCTATACTAACTGCAATGTTTTGAATGAGAATGAGAATAATTCTAAATGTTGATCCCTTCAGTACACCTAAAATTTAATATTTGCAATTCTTTTCAGTGACAAATTATTGTAACTAAAGCTAAAATGACCTTGTAGTATATGTTACATTTACACATTTACTGAATACAAATAGGTAGATAATATTGTTGTATCACTTCTCTCACTTTTCAGAATCACATTAAAATTAAGGTATACAACTCTAATAGGAACAGCTGAATGCATGTCTCTAACCACAGACTAACTTTTATCAGAATACAAAGCTTTAAAATTACTAATTCAGTTCACGGGCATTGATGCAACATTTTTTCAGCTGTTCTGCTTGGCATAATGAATTGAATTTTATTTTTTAATTTATGAGACTGAGCAATTGTAAAGCCGGTGACACTTAGCTGAAACACTTAAATTTTTTTGGGTCCAAATGAAATGCTAAAAGACCACAAGGATGTGATTCTAAGCCTTGTAAAAGACTCTTGTTTAAACTATCTAAGGAATTATTTGTGGTTTTGCCCAAACTGTAATAAAACAAAAATAGTCAGCTTTGAAATAAAAATTTGGCTGACTTTTGCAGCACTGCATACTACACCATAAAAATCTCCATTCATTCTTAGAGTTTTGTGACATGAACTTTTCCCATTTCAATTGGTACCAATATTATCTTGCAATAAGCACCACCTCTGGTGCTGGTTACCCCTCTGTAGTATATTCTGGAATGCTATATTTACAATAATATATAGAATATATGTTGCTATTCCATGTAATGTTTGTATAATGTTTGTGTAGCTATGGGTTAAGCACTTTTTTTTTTTTTTTTTTCTACAGGTGGGTGATTCATATTCTGTTGAGTCCACATAGGCGAGTGGGAGAGTGGATTCTTCATTTTGTACTTCTTTGAACAGCTTTGGTTCCGTCCTTTTTTCCTTTCTAGGCCTACAGGCATAAATGAAGAGATAAAAATAAAGCCACAGTAATACAGAACACCAAAAGATAAATTCTCATCCCTTTTTTCTGAAAATATAGGATCCTAAGTCCCTATACTATTCTTTGGTATTTTTCATTATAATGAAGCTGACCTTTCTGAATAGAAGGGTGTCTTTCTTCATGTGTAATATCTAATACAAAGGTAAAAATAATTAGGAATAACTTTAGGCATTGGAATTCATGACCATAGCACTCCAGGAAGGGGCCGAGTTTGAATCCATGTGTTTTTCAATACAAGTATTGTTCTGAAAGCTTGAAACCTAACTGAAGGGGACAACTGGAAAGTTACTTTATCTTGCAGCTTTATGGTGCTTCTTTATAAAGAAATTCACTTGTAAAATTGTAACTAATCTGATTGTATTTTTAGAGGAAAAAAGGGGTGATTAAGGTGAATGTCCATAAGACATTCTATAAATCTTTAGATTACTGAGCACCAAAGGACAAGTTCTACAGAATGGCACTACTTGAAGAGAAGGTGAACTGTGGACCTGGATGATGTGTGATAGATAAGGCTGGCTTCCTGTGCTGCATTTCTTTACTGCTGTACAAAAAAAGAACAAGGGATGAATACGACGATGATCCATACTGCACAATTATCCTCTTCCCTTCTGTCCTGTGAACTGCTCCAACTCTCTGTCTACTAGGACCACCTATTATCAAGAGAGATGGCCACAATTAATGTGGCTAATCCCACTGCAGAGGGAATGGCTCTGTAGCCATTCCGATTTAGATAGATAGGCAGGTGAGTGGATAAATAGAAAGATAGATATAGATAGATAGATAGATAGATAGATAGATAGATAGATAGATAGATAGATAGATAGATAATGTATATCCCACCAGCTTCAGCACTCTAATTTATGGAGAGTTACATTGAATGTGCAACTAAATCTGATAGTGACTCAATAACATTGGCTTTCCTAGACCCTGCAGGTTAATTCCCTCTATTAGATTTCCCTAAATGTGCCTGTGTCAGTAAATCACAATGCTAGTCACATGAAACAGTTGTGCTATGGGACTTGGGCTTGAGTTATTTCTGAACCACATCCAGTTCGAGAGCCAGGACCAGCAGTCTGAATTTAAAAAATAAGAACTTTCAGCTTTTCAACACAAACACTGAGAAGAAATGAAATAATTAATAGAATTCTGGTTTTATGGCATTTGTTTTTTGAAGCTTGCCTAGAGAGAAAAAAATAAAAGATGGATCAAAAAAAAAAAAAAAAGATTAAATCTTCTTCCAAAAACAAAGTACAGGTGAAGTACTATTTCAGGCCAATGTGGAGAATTACAATATGATGTAATATTCAAGGAAAGATTATTGGTATGGAGCCTGATTTGAACATTTCTATCAAGGTGCATTTAGAGGGAATAAAAAAAGCTAAGAACAGAAAATAAAAAGTGAAATCTTAGGAAGCAGTAGAAAAAATGCATTTATCTAGTCTCTTGGTTCTATCTAGATCAAGTGATAAAAGATCTTCTTTTTTTTAAGAGGTATCTTGCCTTACCTTGCAAATAAATACAGGCTAAATAGGAGTAATGAGTGAAATCTAGCATATGAGAACCCCTCAGGATAATTAGTTGGGTTTACATGATTTCACACTCCAGGCATTCCTCCCTGGAGACATTTCATAGAAGAAGTATAATTAACCAAGAAATGTAACAGACCAACTTCTTTAGAAATTAGCCACAAAGCTATGCCTGACTTTGTCATGTTTGTAAACAATCCTAGGATGCATTTTCCTTACTAATTTTTTCTATCTCTTTTTTTTTCTTTGAAAAAAAAAAGAGATAGATTTTAACTAGCAATTCTTTATTTAAGGTCTTTGAAATACACTTTTTATATAGTTTTGCTTCTAAAAGAAGGTTGAGACTATTCCAAATGTTCGATAGGACTGCCTGTCTAACAGTAACAAATTTGGCTGGACTGGAGTTAAACAATGTACAAAGAATGAAACTATCAAGCATCGTCATTCTTTAATGTCAGGATGAGTGATAGATGGTTCATTGCTCCACAATGAAGCGTCAACATTCATTATAATATTTCATTTTTGACTTGGCAGTCCTTGATTCTCTTATCTCTTTCTTTCTTCGTAGTAGGTATTACAACCAAGAGAACTTTTAAAATTGTACCTCAAACTAATCTGTTATTTCAGCTTGCTTTTCCTCTGCATTTTTGTTACTTTACATTACATTAGTATCAAATGCCACTCTAATAAATATTAGCTTTCCTCTATCAAGAATGCTGACATCAGCAAGTGTTCTAGAGACTGTCTCCAGTTTCTGTTATCAGAAGAATGAGGCACACATTGAAAAATGAGGCACCAAGACATCCAGTTGAAGGTTCATTTTTCCTGAAAAGGAAACTGAGCACACTATGCTCAGTTCAGACTGCAGCCCCAAGAAGTCCTCTGCAAATTTTTATTTTGCTCTGAAAGACTTATGCATTAATTCAGCATAGTGTTTCTTTATGAAATTTGTAGTTGAAGCAGTAAAAAGTGAGCCTTACAGATTAGGAAACAAATCTCCTTTCATGTTATACTCCAAATCTTGCTATAGGCAAAAAGAAAACACATTTAATATTAAAATCCCAAGAATTTCTTCTTAGTGCAACTGAAATATTAACATGCTAAACAAAGATTTATTAGTATTCCATATCTACTTATTACAGGAAAGCTAAAAATATTAGAAATACTAATATACAATCCCTTTTCTGGTATTATGCTGATTCTTCTGCTGCCCTTGGCTTCAGCCACAGGAGTGGCTAGAATGAGTAACCTACATCCCAAGCTCTTCACCAAGAGGCATATGGTATTGGTGGTTTCTTTTTTTTCATTCTAGGATTTGCATAGTTTTATTTTACTTACTTGTGAACTGACTCCACACCTGGCTCTACATTCACTGATCTGCAAATCCATGTTACATTCAAATTTTCTCTATATTTCTTACATATGTGTATGATACATTAGATCCTTGTTCTTCATTCTTTTTGTTATCCTCAGATTTGTTTTGCCCAGCTCATAGGGCTGTAGTTCTCCAGCTATTGGTCGGTAATTTACAGTCTCAAGATTTCCACTGTCAGGATATGCCCATGCACTGATCATGCAGCACTTGTACATTTCTCCCTTATGGAAAGTCCTCAACATAGTGGGAATGTCTTTCCACCCGTCAAGGCCCCTGCTGTCATCTGAAATTTATCCATACTCATCCATAGTTCAGGACTAGTGAGCAAAGATCTCTGGCCCTGTATCTCAGCTGCATACTGAGCAAAACAGTAAATTGTTCTGTGCTGTGGATTTTTACAGTAATTCCTTCAACAATTTAGGCCATTTCCTTATGGATGAGATTGATGGTTAATTCAATTTTATTAAAAAAACAATAATTTTTAAAAATTTATTTCTTATATTGAACTCTATTCCACACTTTGTTTCCCAACAATATTTCCTATATGCTAATACATTCTCAAGCTGGGACTTGGAAAATTACCACTTAAGTACCCCAATTTGTATCTCTTCAGGAAGCCACTTTGCTGCTTGTTTTGCTTTTTTTGTAGAACAGAGGTGAAACCGGGTACTCCAGCAGCATGTATTGAAGGTGGGGAGAAACTGTGTTGAAGGGTGTATCCATCACTAAGTCTGCATGAATACAGTGTATTATATGAATATCTTCAGCTTCTTTCCTTCTTGTGTGGCTCCCATTGAAACTGGAGGGATTGGTGTTAATTTGATGCTAAATGGTTGTACTGGGAAAACCTGAGGAACATGCAATGTGAGCTAACTTGGGTTTAGTTAATGTCTGGGCCAGTCACGGCCCGTATCTCTTGCTCCATTCGCCTCTTTTTCTTAAGCAGCTCAGGTAAAAGTCTACTAAATCCTATGTATATGGGTATGAACCCTGAGAAAATCAAATTGCTTCTACAGAGATGTTAGCTCAGTTACATTTGGAGGGACAAAGACTTTTTTTTCTTTGTTTTATTTTCTGCTCAGTAGTTGTGATCAACATCACGTGATCGATGTTCATGTCAATGTATTTCTATGCATTTCATTTTGTATTATTTGAGATTTTTGTTTAACTTTGAATCTTTTCACAAAACTTTTTTTTGTTGTTAACTCTTTCACCTCTCATTGAGTGTGAACAAGAATGAATAAATCATCTGCATATGAAATTACATGGGCTCAGTTAACTTCTGATATTTTTCATATGACCAGATAACATGAGCACCATAGGTATCTAGGGCATTGTGAAATCCTTGAGTAACTCAAGGAAAGCAGAGCCAGTGACCTTTGAATGTAAAGACAAGCTTGAACTAACAAATCGTAGAAATGTGATTAGAAAGAAAAAAATTGTAATTTTTCCCCCTCACATTGCCTTAGAAGATGTTTCTTTCAGAACCTTTGGCATTTTTTGCTACAACACTGTTTAGTCATTGAAAGACAAAATATTCCATAAGTAATAATAATCATACTCGGGCAGTGTTGTAAAACAAGTGGGTAATTACCTTGACAGAATAAAGTCTGACACTTACTGAACATCAGCCTCTGGGGCATGTGGTCTGAATCAAAATATTTCACAGATCTGGGCTTTGAGACATTAAATAACAAGCATTTTTTTTTTGAGTTCCTCAGAGTGGCTTAACTCTTTACTGCATATTTTTTTTCAACAATCTTGCTCAGGGTGCAATTGCTATTGTAGCTATCATCTACTGTTGTGAATGATCTCTTAGGTTTGTATGGGACTATACCAGTGCCTAAAATTATCTTTGTGTTTAAATGCATATTTGGTTTGGGCCTATGTAAATAAAATCATACAGTTTGCAGTGCCATGATTTAGAGAAGATTCAGCTCTAAGAAATAACAGAAAGAAAGTAGAAAAACTTTCTCTGTAAACTGAGTGCTTCTGGGAAAAAAATAAAAAAAGAAAAAATAAAAAATAACTGTGAAGTAAAATGTTATGAAATGGGAAATAAGTTGATAATTGAAATGAGTGTTGTGGTAACATAATCATATAATTCCAGAAGTTAGTGACAAGGTGCTAATAGCTGGAATATGAGGGAGTCAGTCCTTTGGGGAATTAACTGTCATGACAATTTTTTTAAGTAGAAGAATAGGTATATTCCCTACCTTTCTTAGCAGAACTGTAGGAAATATGTCACACCAAAAGGGGTTTTTGGGGCAGCATAGAAAAAGCACAGAATACTCACAAACTGTTAATAGTTTCCCAGTGTTACAGACAGAACAAAATTTTGCTGCCCCAATAATTAGAAACTGAGGCTAAGGCTGATATTCAGAAAAGAATGAGCTGGGATGGATCACTGTGAAAATAAATGAGAGAAAATTATCTCTAATAAAACACAGATACTCATTCCCTTTCCTAAATACAAAGGCAGTGATTGAACAGGGTTTCCAGGGCACTGAAATAGGCAAAGATCTTAACAGCTGCATGGTGCTTCTGCTGCTTCCATCCATCCACTGCCCTAGACAATCATCTGGTTTTCCTATGCTCAGATACAGATGTGAAGCCAGATTTCTAAGAATTCTATCACAAACTAACATTGAAATCAGTGGATTTATAGCAATCTGCATTATATTAGAATCTATGTCCCTGCATATATTGTTGTTCTTGAAATGGAAAATGACAGCTGAAAATGCTGTTATGCTGTCTGCTGTAATGTATATGTTAGCATATGAAACATTGTGCTTGCATTCAAACATATTAACATATGTCTCTAATGCCATGTTTGGACATGTTCTTGTGTTCAGGAACACTATGAAGGAGTCACAGGGTAAATTTTAGTGAGGTCTTTGTCTATCAAAAGAATTTGAGTAGTTTTAAACATGTCTACACATATTTTGATACATTTTTTAAGCACAAATGTTCAGGGAACATTAGTCACACAAACTTGTTTTTAAAGAGCTTATATATCACTTTGGAAGCATAAATACAAGGTTAAGTACAGCAGAAGTCACCCATGTAAATCAATGTACTTATGCTACTACATGTTGAAATTCAGTATTTCCTTTAGAGGACATATAGTACATGACTTCACCCTTTAACTAATAGAGAACACAGTACATAGTAAGATCATCTTATTTTAACAAAAGGAGAAAAATAAAGCTGACTTTTTTTTGTTTTTAATCAGCTTTTCATGTATAAGGCCCTTCTTTGTGTCCACTGAAGGTAAATAGCATGAAAAATATTTGGCAATTTTTTCTAGATTTCTGTTATAGTCTCTGTGACTTGCAGAAATATATACCTTAGTACTCAACTACATATATTTTTGAAACAGCTGTAAAACACTATCAAACTGATGTGTAGCAAGCTATCCAAGGCATAAAGGAAATCGTCATCTCATTGACTTCTTTTTTAAGGTGAAAATATCAAAACACTGACTGCTTTTATGATCCATGATGAGAAAATCTCTCTCCCTTAGTGGAATTTGAACAAACTTAACATATATGATCCCGTAGAAGGCTGAATCACTAGAATAGTTAAAGAATAATTTTTTTTTTCATGGAAAGTCAGAAAGATTTTACAAGGAACAAGTTGCCCTAGCAACTCTGGCACAAAGCACCTGAGGTCAGTTAGAATTACTCTTCCAGCTAGATACACTGTTATTTTAGAATGGCATCAGCAGCTCTATAGCTCAGGTTCTTCCTTAATTTCTGGCAGAAGCTGCTATTCTCAGGGGTTATTAGTAATTTGACCATTTGGAATTGCATCCAAGGCTTGCACTAAAGATTTGGCATACATGTTGTCATTACAGATGCTTATTGTTTGTTGCATGAAAAAGTTCAAATTAATAAGTTTTCTTCAGTTCTTTGGTAAAATGAAGAAACAAACAATGATTTCTGATACTTTTTCAAAAGTTATAAAAAATAAATAGCTTTCTCTTTCATTTTTGGATAACAGTGGGGATTTTTTGCAACTTCTCAAAAGTATGCACACTTTGTCGTATTCAAAAACACTTCAAAATCACATAATCATTCAATTATTTTAATTTATGGCTGGATGACAATTTTCAATTCCTCTGAAAATTATCTGACTCCATAATCACTTATACATCTATTTTTGGTTTATTTTCTTATTAAACATAACTTGATATATTTTAGCAGTCATGACAAGCAAGATAATCAAGATATGTGGGATATACAATATAAATAGAATACATAAATACTTAAAACAGGTTCAACTTTGAATGACAGCTATTAAACATACAAGACTTTGAAACTTACAAAAGCAGTTTTGACCTAATTAAAGGCCTAATGAAAAGAACCTAATAAAAGAAGACATTAAATAGTTGCATAAACTGTACTCTCTTACTTTATAATTCTATATGGAACTAGACTATATCTAAATTAATATTAAAAAAAAAGGTAAAACTTAATTTAGTTAAGTTCCTAACTGGTTCACATATTGTGTCAAAGATCTTGGATTATTTTGGAGCAAATACATCTGCTTTCTCAGCATCCAGTTATATACATACAATATTTTTTGGAAAGCAACAGGGCAAACTGATAAGAAAAGAATGCCAAGCAATGAACAGGCAGAAATATAATGAAATAACAATAGCGCCTAACCTCATTTTCAAGCAGCAACTAGAATCACGCACTCTCTTTATAGTCTTCCTGACTTTACAGCTCTGCTTTCATGCAGTTGTGATATCAGAACTAGAACAGTTAAATTGTCCTAAAGAACAATTTAACTTAGAAGAACTTAGGAAGAAGTTCAATATCATAAAATTTATATACTTTCCTTTGCTTCTTTTCAGATGCTTATAAGCCATGTGCTGGTTTTAAATGTTAAAGAGCTAATTTATACCATAGTATGTGAGGAAAGATTAATTTCATTTAGAGCTACATCTTGTCCAAGTCTCTAAATGGCTGCTCCAACACAAGCACCATTACAGCTCATACACATTCTGGTTTTTATCTTCACAGGATTTACTTTAACCTTCTGGAAAATTAGTGAGTTGCTCATTACGCAACTCACTAATTTTCCAGAAAAAAACCCTATGATTGTATTAGGTACATATAATGTACATGTACATAATACAATAATAGGTTCACACACATACACATATACATATACAGAGCCCACAGATAAGACTTTCAAGATGCTTACTTTAATGAAAAAAGGTGATGAAGTAGACTAAAAATGGAAAGAATCATAAAATCATATAAAAAAGGAGGTTGAAAGAGACCTCCAAAGGTCACCTACTCACACATCCTGCTCAAGGCAGGAGCAACTTCAATATTAGCTCAGGCCTTATTTGGGTGAGTTTTGAACATCTTCAAAGACAAAAATTCTGCAAGCCTTTGAAATAAGCTGTCCCAGTGCTTAACCTCTCACTGGGAAAAATGTCTGTATCCAGTAGGAATTTTCCTTTTTTGCAGTCACAGGGTTTTTTGTCTCTTTGCTGTTCGTGTATGACAAGTGTCTGACTCCATCAGCTGTACAGCACCTCTTTAAGTTGCTGTAGAATAATGTGAGCTCCCTGCTCCAGCTTTCTTTTCCTCAGGCTGGAAAAGTCCTGCTCTGTCAGCCTTTCTTCACAATTTTATGCTTCAGACCCCTAAACACCTTGGTATCCCTTGGCTGGAGTCTTCCCATTCAGTGACATTTTCCCTGTACTTGGGAATCCAAAACTGGATGCATCATTCCAGGCAATCTCACCAGGGTCAAATAGAGCAGAATAATAATTTCCTTGACCTGGTGGCTATACTTTTGCTGAAACAGCCCAGTTAGTCTTTTTGCTGCCAGAGTACACTGCTGGGTCCTGGTCAACTTATTCTACATGAGGACTTCCAGGCTCTTTTCCATAAAAAAACCTTTCTGTCCAATCAGCTCTGAGCCTATGCTGAGAAATGGGGTTATTTTGAGTCAGGAAGGACTTTGAATTTTTCTGCTGCACCTATTGAGGTGTCTGTTGGTGTATTCTTACACTTTGTTGAGGTCTGTATGAATGACAACCTACCCCGCCCCAACCCACAATCATCTCCCCTTGATTTAGTATCACCCACAAAATTGCAGTGCAGGTGCATTCCATCCCTTTATCCAGGTGACTGATTAAGATTTTGTCCCTAACAAAGAGAGGAAGGATGATACCTGAAACTCAAGAAATTGCTGGAAAATGTAATTTGTATTTTCTTCTTAATTTTACTTGCAAAATGGTGAATACCAAATTTCAAAGTTATGGGGGAAAAGCCCCTAATATTAACTTCTCTCTGTTGAGAAGATTCTCAGGATAAGACAGTTAAATTGTAATAATTTGAAATTATCACTGAAGCAGAAGATTAACAGTAGTTTGTTTAAACAAAGTTCTTTCAGACTGACTGAACTTTTCTATGCCTTCAGGTTTTGAGGACAGAAAATAATAAACCACTCTTACAGATAATGAAGGCTGAATAGCAAGCAAATTATTTAGAAGTCAACTTAGCACATTTCATCATGGAACCTTTATTTGCATTTTAATTCATTCAGTTTCTCTGCTGCATATACAATAATTTATCTTCATCTGAAAGATGAATAATTTCTTAGAGTTAGGATATCTAGCAGTTTTGATGATAAGTACACAGAACACAATGCTCTACGTCTGCCAAATCCGTTCATCCATATAATTTTATAAACTGATTAAAACAGTTTTTTTTCAAAAATTTAGAGAAATTTAATTTCTCTAAATCATAGTTTGCTTTGTTTTGCTACTACTGTGATTAATGACTTATGCTTCAAGCAAAAAAACCTTTCTTGTCAGTGTTCAGCCTTTATGCTTTTGAGTTTCTTCCTAAGTGCTAACATCCAACATAAAGATTAGGAACCTCACATGTTGAATAAACATATCTCTTGGAGGAACCCCTCACATACTTTTTCTTCCACATGTAGTATAAATACATTTCTGTGTCTTTTTCTTCTCTTCTTATTTTACTGTGTCATCTTGCTTTTTCTTCAGGGTCAGCTCTGCTCTATCTTACTGATCTTTCTCCATTTATCTAGTAAGACTTGCTTAGTCTTTTTAATAGGATCTCTATACCCTTATCTTCACCTTTACTCCCACTGTGAAGCTTCAATTCAGATCGGAAGAGCGTCG
>JAYDZK010000001.1:69271262-69285472 GCA_034509185.1 Euphonia xanthogaster
ACCTTTACTCCCACTGTGAAGCTTCAATTCTCTTTTGTCTTCTCAAAACTCAGAGGAGTTCAGTAACCCTCGAGCCTGTCTTTGTTCATCTCTGCAATTTATTGAAGACTTTGTGGTACTCAGGTAGGAAAGGATCAGTATCCTCAGTTTCATTTAGCTTTAGAATAAATAATTATTGTGCAGAGTTTTTCCTTTCTCCAGGATTTTTTTTTCTTCCATTCTAGGTAGAGAATTTCCCAAATCTGAATGCATATTTTGCCTTGAACTCAAAATATTAGAGGACTGCAATCTGGTGACACTAGTAGACAATGTTATGGCAAGGGTGGTTTTTTCCTTATACAGTAGATTGTATCCTGTTTCTGAGATATGATGCCTGTACCACAGCATAAAAGATAAATATAGTGATTTTTTTCTACTGATTTCTTGCAGTTTTCTCGATGTATTTTACAAAGACATAATGGGTTAAAAGACATTCTTTTTAAGAGAACAGTTTCTTTAAATTACCTATAGCTTCACTTAAAGCACTTGCTTTGCAATTAATATATGATATGAAAAGTCAGTTTCCACTGAAAATACTGAAGATTGAGTGAAGATATTCCAGTTTAAGAAATTTCTGAAGTCTCTCAGGATGATTAAAACAAAAATATGAGATTAAATATGTGAGGTGGGAAATTGCAATTTTCACTTAAGTTCTAGTTTAGTTTTTGTGGAGAACAAATAGGAGGACTTCTTCCCTAAATTTATCCATTTTAAAATAAGAGGATGGTCATTTAGGTTACCTATCTGCTCTCCTAGAATCTTTTTGTAGTTAAGTGTGGGTGCAGGTACATGCAAAGCATTTTTTCTAGTGTGTTAAAAATGGGAATCAAAAAAGGTGGGCTTTTATTTTAGCTCTGTGGTGAATCCAGAAGTCCTACTTCATTACAAACTGTTTTAAGTGCAGTGATTGTTCCTGCAATGAACTAAATGGTAAAGAATCCATAAATATCTATCATAGATTTAGAACAGATTAGTTTTGTACTCTATGGATCTGTAGAAGAGTGCTGTTTTTTTGGATGTTTTCAATATCCTTGGGTGAATGAACACACACTGGTGACTTGATGGTGACAAAAAAAAAAAAAAAAATCCAAAGCTGAAATTCAAAGAGTAAATTTATTTAATTGCCTCACTGACTGGAGAATCTTGAAACAGCACTGGGAGACAGCGAGACACACAAAATGAGGACTCAGGCCCCATCAGGCTCAGTTCAATCCTAGTGGGTGACAGGGCTTCTGTTGGCACCCGTTTACGAAAGCCTTGCCCATGCATAGCTTGCCATCATGCTGTGATAAGCCTTGTGCTTTTTATGATCTTTGCTTTGAAGCTTCTCCCAACAGGGAGCTCAAGCAGCCTGGGTGAGGGCATCCAAGTCTCTGTAAGCACCTGTCAGCCCTACACAGAAATCCTACTTCTCAAAACAGACCAAGGATAAACAGCAACAGGCATAACACGTTATTTCCCACACTGATATTCTCCAGGCCTTGCTTTTCCCTGCTGCAAGGTCACTTGAGTGAGTCTACTCCCTCCTCACCGTTCTTCATCATTTAACCCTATCCTCCCAACAATCCCCTCTTTTCTCAATAAAACTACCTGAAATATTGATAACAATGTGTCAAAAACTGTGGAACCTCTTTCTTTTAAAGAAAAAATACAAGGAGGATACACTAAACAGAGTGGCAAACAGAGTGAGCAGTGCCAATTTCCAGGACAAAAATCAGATGACTAAAATGAATTTGGACCATTGCAGTATTGCATGGATTTCAAAGGTATGAAAAAGCATTAGGAACTAAATCTCTGAAGTAGAGGAGTGGGTGTAATTGGTTGAGAAGTTTTGAGTTCTGTAACAAGCCCATTAGAGGAAGCAGATAACTTCGGTGAAATCAGAATGTACACAAACAAGACATTTTGTTTTAAATCATAAAATCTGTAACTTTTTTTTTTAGATTTGCAACAAGTATGGTCACATTTAATCCAATTGAAAGTGTTTTAGTAAATCCAAAGTTTAGAAATGTGGTTGGAATTTTATTCCATTTTTACAGAGGGAAAGATTTTAGAAAAATTAATGTATGAAGTTTTCTACATTTGAGATCGTTATCTAGAATATGCTTATAGTAAGTGAAGTGAAATTAATCTCTTTTTAAAATAGATTATCTTGTGGATTAACCTTGCTAGGCTGCTAAGATCCACACAGCCACTTACTCCTCCACAGCAGGATGGTGGAAAGAGTCAGAAGAGTAAAAGTGAGAAAACTTGTAGGTTGAGATAAAGACAGGTTAGTAGCAAAAGCAAAAGCTGTGTGCACAGGAAAGGAAAATAAGGAATTCATTGAGTACTTCCCATCAGCAGGCAGGTGTTCAGCCATCTCCAGGAGAAGTAATGGTTACTTGGGAAGACAACATCACTCTGAACACCCCTTTCCTTTTTTCTTATTCCCCCAGTTTTGTACACTGTCCATGATACCACATGGTATGGGATATCCTTTTGGCCATTTGGGGTCAGCTGTCCCACCCAGATATGCTCCCAACTTCTTGTGCACTCCCAGACTCCTTCCTGATCGGGTGGCATGAGGAGCAGAAAAGGCCTTTACCCAGCGTAAGCAGTGTTCACAAATCATGAAAATATCTCTTTGTTATCAATGCTGTTTTCAGCACAAATACTAAACATTACCCCTCTTTAGCCTCTATAAAGAAAATGAACTCTATCCCAGCCAAAACTAGTACAGATGATTAAATTGACACATAAGCTTTCCCTGAAAATATTTATATCAATTCAGTGGCTACAAAGGAGTTTCCAGGCATTCCCTCAGATGTAGACATATACAGTGCAGATACATAAAGTTAAATGACATTAATTCCACGCATAATGTCTAGTCATCAAACTTCCTCATTAACTAATGGAGACAAGAAATTACATCTAAAATTAAATTCATCTCATTCTAAAATAGGTGTCTGAGACAGGTAGGATAAATTATACCCTGACGGTATAAAGAATTTACTTCATATTATTTACTCAACTTTCATTTAAACCGGAGCATGAATCCTGACTTACTTACAAATTAATTTAAAAAACCAATAAAACCAAAGCCACCCTTCCCACAAAAAAACCCAAACAAACAAACAAAATAACCCTGCGAAATATTTTTAATAATCTTTTTTCATAAATTAAAAAAAGTAGGAACACAAAATAAAAGTAGGAATTAAAAAAAAAACATATTTCATGTGAAAAGCTGTGAAAAGGGGATATTGCCTTCAACCCTTTGTGTTTGATTAGGCTGTGAGCACCTCAAGAAATCTGAGACACTTGTGCCCTATCAGTTTGTCAGCATCCCACCACAGGGACTCCTCACTGAGCAGTCCTGCTGGATCAAAGGGCTGTTCAAATGGTTTGTTCCTGGTCACACACCACAAGTGAGACCCCCTTCGAGGTCTCCAACTTCTACCCTAACCTGTTACCCACTGCCAGCCACTGCCAATACCCCTGAAGGTCTCACAGTAACAGATCATGGAATCACACTCTTTCTAAATAAAATTGTGGCAGGTTAAGGTTTGAGGACTACGAGTGACAATGTCTGACTGGTGTTGCAACCTTCTCCTGAAGTGGGCAACTAAAGTTCTTATTAATAGATCTCTTGGGGCAGATTAGTGAAAAAAAACCACTGAATTACCTGAGTTTATATACATATGGGTGTATATATGGAAGTTTATTTTTTAAAAATTTGCTAGAAACATAAAGGAGAAAAAAAACATTTTGGTTTTATCTGTAGAAATATAACAATATAAAAGGACAAAAATACCACATAAGAAAATATGTAGGTGGAAGGAAGAAAAAGGAAGAAAAAGAAAGGATAAGAGTGGATAGCAGAGAGGAAAGATATCACCACCCATGAATCCAGAGACAAGACTTGATTGTTGCAATGTAGAAGCCCACTGATCAAAATAATAGGCCTAGTCTTGTTCCACCAGTGGTAGGGGAAGTCCAATGGGTTAAGATAGGTTCAGGTTCTGGTGGAAATGCCCATGCCTCCCCCCTGGTGGGGAGTTTTGCACCTGAGCTCTATCAGGAGGAAGAACACTGGCATGATAAAAAGCATGATCTCACTTGGTAGGATCTGCTTCTTAAGGGCCTCTTCCCTTGTCTGGCTCATATCCACCTTGTTGCTAGACAAAGGTCATTCTGTTCTGGTCATCCTCCAGCAGTGCTGCTCACCCACCCTGGACCTGGGCTGTTCTTGTGCAGACCAGAGGGTTTCACACCACACCTCCAAACCTCTCCTACTCCCCCTCAGTTGCAGGGTGCAAACCTGGCCCCAGCAAAACCTGGGGTTTTAGTAAATGGCTAATTGAATCATTAACACTTCAATCTCTCGAAGAACTGATTCAAAGTGATACACTAACAACCTGAAATCTAAGTTTTGTCTCTCTTAGATTGTGTGTAGGAAGTCAGCCATACCGACTTCAATCTCTCTTTATTACAATGCAATTTTACACCCAGACTTTTCCCACGCACAGCCACAAGAGTACTTTAAAATAATGACAGTATTGTCACCATTAAACCTGATTTGCACCGTAATGGGGATCTGCATTTTTCTATAATCTGCAATTTGAATTTTTCAGGGAAAGTTTTGGGTTGGTTTCATTTATTTTGTAGTGCTTTATTTATTTAGTTAGTTAGTTAATTCTCTATTTTAATTAAAAAAAGACTTTTCGATATCGCAAATTTTTAATTTTAAATTTTCCTCATGCCCTTCAAAATTTCTCTTCCTCTTTTTCCTAATTTCAAGGATAGATTTCATGATTTCTGAAAAACATAGTATTTTTTTAAAGGTGTTCTGAGGTCTTTAATTGAACTGATTGGAAATGTTATTAATTAAAAACTGGAATTTGACTCATCAAGTTATAAATTACTTTTAAACTTCATGAGGTTATTTCCTGAGAAGTTTTAATTTTTTTTTTTTAATCTCACAAAGACTGAAAACTGAGAGAATTTTGATCTCTGTCTCTTCCTCTTGATGTTCCCTGTGATTGCTGTTGTCATCTTCTGTGTGCCTGTTGAACAAATTGCTGTGTTTGATCATAAGATCAGAAAAGAACACCACAGCATAAGAATAGACATCAGAGGTCGATTCAAAGGTCCGTCTAACTTAGAACCCTGCCTCCAAAACTGGATGGCAACAGAAAAAAAAGGATCATAATAGAAACAGTGTTAAGATAAGGTAAACTCTGGGTGGTACTTCTCAGAAAGTTTCCCAACTACCAATAATCTGTGTCTGAGAAACTTGCCAACAAAGTTTTCTAATTTTTTGATATCTCTTGATGGTTTTCCTTTGCTCGGAGCTGTCCATTATCTCTTGAATATCCGTCAACCTTTTAAAACTCATCAGAATGCTGTGGCTAGAAGTAATACAACTGGAGTTTTCATTTTATAAAAGTATTCCTCCTTATGTTTATTCTGTATCTACCATCTACTAGTTTCATTTGTTTGTATTTTAAGAGAGACAATAAACACCTGTCTTCCTTATGCCATTCAAAGTTTTGAAGATATCCATTTTAGTTTATTCCGTCATTCATTTATTTTATTTAACCTTTGCCACAAATCCTTGGTCATACTTGCTCTTCTATGCACTTTTTCCAGATATGTGTATTTTTCAGCTATGGAAAGAGGAGAACGAGACTATATTTGCTCTCAGTAATCAGAACACATTTTACCACAAATATGTGTAGTGGCCTAGAAATATTCTCCATGTCCTTTCAACATAATTTCTATTATTCCACTTGATATTCTTGACTTCTCCTTAGCATAGAACCTTCTTCATTCCAGATTTTTCATTCCAGGAACAAACATTTTCACTAATGTTGAGGGAAAAAGTGTGTGTTCCCACACATAAAATTTAGGACTGATCCTGAATTCTGATGTTTTAATGCCACTTTCTGAATTAAGTCACTAAAAAATCTGAAGACTTTCAGTTTAAAAGCTAGGGTAAACTTTTTTTTATTGTAAAAACCTTTCTTAATTGGCAGTAAAAGTAAGTATAATAATATAATTGCATATCAACATTTTAGGAAATTAAGAGATTTTTTTACTAATTAGAATGTAATTATTATAGCTTACAGAGATTTAGAAATTGCTTTCCCATGGTATCTTCTTGCAATTTATTAAGATTTTATTTTTTAATGAGAAGAAAATAAAGACCTATAGGGACAAAATTTTAAATAATGTAAAAATATATTTTACTGGAAATTAATATTTTAGGCAATAATTTCATATGTATCAAATAATAATCACTATTGATCTATATTTTAATTCTGAAAACTGAAAATTTAATGCTGAGTGTGTTCAACTTGCAGTGAAGGTATACAGATAGTAGTGAAATGAACCAATCAAGAAGATGATCAATGCAGTTTCTCAATTTTTAATAGGATCAACATTTTATTGCAGAAATAACCGCCCTCATTTTAAACCCCAAATCATATACCACTTTAAAGTCAGAAGTGAGTACCAAAGCTAGCATCCTTTCCTTATTCATCTCCAGAATCTACTTATTTTGTCTCTTTTCTGTTGAGGTTTTCAGATGGATGGATGGATGGATGGATGGATGGATGGATGGATGGATGGATGGATGGATGGGTGGGTGGAGAAAAAGGTTGATTGATTGATTTACATTTCTATTTGAGATTTCTGTGGAAACCTGGAAAAATATTCATTAACAAACAGGATTTTTGTATCATTTTCATAAAATTTACTTATCAGGAAATACACAAAAGAGATTGTTTTATGAAATGCAGTACTTAGATAGAGTACCTATCTAAGCAAAATGGCTGTTATTTTTTGAGTCCTGCAATGGACACGTACTGCAGTTGAATGCTGCCTAAAGTGGGGCTTTAAAATTATTATGCACTAATACATTGGCATTCACATTTCTAAATATAATTTTGTCACAACTGTGATCTTTTTCTGACATGAATTTTGTTGTTAGCTCTCTTAGGATATCAATAATCCTTTTCCTCCCAAAAATACTATGTAGCATTTGAACAGTCTTGTACTCATCGATATCCCAATACCAAATATTTAACTTAAAATTATGCTTGCAAAACTGAAATTCACTACCTCTTTCTGGTTTTGTGCCTCTAGAAATGCTTGGATTGTCCTTTTAAACAGTATTCTAAAATTGCAGAAATGAAGTTACTTGATTGTATACAAAATATCACAATTATTAGAGACATCCAAAAAGCCCGATGTTTTGCAAAGAGGAATCTCATAATTTCAACTTGTTTAAGATGTGTAACAGAAATATTTCACTTTTGTTTGTAATTCATGTCAGTCAAACTTCTTCTCAAAAATCCGGAAGCCTTTAAGAATTTCTAATTTGTGATGTACATGTACAATCTTTTGGAAGTACAAAAAATCCTCTACAGAGAAAATTAACCTGGTGAAAGTACAAGTTTAGGAGTTGTAATTGGAATTTTTGCCCAATTACACTTTATAAGTTGTTTGCATTTTATTACAACATACAATTATTGCCTTCAGCAAGGCAATCCAAGTCTCGCTCTTAGTATAAAGAATATACTTTCTGTGCGACTCAAAAAAAAAAGCAAAAGGACTGTGGACCATAGTTTCTCCATCTGTAAAATAAGATAACTTTCTAAAAAGAATATTAGTCAACAGTAATCAGAGTTTTTGAGAGGCTCTGATGAAAGCACTAAGCAATAGCAAAGAACAACTATTTCAATTATTACTGAACCCCAATTAAAAAAAAATCTGCTTTCCAGTCAGGCTGAAAACTTGATGAATTTGTAAATCAGATTGATTTTGTACAGTAGTAAAAAGCAGAATCCAATCTAAATATTTTCTTACTTATAAAATGTATGTGACAGCTTCGTGTCATGAATCCTGTCACTTTCATTATTTGAAAATTATGTGATCTATCACTAGACAGAATATCTTGCAGAGTTCACCCTTTACTACACTTGTTTTGATTGCTTTAATATTACTTGTAATTAGGAGTGCAATGCTGAATTATAAAAATATTAAGCAAACATAAAATCTACTGACTATAACATTTTATGATGGAGAAAACAACTCTGAGCTTTCAGAAAACTGTCTTAAGGCTGTCTAGCACAATGCCAAATGATGAAGTACTCAGTTAATGAAATGTCAAATTAAGGATACGTATTATGTGATTTATATAAGCTCCTGTATATTGAAGGTAGTTTGGGGGGGATTTTTGCTAGTCACTTGAAACTGACTGCAATTAGCTCAAAATACCTGATGATGCTGCAAAATGTTTGAATTTGGAAGTAAACATATTTAGATTTCTAATTGAGTCATTATGGAATCTGAATATCACAGAATAGCTGTGGTTGAAAGGGACTTCTAGAGGTCATCTCACCCAAACCCCCTGCTCAGGTAGGTCACATAGAGACAGTTGCTGATGACCATGCCCAGAAAGCTTTTGACTGTTTCTAAGAATGGACACTCCACAGTGTCTGTGGGCGACATATACCTGGTCATCCTGACCATAAGAAAAGGTATCACCTGATGATCAGAGGGAACCTCCCATACTTCACTTTGAACCTATTGCTTCTGCTCCTGTCATCACCACTGAAAATGGCCTAGCACCCTCCCCTTTGCGCCTACCTTCCTGTACCTACAGGCATTGATAAGATTCCCCCCAGCTTTTCTGTGGAGAGAAACAAAGGAAGCCTTCCAAGGAGTTCTAGATAAAAAGAGAGAAAAAACTCTAGATAAAAAGAGAGAAAAAGAAGTATAAGCTACCTTTTTCTGCAGCTACATTCTTTGACCCCAATATATTTGTTCCAAATAAACTTCAGGGTGGCTTTATCACAGCTCTGTCTCTTCTGAGGTCAGTCCTGACATATCACTGTAACTACCACATTTTTTATATGTGGTATCAGCAAAAATAAGATTTCCTTTCATTTCAGCGTGTGAAATCTCTCTTTCATCCACTACTGGTTGTTTTTCCCTCTTTCCTTCCCTCCTTCCCTTGGGGGCCTAGCTTCCCTTGACCCTGAAGCTAGGCCATACTTCTCAGCCCTGTCCTCATATTCTAGACATGTAGCAAGGCCTCTCCTCCTCTACAAGATGTTGTCCTCCTCTGCAATATGTTCTGTGAGCAACTGCAGCATGTATCTTCACTAAGGATAAGAAGTCAAAGGATATTCCAAAGGGAATTGAGTTAAGAAAACAGGCATATGCTGTGAAGTAGAAAAATGATTCATTATTACCATCAAAAATCATCAGAAAAACAGCAAATAAATACTGTACTGTTGCCAAAAATAAGATAAATTCAATACCTTCACCTCAAGATGTAAGGGCATGGCTGAAGGCACTTTAATTGCCTAGCATAGATAAAACCTGTGAGGTCAATGCAAGCAAGGGGCTGAAAATGCACAGGGAAGCAGAAAATGTGATCAACCTTATACAGAATGGACTGAAGTCATCACTGCCAGGAAGAGAAAAGGATGGGAAATAAAAGATAAGTAAATAAGGCAATATGTAATTAAATGTGTATAGATTTTTTACATGTATTCTTTAACCAAATATAATTTATCAGGAAACCAATAAGACATCCAATGGGAAATTAGGCAGAAAAGGACAAGCCATCCAGTGGGAAACTAGGCAGATAATTCTGGCCCTTTAACAGGCATTGAGGATGGGAAACTGCCAGTCAAGGCAGTCGTTATGTCATAATCACCCATGGGCATGGCACCCACAGCCAAACACAAGGACTTGTGTGGCTCTGAGTACTGTGACACAGCAATTGTGCCCGTATGAACCCTGGTAGAACAATCTACAAGTGTGTTAAATAATGGCAATGGCCCAATATGAGCAGTGCCCACCCAGGAAGAAGAAAGTGCAAATTTAGCATACCTCAGACACGAAGTATGGGAATGACAGTAGAGTGGTTGAAGGTAGAACTCAGATACCTTGTTGAAGGCGTAGAACAGCATAATCCATTAGCAATTAAGATCAAAATGTATGAGACTTTGCTGGACAAGTGGGAGCTTGTTGTATTGCACTAAATAGTTATTTAGTTGGGAAATATGTTACTGGGTCACATATTCCTTTCACATGGTTCCTTCCTGACATAACCCCCTGGTTTGTGGTGGTCTGTTCCATGCGTGGTCCCTCCTCTCACCCCTCCCCTGTGTTACTCCATTGGCTGTGGTCCACCTTCCCCGCCCCCCTCCCCTGGGGTAGAAAACCCCGCTGAGGGAGGAGGTCTTCCTCTTTTGCTCCCTGGGTGGTCCCTGCCACCAGAAGTGTCCTGTCTCAAGCTAATAAAGGGATACTCGTTCCCACGTGGCAAAAGAGCGCTTCTCATCTTTTACTTCGTCCATGCGAATCCGTTTGGCACTGAGCCTAGAGCAAGCCGGGTCAGACCAACCTAAGGCTCAAGTATCAACGGATTACAGCACTTTGGTACTTATATTGCTACACTGTTCCTTTCTCTCCTTCAAAGAATAAATGAGCACAAAATTCTGAATGCTGCAGTCTTGGTCCCAGACCCTGGAAGAGGACAGCAGAAGCATACTGGCATCACTTCATGTTCTGTGTGAACTTACTGATTTCTTTTTGTAGCTGTTCAGAAGACCACAGTCATCATCACATCAATATTAACAGCTGCATTCTTCTTACCAGTCTTGATATATTGTGTCATGAGACTAAATAATTGCAGAAGCAACAAGTAAGAATAGTTTCCCTTTTCTTGCAAATGAGGTGCCTTGCCTCTGTTCACCTTGCAATTTGCCTTTCTCTTTCTTCTTGGTATTTTTATATATCTCTTCTGGAAACCCACCCAGCTAGTAACAGCATCTTTAAAATAGCACAGTTCACTCTAAATGACAAGGAGTATACTAAGCAATCCTGTGACTAATTGATGGTGTGGGTTTTTTTTCCCAGGCAGAAGACACACAGTGCACCCAGAACTCCTGCAAAGAAGACAGGCTTACAGCAAGACCTAGGTGAGAGAGCCTCTCTGAGCCTGCACACACCAAAAGACCAATACATCCCTTACCAAAACGAGGTAACACAAACACCCAAGGCTTCTAGTGACTATTCACATCCTCTATTAGGGGTCTCCGTCCTGACGTGTTTTTGTTGCATGGGACAGCCACACTGGATGGAAGGACAACGTGTGTCCCACCTGTCCCTCTAGCAACGATCAGGAAAAACTGCTTAATGTTTTGCACCGCTGCCCTGGAGGGTACAGCAGAAAAGTTAGTCAAAGTTATTTAGGTGCAAAGGCATGGAAGAGGCACTGGAAATGTCCAGGAGGACAGCTGAGATGTCCCTTCTGGACAAGGCCAGGGAGCCCTACAGAGCTCAGGTGCTTAAAGAGCAGCCTCACACAGAAGTTTCCCCACAAGGGTCTGCCCTGCCCTCCTCCCGGTGCAGACTCAAAAGGTGCTTCGGAGGGCTGCTGGGATCCACAGACAAAACAAGTAATTGGTCACAAATGGGAATTTCTCCCACTAGACACTCTGCTCTGACATCCCATGTGTTTCCTGTTTTCCCTGCAAGCTCATGGTGCTCCTGTGCTGTAACTGGGAACCTGTTGTGGTTTGACGCTGGCCAAATGCCAGGCTTATCCTCTCCTGCTAGAGTTGGGCAAAGGTAAGGGAAAAAAATTAACAAAGGTCTCATGAGTCAAGATAAGGACTGGGAGAAAACGGGTTCAAGTTAAAAAGTATATGGTAAATTTATTAGCAGAGTCAGAGGAGGATAATGAGAAGTAAAATAAGCCTACCTTTTTCCTCTCCAGCCCCTCCCTTTTTCCCACTGACAGCGCAGGGAAACAGGGCCATGGGGGTTTTGGTCTGTTTGTCATCTAAACTCTTTTTCTGTTTGCTCAGGGAAAGCTATGCCATGGGATCTCTCCCATGGGAGAGAGTTCTCTGGGAATTTCTCCATCGTGGTTCCAATCTCATAAGCAGTTTTTGTCCAAAACTTCTGCAATGTGAGTCCTTCCCATAGGCAGGACTGTGGAAAATGTATTATATGATTGGCTTTTAGCAAATATTAAAATGAATATTATATGTGGTATGTTAGAAAGTTATGCTGTATTAAATTTTCTTAAGTAGTGTGTTAAATATAGTTTTAGGTTATAACATAATGTTAAAATAGAAACTATGCTATGTAAGATACTTTTTTTAAAGTGAGGATTCACACCGAGATAGCAGCCACAGGACACCTAAATTTTTCAGAGAAAAATAATTTATTGCTCTCTTATCAAGTTCTTCCTGTTTCGCTCAGCCCTGAAGATGCCATTAGGATTCAGAGGAAGAAGCTGACACTGACCAGACAGAATCCTTTGTTTGAATGGAATTTATGCATCATGTATGAAGTGTATGAATATGCAACAGACTATTGCTTTTAATGGTTAATCCACTGTTAACATGTGTCCTTTTTCAGGCTTATTTTGCTCAGAAAGAGGTGCCCAGACTGTCCGTAACTCTTTGTTTTTATTGTCTCGTCTTGTCCTAAATCCTAATTGTCCAGATTTTTATTACTTTAATTATATTACTATTTTTATAACCATTTTATTACTATTAAACTTTTAAAATTTTAAAAACAAGTGATTGGTGTGTTTCACAGGACAGTCCTCCCAAAACTGCTGTGGTGTAGTCCTCTCTAAACTGCTGTGGTGTGGATCACTCACCCACAGGGTACAGTCCTCTAAAGATAGCCTGCTCTAGTTTGACAACAAGAGCCCTCTTTCTCTGTCTCTAGAAGCAAGGGTTCTCTCTCTCCCTTCAGGTTCCCACTGGATCACAGCTTCCTCTGGCATCCAACCGCTCCAGTGTGAGCACTTCTCCCATGGACTGTGAGTGGATCTCTGCATCCCCTGTGGACCTCATGGGCTGCAGGGGGACAGTTTGTTTCACCATAATCCTCGCCACAGAGTGGAGAAGAATCTCGGCTCTGGCGCTTGGAGCACTGCCTCACCATCTTTTTCCACTGACCTTAGTACTGCCATGTTGTTTTCTCTCACGTCCTCACTTCCTCCTCTTCTCTGACTGGAAGAAACATTGCTGCCCATAGGCACCATTGCCAAAAAGTTGCACCAATTCAAAGATTCCTACAGGATCCTGCAGTGACAAGAGGTCAATTTCATCTAGGTTCCACATCAGGGAGTCACTCACCATGTTTTCACCGCCGGCCATGCAGCCCCGCCACCATCATGCAGGCAGTGGCGGTTGCTGCGGCACTGGCGCTATTTAATGCCTTTCCTCATGTGGGGTGCTGGGAAAGGGAAGCTGCCATCGCCACCCCTGCCCTTCTGCCCACAGTGGCTGGCTAGGGGTGGCCAGGCAGGTAAGGTTCGCTGCAGGCCACCAAGATGGCAACAGCGGTGGCAGCGCATCACTGTGTGCTGCGGGGATGGCCACAGTGGCAGCACCTCACCACTCCTGGAAAAAACTGCATACGTGCTGTTTTGATTTTCTTCTTAAATATGTGATCAGAGAGGCATTACCAACCTCTCCAATTGGGCCAGGAGCGTATCCATCTTCAGAGCCATCAGGGATTGGCTCTGTCGGACATGGTGGAAGCTTCTAGCAGCTTCTTGCAAAAGCCACTTGTGTGGCCCTCCCCCACTACCAAAAACCAGGCTGTGCCAAATCAACACAGAACCCTCTTGACTACTCATCACTTCTCTCTGCCAATTAGTGTAGAGCTCTGTAGTGAATACCACACAACCTGGCTGGGTCTCTTGCAGAAGCAGACACAAGGCTCCACCCTTCACAAAAAGCCCAAGAGAAACCTGGGATCAAGAAAAAGTTGGACGCACTTGTTTCCAGAGGAAGGAGAGAACCTGAACACCAGCTTCCAAAGTGAGTTGAAGAGTAGACCTGCTGGGTTATCCATCAAGCAGCTCGGCTGCTTTCCTGTGAAGGAGGATGGAGAGGCAACAGTGAGAGAGGGAGTCCAAGTGATACCTCAGCCTAGCTGCTCTGCAGCCCATCAGAGGAAAGAGAGACACCAGCCATCTCCACAAGCCCAGTTCCAGTAGTATGTTTTGGGAATTTATTAGTAATTGCACCCAGTTTGTTAGAGGAGGAGCAGGGAATGAGTCTTTCCAGCCTTTCCTTTCCTTCTTCTCCTTTGAATCTGTTATGTCACTTTTTGAGAATGTTCAGTTTCCCCTGAAT
>JAYDZK010000001.1:69299815-69311297 GCA_034509185.1 Euphonia xanthogaster
GACCTTAATTTGCCCTCTTTCAATTTGTCCCTATTACTCTCTGTTGTAGCACTACAGCTCCTGATGAAGAGTTCCTCTCTGCCTTCCCAGTAGGCCCCCTTCAGATACTGGAAGGTTGCTATGAGGTCTCCATGCAACCTTCTCCAGGCTGGACAGTCCCAGCTGTCTCAGCCTGCCTTCATAGGAGAGGTACTCCAGGTCTTTTTATCAACTTTGTCTCTCCTCTGGGCTTACTCCAATGTCCTTGCCGTGGTGGGAACACCAGAACTGTACACAGTACTTCAGGTAGGGTGTCACAAGGTTTAAGTAGATGGGGATGATTTTACATCAGGTGCAAGAACAAAGCACACAAACACAAACTCATCTTTCAGACTCGGTCATTTGGTGATCTTCATTGTTTGTGGAAATATTTTGATTTGCATTAAATTCTTCATCAAAATGCACTTAAAATTGCTCTACACATACTCCATTTCATCCAAAAAACATATTGGATTTATACCAAAACCCAGGGACTGTTGCCAACATTAGATACTTGTTACTCACACCATTCTGCTTGAAAATTTCTTCCAGCCTCAAAAGCTTGTAACCAAAAGAGCAGCGCAATCTAATGTCAGAAAAAACGAAGTATCACTCTCACCATTTACAGGTGGGAAGATGTAGTAACTTAATTAAATCTTCAATGGAAGCCTTTTTTTTTTCATTTATATACTTGTATAAATACCTGACTTGGTGAAAGCTTATCCCCAAATCACTTTTCAGTTTACTGACTGTAAAATAATCCTTTAAATAATGCATTTTTTTCAGACACATTTGTTACATGGCACTGAATGCTCTTACTAAAGTGCTGAGAAAGTACTGAGTTTTTCCATACAGTTCAAAGCATTATTTGGCATAAAAATATTATTTATTGAAATAATGTTTATGACAACTTTGAAATTACATGTAAGATATTCAATTCTCATAGATATCACTGAAGCACATTTTACTTTTTTTTAGTCTCAAATTTTTAAAGAAATAAACATATATAGATTGGTTTAGCACTTTCTTCCAGGTGAAAAGTTTTTAGTTTAAAATTGCTTTATAAAACTCAGTGAAAAATTAATCTTTTTTAGTTCAGCTGTAGTTTTTGTTATTTCATGTCAAGAGGTTGGGATTTAGTAATATGTTTTCATTCTTACCATTCTTTAATACTGTATGTGAGGGGATCTGCTACACAAATAGTAATGACTTTGTTACACATGTAGGCAATACTATAGGTGAGAAATATTTTCCCAGAGATTTAAAGCCATCTATTTCTACTTTGTCTATTTCCTTATTTTCTTGAATATTTTATCTTTTAACAACTTCTCTATTGTTCATGTGTTTAATTTTTCTTCCTGGGTGTTTGATTTGTCTTTAAAAAAAACCCAATTAATTTTCTAAGTTACACCTGTGGTTTTGGTAATGTTAAAAAATCTCTTTTTTACAATAATCACTTTGTCTTTTTGGTTTGGTTTTGTTTCGGGTTTTTTTCTGCCCACTGATAATGGAGAAAAACCTTTTTGGTGATGTTAAAAGCAAAAATGTCAGAGATTTCCTTTGGCTACTTTCAGACACCAAACACTCCACATAAAACTTCTTACAGGAAACAAAATACAGAGCTGAGACTGCTCAGGACTACACTTCCCTCTACTCCAGGTTCCATTGGTATGGTGCAAATAGAGTGGATTGGTACAGCGAACAGAATAAATGCAGACTTACTAGCAGCCAGTTATTCTCAGAATTATTTTTAGATCAATGTTTTTGCAAGGAGATATTTGATGAACCAGTATATCTCTCATGACTACTGCATAAGGATGATTTCCATTAAGTTTTGTGCACTTCAAAATTATCAGTGTCAATACCAAATGTCGACATCACGACTATTCATAGGAAGGTACCACTTTTGAAGAGACTCTGGTAGTTGTGATATTTACTCTAAGCTGCTGAAAACATAAATACAGGTCTTTGTCCATTTAACACTTTTTAGTTGCACAAAGTGGAAAATTCCCAACAAAAAAACTAGACAAAGTGCATCAGGCTAGCATCAGCTAGCATCAGCTAATCAGGCTGGCATCTCAGGAATTAAGAGACTATAATATGTTAGTCTAGTCTACAAGGTATTGGGTATTCTGTGTTATTTTTTTGTCTGTGGAAGGAACTGTACTTCATAGAACGAAAAAAACAAACAAATCAACAAACTAAAATTTTAAGAAATTTCATTGAAAGGAAAACTGTTTCCTGCCCAACTCTAAAAGTTGGTTTTCCACCAGTATTATCCATGGGTACACAGAGAGGGATTTTTTTATGTTGCACTCAGACACCAAATTTGTGTCTAGTTGTTTATATATGCTTTGGGAGGGGGAGAAAGAAAGATCTAAAAGAGTGTCTAGGAAGGTTATGAAAAATTAAGAGAGGATATACCTATGAAAACTAGGAGACGGAAATCCTTAACACTTTAGTGCACTCATGCCTAAATTAGTCATTAATGACTTTATTTCTAGTGGGTAGGGAGAAAATAATGACTTGGAACAATTTTTTAAATTTTTTTTTTTAATAATAGGGCAAACAATATTTCAGTTGTGTTGCTGCCTCGTGTAAAGGCAAGAGCCAAAGTGAGACAACACAGGAAATGGAGAGGACTATACTGTTCTGCTCAAAAGTCTATTCAATTGGTCTGGAAAATAAGAAAGAAAATGTAATATCTCAGACAGAATACCACAGGGACAAATGAAGGCAGAGTCACAAGGAGCAGAAAAGAAATCTTGATCCAATGAAAGCAATTCAACCAGGGGTAATTTAACAAAGTTGAGGGTGCTGTGAGCGCTTGGGGAGGATCTGCTAATCTTTTAGTGATTGGATGAAAGAAACAGTTGTTGAACATACAGAAGGGGTATGGTAGAAACACCCCTGAAGTTAAAAGATTGCTCTATTAAGCAAAAGGACTTCTCAGTCACTGGTGGTACTGTGAAGACTGATTCCATGTGCAATAGTCTTTCCTAGTCTGAACTGTGGCTTCTGAAGTCTCCCTCACTGAAGATATTCATGAACCATCTGGACCCTGTGCCCTGTGCTCTAGGATGACCCTACTTGAGCAGGCAGGTTGCACCATATGACCCTCTGGGACTCCTTCCATCCTGACCCATTCTGTGATTCAGATGTCTTTTCCTCTGCCTGGTTTTGCAGCTAAGAGAGAAAGGCATTATAACTGCAGGTGATAATACATGGCCATAGAACAGAAAATAACTTAATGTACTACAGAGCATTAGGAGAAGCTCTTTTCAATAACAGAATGTTAATTTATTCTGATGTGTGTTTTAATTTGTTCTGACGAGTTTTTTCCTCTTTCTCACCACTATTCTCTGGAAATCAGTCATAAAACCTTCTCTTTACCAGTTGTATACTTTCAAATAAAATTTAAGAAAGAGAATTATGTGCACACAGTTAAGTCTCCCATATGAGCCATAAGGGAAAAAGAAACATGACCTAATTTTTTGGTCTGTCATATCAACAGTCTCACAAAGTTTAGGAACTAGTAAAAATTTGGGTATGATCATGAGCACAGATTCTTCAGTGATTATACCTACTAATATAGAATATATTGAATGATCACTGTAATTTTTGAAAGTGTTGCAATTTCTATAAGTCATGCTGTAGCATATATTTTGTTTAAATCTGAATTCCTGTTTCATTTCAGATCCTTGTAGCATCATATGAAAATTCTTAAATAAAATTGTTCTGAATCTTTCCATTTTTATTCATTCATTCTCAATGAATTAAATATATTAAATATTTAACTTGTAGCTGCAACATACATTTAAAAATCATCCAAGTAACATGCAAGTAAGGCAGGAACTTAAAATGGACCATTTCTGGAAATTCTGTTGCATTTCAGCTTTGAAAAATATCAGCTTTAATCATCTTCTACTAATATTTACCTACTTCATGTTTAGTGTCTTGTGTTGTAATATTAAATCATGAAGTAAGGGAGAACACCAGGTCCCCATGATTTAGCTGCTACAGCTAATTCTACAATGCTTTACCCTCAGTTAATTCTCTAGACCAATGTGTCTAACCAATTTCAAATCATAATCCAAATCAAAGAAGGACATAAATATGTTTGCCACAAAAATAAAGAGTATTAAAATTTAGGGGACTGCAATGTGAGAATGTACTGAATAGAACACACACTAAACTGAAAATTGTGTAAATCCCATAGTGGGCAGGAATGGAGCATGTCATGTAGACATAACTTCAATTTATCATTGCAGTAATTGCAATTTTAAAAGTCTCATTAAAATGTAGCAAACAGATACAAGTAATCCAGTCCTATAAAACAAATATCTCTTGTTCCCCCTCTTATAGGATCTTTCAGGCCTTTGATCCAGGATTTGGCAATTTAGTAATTCACAAGTATTTTTATCCTCCTCTTCCTTCCTCCATGAATGACAACAAAAGACTCATAATCCTATCTTAATCTGGTTAATTCAAAGTTCCTTGGAGGAATTTTAGATGGAAAAATTCTTCTGAAAAATTTTATAGAGTGAATCCTTAAGGTGCCACAGACGGCCTTAATGGTGGTCTATGAATAATGGAATCAATTTGAAAGAGCCTTGTGAATTGGTGTCTGGTCTGGTGGATTAGAGCTAGTGCTGGATAATCTGCAGTGAACAGCAGGGCTGAGCTACAATAAAGTATAAAATAATATCATTAAAAGTTCTAGAAAAGGGGAAACAGGGACTCATTAAGAGGATTTGTAGGATGAAAGGGAAAGTGTGGATAAATGTCCATGTAGATAGCCACAAAATACTTTGAACAGACCAAAGGAGACAGCATTTATGCTATCTTGATCAGAGAAGACGCTCTGACACTAGAAACAAAAAGAATGCAACTATGAAATCAAGTCTAGTGGAAGTACAGAGTCAGAAGCATTACGTCTAGGACATAACATAAATAGTGCTAAAGAAAGACCTGGAAATATTAAACTCTCTACATTACTCTGAATGCAGCAACACATGGTACCTAACCCTTTGCAGGCTTTGCTAGAAATACTCTTTATAGAAAGTTTTCGAAAACTTTATCACTGAAAATTTCAAATAACATTTGAGCTTCATCATCATTCAAATAACATTTGAGCTTCATCATCAAACCTGGACATTTCTTCCTTCATATTTTTGTCAAAAGTGTCCATTGTCTCTGTTATATCCACTAGAACAAGAACTAGACTCCCAAAAGTAAGACACTATGTTTTTTATGCCTCTCTGCCTCTCATTCTGTTTACTATTACATCTTTTTTGATATCTTCTCAAGGGGAAAACCTCAGCAAATGATAACATATCAAAGACCACAGGTTCCTCTAACATCATAGCATTGTTTGGGTTGGTGACTGAGATGTAAGCTCTTTTCTACAGATTAATGTTGAGTTTTTATTTTCCTTTTATGTGCTGCCTGTAGCTAGGTTGGGGTCTAGAAATATTGAGTTAGGCAAATATGGAAGAAATGGAGGAACATAAAATAGCTTTTAGGTTTGCAAATATATATGTGTGTGTATATACAGAGAGAGAGAGAGAGAGAGAGGTATTTATAGCTCTCAAAACTATTCTGCCTCTAAAACATCTGGAGAAAAAAATATTGGGTTTTCTCTGGATAGACAATTCTTCTAGTAATTTAATTCTAGTAATCATCTGATGATAACAGTATAAGAGAAGCATTGCACATACCCTCTGATGACAAATAACAGATATTGAGCGCTATCAGCAGAACTCTTGACCACCTTTGACAGCTACTACTAAACAGCTTGAAGACATTTCCCAGTGATATTTTTTTTTAATACTGCATCTACACATAAGAGTCACTATATATCACCTTTGGAGACTCTTTAATCAAATAAATATCTACACAGGAACAAAGGAACCATGTGTGCTGCATCTGGTCGGGATGGAGCTCATTTTGCCTTAGCAGCCCTCAAAGTGCTTTGCATCAGTAACACCCCAGTGCTTTGGCTGCTGCTGAGCAGGGCTGACACAGCATCAGTGCTCTCTCCCCAACATTCTTCCCCACCAAGGGGCTGGGCGAGGGCAAACTGTCCTGGGAGGGGACACAACCAGGCCAGCTGACCCAAATTAGCCAAAGGGATTTTCCGTATAACATCAGATCAAATAAAAAAGCTAAGGAATTAGGGGAGGGACAAGTCTTCCAAGATCTAGGATGCACTTATTTTCAATTAACACATAATTAAATGTTTTGGACATAAGTGGAAACAGAGGTAACCAAGTAACCTGCTACTATTTTCCTGCCTACACTCATATCACACTGAAGCCTCTCCCAAAACAGAACATTTATTTTCTTGTGACTGACAATGATGTGGAGGCTTCACAAAGTGCAAGGATTCCTCTTGGTAATCATTTTATTAACAGATTATTTGAAAATAACTTGCTGCACATATAGAAAAATCTTGAAAATGTCATTAGAATATATTGTTGTTATAAAACCTTTTCAGAAACACTGAAAAAGTTTACTTCTAATTTATTAAGTTCTCTCCCTTTGACAGTAAGGAGAGTACACCAGTAACATACCAGAACCAGAAAACAAATAAGTTTGGAATTCTGGTCCACAGACAATCCAGAAATACAGATAGGTGTTTTTGTCCAGCTAATGGTGCCACCATACCCTCAATCTCTTACAGCACTGCTGCCTGAAAACATAGGGGTTTTACATCTCTATCAAGGACAGAGGGAGTCCTTTTAATACCATAATTAATTATTGGAGAGTAACAGCTGTATATCTCCAGACTCAGAAGTAAACTTATCATTAGTGTTTCTCCCTACCTTGTCTAGCAAACTTTGAAATTTACATCTCTATTCCCACAGAATATTTGGGCATAACAGCTATTACACTGCATATTGCTGATAGTTAGACTGACTGACTCTAAACAAGGCACATTTCAAGTGACATTATCTCCATTGGGAAAATATGAATAGGGGTTATCTAAATTGCAAAAGCATAATTTAGGGAAAAAAATCAACTGTTATTGTGTTATGTGTGGTACAAAAGGAAAGATGGGATGTCACATTCCAGCATATAAAGTATAAATATATAGGCAACATAGTCTGAGATGCATTTAAATGTGTTAACTTTTTGTGTGGTTTTATGTTTCACAGCCTTTTAATATATGTGTGCTCATACATATTTATTTCTAAACATATGACTGAACAAGGAAAAAAACCAAACCATGTATTTACCTCTCTTGCAGATTACTTCTTCTCAGAGAAAGGGGTATGTATATAAGCTACCTGTCCTAATGGTCAAAACTAATATAATTTCTTTCTCTCCTTTGTATATTTCTTTTAAGACATTATTATTAGTAGTAATTTTTTCTGTTATTATCATCTTTTTAATTTTCCTTTATTTTTCCTATCCATATAGCTGTAGCTTGGAGAAAAAAATAATGAAAGTAAAATAGGTAAATGATCTCTTTAGTCTTTTTAAGTCTGAATTTAGTAGGAGAGAGAATTTCTCTGTGTGTTTTTTACTGTTCCAAAACCTTCTTGGATTTTTTTCAAAGCTAATATTTTAACACTGTTGCCAGGAAGAATAAAAAATTGCAAGCACAAGCTGCTGTTCTGAAAACATCGCTCTTGTAATTCCAGGCTTGTATTTAGTGTCCCCATGAGTGCCATTCTAGCTCCATTGGCTTCTCTTCTGTTCTTGCAATTTCTGTTGATCCTGTAAGCATGTCTTCTTCCATCAGCTGACAATAGGGCAAAGAAATAAGTAATAGTGGTAAATATTTCCTTCACATAAATACGACTAAACTTTGAGTTAAAGACACACACTAAAAAAAAAAAAAAAAAAAAAAAAAAGTAAGCTTAAACTTCCTGATATTATCATACTAGCAGTACTCATACTTATTTATATAATAGATGGAGAAAATGTCTTGGATAATTTGAATGATATGGTACTACTACGTTCATTTTTCTTGATGATTTGTTGCATCCAAGTTAAAAAGTCAATTATGCAACCTCAAATCAAGGCTGGGGTGGGGAGAAGCAGAAGAGAAATCTTATTCTAGTTCATAATGTTAGCCAAGACTTATTGGTTGACCCACACTTAGTTCCAATATACTTTTTACACACACATGTGCACACATGCACACAGGCACAGACACACACATTAATTGAGGCAGATGTACATTATATATCCGTAGTTACTGCAACAACCTTTCTCACTGCATAAGCATAAATTGAAACCAAATATTCATGTACAGAAAAATAGCTATATAACTTCCTAATATCTGTAATAGATTCCCCGAAACAGCAATATTAAAACAAGCTTATAAAATGGTAGCAAAATTTGTGCCTTCATATTTTTTTCCGTCCCTACCTTGTTCATCCTGTTATCACCAAAACTGGCTCTAGCACCTCACTTTTCTTCTGCCTGAAATTAACAGATGACAACTATAGCCCTGAGGCCTCTGATATCAACATGTGCCTGGACTTTTAAGGCCTCTGATATCATCTTCTATTCTCCAGTTTTCACTTTAGTGTTATAGACAAGTCATTCTATACAGAATGACTTGGTTTTATCTCTGTCTGTATATTTATACTCCAAAATTACTGTAACCATAAGCATTACATTACACAGCTGCATTGTACTGAAACTGGAAGGAATTTACCATGCAACAATTTGAAAAAATGATATTTGCTCTCAAATTACAGATAGTATTTCTTGTCATCCCCTGTCCTCCCTCCTCTATCTTTTTCCCCCTTCTGTTTCTTTGGGGTTTCTTTCAATGTAAACTAATTTTTTACCTTAATCTTCTTCATGTTTTTTTTTCTTTTTTTGGGATACAGGTTTGTGAAAAAAAGGAATCAAGCCCCATTATTTTACTGAAACTGTACCAAACTATTTTTATACATAAGCTTATAGAGAGTCATTAAGAACTTTTTTCTTTCCTTTGTGTTCAAGGCCTGAAAAATATGAAAGTTATCAAATGTTTAAAAAACCCCTGTGACAAGTAGGAAAAAAACAAATTGTCATTAAGATCCTCTGAAATCATTGACGTGCTTTTATTTCCAGGGGCTTTTCTTTTTTATTTATTTATATGTATATAATACTATAATAATTAGGTTCTGATTAGCCAAACCATTTGCTGTGTAGGTAAAATTCCATGCAGCAATAATTTCACACTGACTTTAGCAACTTTGGCTTGAGAAAACAGGAAGAGCTGATAGTTGGTCAGAAGACACCTTATAGGGACCATGAGCAACCTTATTTTCTAAATCCTATTGAAAAGAATATCCAGCAGGGAAAAAAAGGACATAATACCTTTAGACTGTTCATACATATGTTGTTGGAAATATGAGCTAATGTAACATCTAAATATTCTAATATTCATAAGACTACCCAGAGAATTACTGCTGCTTTTCAATGGGATTTATTAAACTCTCCTGTTTTAAAACTATTTGTAAACCACCACAACAATGCTGTATTTCTCAGTTGCAAAGTATTTAATACATAAGCACTATAACGATTATTATGTTAAAGTTGTGCTTGTAATACATCTCAGCTATGTTATTCCAAGAATTATGTCAATGAAAAAGTGAAATTGCATCTATTTATTTATCTGTGATAAATTCAAGCAATGTTAAATCTGGTATTGTCATCACAAATTCTAGAGAAATTAAAACTACTCCTACTGTACATATACTAATGATGACCATAGGGCCAATCTTAAAGGTTCAGAGTGAAAACGGAGACAAAACTGAAGGTCATGTGAGTTTTCAGATGGTGGAAAAAATAAGCTGCAATTTCTAAAGGAAACTTTAGATGTAACTGCTGATGAGATGTTTTGAGAGGCCAGCTTCTACACTAGATGGAAAATACCAAATTTGAAATTCAAGATTTCAAATTATGGATATAATGATAGCAATCTTGCTCTTAACTATAATCTGTGTATTTAAGCCTACCATAAGGAATTTCAACTCTGAACTTTTGTAATTTTTCTTTAATGATGGTATTTTTCAGTGCTAGTACACTGTAAATAAGGCAATAGGCATGTCCATTTTGGATATAACATGAGGTGTAACATAAGCAACCTGGAAATGGAGCAGTTGTGTCACTCATATCCCTCAAAAATTAAGCATCTAGATTTAACTAGTTACAGGGAATCCCTCTGAAGGCAGCAAAAGACAATCTCTGAAGAAAATGGATCCTTTCTTGTAGCAACTCCAAAAAAAAGATGGATTTCCTCTCCTTTTTACTTCCTCTCCTCTTATTTTACCTGAAGAAAGCCATTTACCTTAGTCTAGATACAAAATGTAGGTGTCGGAAATAGAGAAGATGGATTTGTCCTTGATGGATTCACCATGTACTGGCTGTGTTCCTAAGCAGAAGTAAGCTTTCAAACAAGTATCAGTCATGATTTACTGCTTTTGTTTACTTGTTATGAGCAAAACATACTTCCAAAATGACTGCAGAATATTGTTGATAACCTCTCACTGGTTAAAAAAACAAGAGAGATCAGAATTCTTAGAAGTTTTTTTGTTGTTTGAGTTTATTTTTTTGAAGACTATATTTGAGCTAGTCAGACTAAAATCCTGCCGTAATTGAAACAAGTACTTTTATTTTGCTTTATTCATCATCATTTGAGATGTTTATGGTAGGGAGAGCTAAGTGTACATGTAAACCACTGGGTACATGAACTTCATCTGGTAATACCCCATCTACCAACACACACACACACACGCATGGGGAGAAAAGTACATTGAAAAAGCATTACAAACACACTCATTTTATACCTATGTGGAAAAGTAAGAAGTCTATACATTTTAGTCCAAAAAATCGTGGAGCACAGGGGTAGATGGTCATTGACAACTGCAAGATTTAAATCAAATTCTCTCAGTACCGCTACATTTTGCAGAAACAATGTGCTGCTTTCTTTATGAAAAGTGTGTGTGAGGGTTTATTTGACCAGCTTAAATTAATTCTACTGTGGAAGAAATTTGAGCAGAGCAAAGAGTGCATCCTGTTCAAAAGGGCTTCAGTGATTTCTTGTATTATGCAGATTTACTCCATTGCTCTTGAGCAATAACATTCAAAAAGCAGACAATTGCTACCACATATGAAAATGAATGATGAGTATCAAATATTTGTCTACTGTTGGACTTGTTTCTCTGTTCTAGAAACCCTTCTGAGTTAATTTCATCTAGATTACATACATGCCATGTTTAGTAAATGCAGAAGTACTTGAATTATAGTCTTCATTATATGCTGATTCACCTCTAAAACTAGAAATTAACATGTGTATGTACCTGCACTAGGATCTCTCTCAATAATTTTCTAATTGTTCAAAAATTATCAAAACCAACATGGTTTTAATTTAATTTTAATTTTAATTTTAATTTTAATTTTAATTTTAATTTTAATTTTAATTTTAATTTTAATTTTAATGTGTCTTTTCTAT
>JAYDZK010000001.1:69311397-69385652 GCA_034509185.1 Euphonia xanthogaster
TTATCAAAACCAACTTGATTTTAATTTAATTTTAATTTTAATTTTAATTTTAATTTTAATTTGAATTTTAATTTTAATTTTAATTTTAATTTTAATGTGTCTTTTCTATTTGTAAACAGGATCTCCTTATGTTCTACATAATGAACAGAAAGACGGAATGGCAAGTCTAGTCTTGTATACAATTTGTTGGAAATTCAGCAGTGAATAGCATGAAAAAATTTTACATGGAAGAATGTTAAAAAAACCCACTGTTTCTAGTGGAACCATCCCAACTAACTCACAATAAAAAGGTTATAGATGCAAGAATGTAAAAAAAAAAGCATAAAGTCATACCATCGTTAGCTTTGATACCCAGTAAATTCTTTAAGAGCATTGTTTGTACATATTACATACATGCTTAGAGCACATAGAACTGATGTGATGGTTTTATTCTAAATACTATTTTGTATTTGTGGTTTAAAAAAAAAACAAAAACCAAAACCAAAATCAAACAACAGACAAGCAAAACCAAAACCAACCAACCAAACAAAAACCCCCAGAAAACCTAAAACTAAATCAGCAACAACAACAAAAACCAAGCAAACAAAACACCACAAAAAAAAAACCAAAAAAGCCCCACCAAAACAGGGTGTTGGATGAATGTCTTCATATTTCACAATTCCTGACCAAAAGGACACATATTTTGGTAACATAACAGCAAGACTTATTTCATATCCAAAATTACTGTGAGATAATGATACAGCAGCTATCTATTTGCACTATACTGGGGGCTTGATGCCTTAGACAATTGCATTTGGCAAATGAATCATGTCACAAAATTGATTCATGAGCTCTCGTGGTCACGGGCACTATTGAATTGCTAGTATGCTTATGAAAGTCTTGGGTGATGAGGACACACTACAGGACAGATTTCAATCATGCACACATGACCCGTGCCCTACTGTTTGTTTTTTGAGGCTCTGGCTCTGTTTAATTTAGAAACTCCTTATGTGGTCAAGGCCAGAAGTTTCTTTCTCCTTTTCCTGAAAATTTGAGGAATATTATCCTGAATTGTTAATATTATGAAGCTAAAATAAGTAAAATGCATTAACTTTCTTATCACAAAACTTAGATTTTTTTTTTTTTTTGACACTCACCGATTTTACTATATTTCATAGAATCATGGAATGGTTTGAATTTGAAGCAACTTCAAAAGTCATCTAGTTCCAACCCGCCTGGCTTGGGTAGGGACTAGACTAGGGTTGATTAGAGTAGGCTGCTCAAAGCCCCATTCAAGCTGGCCTTCTAGCTAAACACCTCTACAAAAAGAGCACCTAAAATGTCTCTGGGCATCGTGTGTGTGTGTGTGTGCCACAAGCCTCACAGTAAAGAATATATTTCTAAAATTCAATTTAAACCTAACCTCTTTTAGTTTAAAGACATTCCCACTTGTTCTATCATTACATGACCCTGTAGAATGTCCTTCTCCAGCTCCATTGGGAACCCTGTTTAGGTACTGGAAGGCTGCTATAGCATCTTCCAGACCCTTCTCTTCTTCACAATGAGCAAGCCCAAATCTCTCAGCCTGTCTTCATAGGTGAGGTTCTCCAGCCCTCTGACCCCCTTTGTGACCCACCTGCACACTCCAGAAGTTCCATGACCTTCTTATGGTGAGGGCCCTGGAGCTGGTTACAGGTGGGGTCTCACCAGAGCAGCGCAGAAGAGAGGAACCACCCTCCCTCAGCCTGTGGGTCGCATTGATTTTCATCAACTCTGGGATACAATTGGCTTTCTGAACTGCAGTTGCACAGTGCAGGGTCATGTTTGGCTTCTCGACCAACTCCCTCAGTTCCTCCTTCACAGGGCATCTTTCAACCTATTCTCTTCCCTTACTTCTGCTTGGGATTGTCCTGATGCAGGTACAGGACCTTGTATTTGGCCACACTGAGCTTCATGAGATTTAAACAGGCCCACCTATCCAGACTGTGGAGGTTCTTCTGGGTGGCATCCCTTCCCTCCACCTTGCTGACTGAACCCCACAGCTTTGTGCTGTCAGCAAGCTTGCAGTGGATGTACTAGATCCCTCTGTCCATGTCGTCAGCAAAGATGTTGAACAGCATTGGCCCCATTCCAAATCCTGAAGAACATCATGTTCTCAATTTCACTATGAAACATCTCTTTAATAGTAACTATAAGGGCAGAATATGAAATCCATTTTTTATTTTTATTTTAATCCTGAGGCCCTGTGTTTCTTTGCTTCAGTGTATAAATGTCACTATTCTAATTTCAAGGTCAGATCTCATCCCAGTTTGTGACTCTACTCACTACAAATAGGCAAAGCAATGTATTACTCTTTCTTTTTGATCTTTAGTTTTTCACTAGAAAAAAAAAAAGTCAGCTATAATCTAGGACCTCCAGGGCATTTCTCTTGAAAATCCACCTCCATGAACTGGTTCTAGAACCCTTTATGTAATCATGATCATATCCAAATACTTTATGGGATTTCTTTTTCCTTAGCAATACTGTTTTATTTCCCATAATTTTTCTTTTTGATCAGTTTTTTACTGATAATTTGTTGTTTCCACAGATGTTACACTACAAGAACCAAAGTTGTTGCATAATGGTTTATTAAATACACAAGGAGATATTTATTTGAAATATTTGATCTTTGTACTAAAATATGCCTGTAGTAGGCAAATAGTGAAGCTGTAGTTGAATCAGCAGTAAATGCCTCAGCAGGTTATGGCACTGCTTTATTCCAACAGAACAAATGCAGACATCTAATGCTTTTTTTGTTTCTAAGTTCATATACACATTTTCTGTTTTCCTTGTTTGGTTTATTGAATTATATATTGGTTGTCCTTAGAAGGACAATCATGTAATATAAAATTTTAATGGAAAAAAGTTTTCAATCACAATTTTTAGATTTAAAAAGCCCCAGCAATCACAACATGAAAGTACAGAGGCATACATTTGTGTGTTACAGAGAAAGTATGACTCACTTTCTAAATTAAATAGAATTTCTTAATCTAAATGTAAGATTCAATTTCATTTTTTCTCTTTTCAATTTAATCTAGAGATGCAGTGTTCAGTCTTGCAGTTTCAGTTATGAGCTTTCATCATCAGTTATTACAGTCTTTCTTACTATTTTGTCTAAAAACTAATTAATTTTAGAACTGGCAGAATTCCAGGAATCATTCCTACTTTTATAACAGTTAATAGGCATAATATTGCCACATCATTTAACATCAGAGTCTGAAATTTAGGTTTCTGACTTGATTCTGTTGGAGGAAGAAACTAGGGCAAAGAATACTTGCTAATATATGTTTTTAGTCGAATGTGAGGTATTACCTCATAGATCAGTTCATAAAATCATACAAAGCTATTGGTTTTCTTACACATCTATTGACTATATTTTGAATCTAAGTAGTATTGATTGTTCAATTGTATTATCTTAGATATTCTTATTTAACAACACACAAATCTAGGAAATATAATTAAATATTTTTCTGTCATGTTCTCTTTCATTCACAACAGATGTATTATGTTATATCATTATTTTCTGTGTCAGCCATAAAATCAATTGCATCATCTGTTGTAATTTGAACCATGTAGCTGAATACTGAAAAATCTCTCTCTATTTAACTTTTTTATCAGTCCTTATCAATCACCACTTTTTTTTCCCAACTACAGAAATTCTTAATTTGGTGTGTGTGAGGTATTTACTGCAGTGGTGATTCTTTAATTCTTTCGAATATTGGTCAATCGTTGATGTCCTAATACCATCTTTTTTCAAAATGCTGCAAAGCTGTAAGACAAAGAATTAGAAGGATTTAGGATAATATGAGAGTGGGCGGATGTCTTTCTCTTTTTTTTTTTCTCTCCTTTTTTTTTCCCCTAACACTCTCTTGCTGCCTTTCTCTTTTTCTGCAGAGATAATTTGATCTTTTATCAAGAGTAGGAGCTTGGATCTTCCCCTGAGGGCTGTTACTCTCTTGCTGTGGACTATTACACAGAAACATGAAAATCTCCCCAAAGGGAATTATTTTGGTATGAGAAACACTATGCTATTACAGATTAATTTCTTTCCTAAAATCTATTGATTTCACACTGATTTCCCAGTGCTCTGTTTTGTTCCAACATTTTGCCAGGGAAAAGAAGAAATATTGCAGCTGGGGTTAGGAAGAACAGAGGGACATATTCAGGGTTTCCAGTTCTCCCTGTTGGTGTGGAAAGACCAGTAGCTGTGCCATACTTATAGAAAAGAAATGAAAAATAAGCTAATTGTGGTATAGTAAGTTTGAATTGTGCAGGGTCTAATGCAGCAAGGTCAAGGAAAATAAAGCCAGGAAGGTGGCAGCAGGTGTATCAAAACTGTTTAGCAGTATGTAACCATAAAGATTTTGTTTTTTCGTGATTACACAATACAGAGATGAACAGTATATTGTCTAATTCCAATGTGCTTTCATTTAGTAAAGCAGATGTTGACTTTCTTATGTGATACTTATGGTATACTGAACAGATTTTAGTTGTTGCTCACTGTACCCTCTGTGCTTCAGCCAATATATAGCCAGTTTCATCGGCCTTTTTTCTTTTTCAAGATAATCCAACACATTAAATGTTAGCTTCTGATATGGGCTCCTCACAAGGGATCTCTAAAAAATCTTATCAAAAAATGTTTACTGCACACCTTCATCATTCTGGCAGCTTGATTAGCACTGAGATTTGAAAAATTAATAAAATGACCATTACTTTAAAATGATAAACCAAAAAATATACGAAATATGGTTTTGTTAATCAAGCTGTAGCTTTCCAAATCTGCATTCCTAAAATAGCTTTTAAGTTTTCAGATGGCTGTGAGGGTAACTGACCTATAACTGTTTACTGTAACTATAGTACTTTAAGCTATTATTCAAGTTATGATGTTACAATTCTTCACTGCTCCAAGAAATGTTGCATCTACCAATTTCACAACAAATAATAATTCAGATTCAGTGATTTCTTTTCTTAACTGCTCCCTTTGTTCAGTTGCAAAGACATTTATAAAATACGAAAAATGTCTGTTATGCATTTGTTTTTTCTTGAAGTTTATTACTTATCTAACACTATGTATATAGATAAACTTCTAAATATTTATTCACCTAAATATATAAAATAATGCAAATAGTGTCACAATGTATGCTTTTATTCTTTGGATTTTTTACCCGTGACTCTATATTCCATTTTATTAATTAACATGCTGTTCTTTATCATAAATACATTACTTCATTACTTTCTTTCTCTTTGAAGGGAAACCTTGACTACAGCAAAAAACTGGGAATTATTAATGTGCAACACAATATGCATATATACTGTTAAGGATATAGCATGTTATCTGTGTGAACAGTATTGAGAGTAGCCACCTATTATGTTCTGCTTTTCCCACATGAATATTGAAGAACTTTTTAATGGAAGGTAAAATCACTGCCTTCCTGTATGAATAATATTAATGAATCACAGAAGACTAATTTGTTTTTTTCAAGCTGTGCTATCAAAGAACTGATGGTGAACATATTACAAGGTAGTACAACTTGGATTTTTTCTGTTTCCACATCAGTGTGAAATCCAATTTCTCTCTTTTAGAAAATATAGTGACAGCTTTATTTTTATCTTACAACTGCATAGATCTTAGATGGTCAACAGCAGAAGGCCAAGCAGGCTATTCTGGAACGTGTGAAGAGACATTAAAGACCTATGATTACACAACTGAATTGAGCTACAAATAGCTGAGCTCCTAGCCAGAAACCCAGACATGAAGTTTCTTGAACTGTGTGCCTTTGTGGCAGTTAAGTCCCTCCTCTGTGCCGGAGGACTGGCAATACTGAAGTACTAGAAACATTTTTTGCCTCTTTGCTTCCAAAACACATACTAGAAGTTGTTGCTGTCTTTCTGAATTAGAAAGTTAGTCAGCTCAGAAAGTATAACATTTTCAACCAGTTTAATTTATTTAGTATTAGTATTGCACTGTTTTAAGGCTTTAATTTAAAGCCCAGCCTACATATTGTGTAACTTCCATTTACAGCTTTTAGACTAATGGCATTTTCATCACTGAATGATGCTGTCATATAAAGTGGCTGATCATTTCTTGGAAAGAAGTTAAAACAGTCTATTTCTCTAGTTGCTTAAAGAAAATTAAAAAAAAAGAAAAGAAAAGAAGCTTTTCTAGTGCTTTCATTGAAGTTTTTCATTGCTTGCATATACATCCATGCCTAGAGATAGCACAGCTGTTATTCATTCAATTTTTTAAGGAACTGAAAATCCCATGATTGGTGTTCTGATCATCTTGCAAATATTTTATTACATATTTTCTTGTCTGCCTCTTCTGTTATTATTTTCATTGCAGTAAAAAAATAAATATCATATATTAATCCCCAAATAGCATATTACTCAATTCTTTGGTAGTGTGCTTTAGAAAACCATTTTCCTTTACATATTATAGACACAGAGAGAGTCCTGATGCAGAAAATCATGCCTCCAGTTATTCTGGACTTTTTTTCTTACATTCGTTACAGGAAAGGTAATCAGTATAGAGTTTGCCTTTAATTTTTTTGTTTGAGTATTGATCATTCTGCACTTTGAATCTTCTACCACTTTTCTCCTTGATGGTAACATTTTCTCTGCCTGAAGCTTCTACTGTTATAAAATTAACTCTTGTGTAAAACATTTTTTTTCTTTATTTCATATAACAGACAGTTGTGTCACACATGCATAGTTGTATAAAAATGAAAGTTGTGAATATTGGATGATGTTGTAGCTATGTACGACATAATAGTAAGCATTCAAATTATTGTCCAAGAGCTATGTGATCACCTTAGCAAAGATGATCTCATAGAAGGTATTTGATGAGCATACATTCCCTTTTTAAGCATTTTCCATATATGATGAGGAAAAACATGAAAAAAAAGAAAAGAAAGAGACACCCTGAACATAACACGCCTCCCTAATGTACACGACCTGATTTTATCACAAGCTCTTATTAAGCTACTGCAGCTCAGATCTGTCAGAACTTCTGTACTAAATCTCAGTTCATTTTCAGAAGTAAAAAGAGATGCATTCAAACAGATTCAGTCACTGGAAATGTTTTACATATATAAAATTGAGGGGAAAGGAATAACCAATGAACTATTTCTGTGTCCAAATTTCTTGTATTCTAATGGGATTTAAAGAAAATATTTAAATAAAGCAAAAATCATGACTAAACTGCTTTTTGTTGCAACTACTGGCCTTTAACTATGGTCAGCATGGATGAACCTCATTTAAATTTTTTTCTTTTTTCTAAGTAGTGTCACAGAGATAAATATTCTTGTGGATGTATAAAGGGGCAGGTTGCATTAATCTGTTATTGTATTCTGAACATTGAAAATCTTACCTTTTTGTTGAATAAGGGTTTAGAGAATCCGTTGAACATGATGGCATAGGAAAAAATGGAGTGAAAAGTCACCAGAGACTTGTTGAATAGCATGTATTAACTGTATGCATGCATTTTTCTCAAGAATTTATTGAAATGTGCAATAGCAGCTTTTGTTCTTCGTACAATGCTGTGTGTAGTTGTGCAAATTGTGGATGCCAATACCAGAACACATTCTGCTAAGTATTTTGAAACAAATTTGCATGGGCAGAAATTCTATAAGCAGTTTTTCACCTGAATTCCAGTTAGATAAGATTTACAGACTGAAGTTCCAGAAAGAGGAGGAAGGAAAACTTTCCCTACTTTCCTGTGCTTAGGATGGCACTCAGTTTATCAAAACCAGATATTCACTGTCTAAGTATTGTGGGCATCTACATTAATGCCCACAGATCTATTAATTCAGAAATATATCTTTGTGTACTGAAGATCATTAGGTTATGTGATAAAAGGCTTGCCTCTGCTCATGAACTGTCACAGGCAGAGGAGTCAGAATAAACTAATCACAGATGTGAGCAGCCATGCTCCTTGCTACTCTCATGGCTGTCACAGGAAGGCCATCCTCATGTTCTGGTTATGAAACAGGATAAGACATGAAGCGCTTCTCTGGATCACCTTTCAGACTAAGGAGGTGTCAAAAAATGTTTCAGGGTGTAGAATTCATGTGACAAGAGGAATATCATCTTTGGATTGCACAAGATTTGTTATGGTACCTTTAGGGCAGGTAGAGGGAGGGATCAAGGTAGGTTTGGGGGAAGAACTACCATCGTAATGGAGGGACAAGGGAATAAAAAGGCACAGTTGAATGTACACAGGCTGATGATCATAATGCTTCTCTGGTCATTCTTTGTGACTGGTTATAAGAGACTGTTCTGCATTTTTACTGAATTCCATTACTATCTATTTTCCTTTTACCAGGACTGTCTGTTCCATGTATGCATGTGTGCTTGTGGGTGCATATGCACACCTGTGGACATCAGAATGCCAGTAACCATAGTAAGTCCATGGCTGACAGGTGCCCAGGTGATTCCAGAGCTTGTAACCAGGGAAGGTGGAGTTATCAAGTCATTGTATGATCACTGGTGAATATCAATCTGGAATATCCAAAAAGTAAAAAAAAGGGCTTGGAAATGGCAAACTTGGATGGCCACAGTTTGGGGCCAGAGATGTGTGTAATCTCTGAGTGAGACATGAAGAACTTGTCTACTGTAGGGACCACCATGTTCAGACTGACTTTCAGAGGGACTGTAGGATCTGAGGGATGACTGAGAGGCAACTGGACATGAAATGATCCAGGCCCAGCTGCTAGACAGACTCAATTTTCAGATCACTCAATGATTCATATATATGTACTATGGAAAAATATATTTCTCACTTTTGGACAATCATCCAGCTCTGTTAGAGTAGGGAACATGGTGAATTGTTCAGTGCTTCCTGTTTCCTTGACTGCTTAAGGTTTCTGTGTGAAATGATCTTCAGAAGAAATTTTGTGTATGTTTACATACATATGGTATTAGTGTGCTTGCACATGTACCTCTTGGAAATATATGCTCACACTTGCTACTATTGGATGTAGAGGCATAGAGCTGCAGTAGTCAGGTCTCTATTGGACTGCAGGATTTAGCAACCCATGACAAAGAACAATGTGGAGTTTCTCATTAAAGAAAACTATAAAATCACAGCCAAACAGAAGAACAGAAAAATATTTAAATGTAGATTTCTATCTCCTCCACACTCCATAGGAGGTACATTTGCAAAGTGTAATGCATCTTATCTTAACATAGATGCTTACAACAGTTTTTCTATATTCCTATTCCTCCAATTAAGGATGAATATAGCCTAGAAAAATAATTTTACTAGTGGCACTAATTTTGGACATTTAAAAGACTTGAACCACTACACCTTAGACCCGTGCTTAAACTTTTGCTGAGTGTTCAGATGACAACTTCTGTTGCTGTATTTAAGATATTATGTAGTATGACTGATTATCTTTTCACTATTGGTTCATATACTCCATAAAGCAGAAAACACATCCTACTAAAATATTACTTTCTGCAGATTGAGACTTCTAGATAAAGCTTTGTGTTTTGTATTTTAGATTTGGAAGTATTCTGTGTCCCTCTTAAATGTACACTAAGGTCAGTCACTGTTCTGCTATTTCCTTTGCTAGCTGTATTTGTTCACTGTATCATTACTTTGGTTCACCATACACTGTTTGCTATCTTGTTATTTCTTCCTTTTCTGCCTACCACTGCAGTTCTAGCTTTGGAGACATTATTCATAAGGACAGTAACCTTGACATTAATGTCAGACTCTCTTAATTGTAAAAAACATGGAACTTGAGGAAAGTATAGGCCAGACATGTATAGGTTTTTGTTATAGGGACAGATAACATTGTTCTTTAACCTGAGGCTGATGTCATTTCTAATTTTTCTGTTCACAAAATAAATTATATCAAAGTGATTATACAGATTTTTTTTTTTTTTAATGGGAAAATCAATGTAGTTTACCTAAACCTCTTTTAGGAGCAAAAAGGTTTCCCTCTGAAAATCTGGCATGCTTTGAAGCACCTGATAATAGGGATCTATAATGGAAAGTTATACCACACATATTAAATACATATTTTTCTGGAAGTTCAGTCACCATTCTTTCCTCAGTGAAGGGGAAGGATGTGGAGAGGCCTTTGAAAAAACTTGAAGAGACCTCTGTTCATTTGAAAAGATAGGAAGGTAAAGAGAGGAAATATAAATAATGTATTGCTTCACTAAGAAAAGAACAGTCATGCAAAAAAAAAAAAAAAAGTCAGATTATTCCTCAGACTCCTGTTTTTCAAATTTTTAGTTTGTCGTGTGTCATTTAATAGTCTGATTTTGTGTAAATTGGTCTTAACAACTACTTGAGATCCTGTCATATATTTGGGTAAAAATTCACAGGACTTTTTCAGTTTTTAATGAAAATAATTTGACAAAAATAATTTGACAAAAACCTCTCATCATTCATCACCATCTGACAATCTGAAATTCCGAAAAAGCTCAGAAGAGAATTGAATTTTTGCATAAAATAATCTGTATATTTTGTGTCTTCTACAATGTGCTAAATCAGAATGAGGTGCTGAGAAATTATTTTGATTTTTATAATTGTTGTTCGTTTCTAAATACGTTTGGTATTATTTAATATTAAATGAAGATATCCAGATATGCACTTTTTTTACTTGAACAGCTGTGTTTGCTCAGTATCTTTTGTCTTTCATCAGTTCTTCCATTCCTTAATGCTTGTTGCATTCCTTTGTTAGAGCAGATCTAAAATTAGACTGTAAATAAGGCAAAAAAACCCTTGAATGTACTCCTTGACATTCCTACTTCTGTATGTGGCAGTACAAAGCCTGAATGGAAGAAGACAAAACCAGAAATCTATTTCTGAACAATGTCTGAATAGGAAGATGGAAATGGAAAATATGAAGTTTAAATGTGTAAAGAGTATCAAATAATCTGCCTTCTTGTGCAGTCTCACATCTTCCAGCAGTCAGTACCCAAGGTATTGTCACACTTGGGGTAGCTTTACATCATATGTGTACAAGGTTCACTGTAAATATTTTGTATTTTTAACAATATATTTATGTCAGTAAAAGTGTAATATAACTGGAAACTAAGCCTGATAACTTTTGGATGCCCTCATTACATAGGTTGCCATGAACACAGTTCATTTTTATATGTCAAACAGTTTTCAGATTTATTGTAGATGTACATCAAATCTAAGTTCTGGAGTTTGCAAACTCTGAATATCCTGGATCTGCAGATGTTCAAGGGTGTCCAGACTTTCTGATGCTAATCAGGAGCTGAATTACTGTGGCAGACAGGCTCATGTACTGGGTTTCTGAATGCCACAGAGACTCAGCTCTGCAAGGTTTCTCCAAAGAGACAGTTAAAATTACATGCTGTACCTATGTAAAGAAAGTAAGTGATGGTAGAGGACATTTCCAGGCCTGGGACATGATCATTGCCCTGTTCAATTCTTAGAGCAGTCCCTGTCATGCATTTTGTCTAGGCCAACTATACTTTCCCAAAAAATCTCTCAGTCAGGAACCATTTGAAACAGAGGGTTTGGATGCAGCCAGCTTGCTTTGGAGGTTAGGAGAACTGAATTATGAACAATGATTCTTCCATGAGGGATGGAACTGACCTCAGTTTCTGTGAGTAGTCCTCCATGTAATTTTCTAAAAAATTCTTTAACATAAACTGAGCTACAAGATGTTCCAAGTAAAACTCCTGTACCCTGAGGATTATAGAACAGAGCTATGATGGAGTGATCAAGGACTGGGAACCAAACACCCTCAGCACAGGTCACAGCTGTGCTTCTTATTCAAAGGGGAAGAAAATCTAGGGAGGCATTTTGCAGTTGTATTCTGCCTCCCTTCTTGAGTGAGCTTGATTCTGATGACTGGTACTTTAAAGAAACTGATCTCTCCTCTGAGGTCATTGTGATGCTGCACACTCTCTCTGCCATATGGAGAAGCAACTGTGGAAAGATCTTACTTGTGCCACCCCTCTCTATGAACCAAAGGTAGCTGATGCTAAAAATTATAACTGCTCGGTTGGCTTTTCCATATTTCTCTCTGCCTACACATTGCATATAGAGCATCTTCTACTATAAAATGAGATTTTTCTTTTCCCTTATTTTTTTTTTTTTCTAATACAGAGGAGGGAGATGAAAACAGTGGCATAGTATATTTGCCCAGGTCAGCCAAGAGCAAAAGCTGTAAGTAAGGACTAAGTTGCAGGGTGTTGGTGCGTTGGTGCTAATTAAAGAACAGGACATCATTTTCTGCAATCTATTTAGGCAGTCAGCTGTAATACCTAATAGTTTTTCTTTTTATAATCGAGTGTTGTTTCTCCCACATACTACATTTACTTGATAAAGTGAGGATGGTTTTCTTAATTTGAGTTTAATGGTGTAGTGCAAAAAGAGGAACATGTTCACTCCAAATGTGTTAGCTAAACTGTGATTGCAGGCATTCAGTTATGATCCTCTGGATTCCACAGACACAGTTCAGTGTAAAATATATGCTGCTGCTGCTAAAAACTGATCCCTTAGGGAAGTGGGCAGCAGGGTTAATTTTCAGCCAAATTATTTACCTGATATAGTTCCCAGCAGGTCAGTGAGAAAACCAGAGCCAGAACAAGGGAAACAGTGGCAATAAACATTGAGAAGGCAAGTAAAATTGTGTTATTATAAAGAACACATAGTTATGATGTGTTAAATAAGGTGGATAAAATATGTTTTAGATAACTAATGATTTCTTTTTACATTCTTTTCCCAGAAAGAAACCCCTGATTTTCCCCATAAACATTCTATCTGGCAAGTAAAAAAAATTGTGGCTAGCGTCTCACTGTCCATTCTAATTTTCCTTCCTATCCACTTACATCATGGGAAACGACAGACAAATGAAAGCTTCTCTACAGGTTACATCATGGTCCAAATAGGTTGTCACAGCAAGGGAATAAATCTAACAATTGTGCAGAGTTAAAATAGGTTTACAATAATCCCTCATGGTATATTAAAATATTTTTCTAGTGACCCAAATTCCAGTGTATTAAACAATGGTACACAGTATACTAAATGCTATTTCACAAAATAATGTTTTTTTATATATCTATATTAATATATACAGCAGAGAAAACCCTTCAAATGACATTATTATGACATTATTATAACTGACATTGAAGTGTTTCCTGACTTCTAAATACATAACTCTACAACCTTGATGTTTGTAAAGGTATTTTATTATATTCAATATATCATATTCTGTACAGATAATGCATTGTACTACACATTCAATGAAGCAAAAAACTTGTTATACATAGATTAAATAGATTCACCTTTGACCTACTTTCCTCCAAGCAACCTGATTAGATCTGGTTTTAGAAGGCATGCAGTTAGGTGAGTAGTGGTAGTATTTTAGCAGTGGGGTAACATCCTTCATTGAAAGGATAGTGAGGCTTTTTGAAATCAGTGATTGCAAAGTTTAGCAGCAACAATTTCTAATCATAATTTCTTCATAATCCCAGCAGTAAGGTGGTTACAGGCAAACTAATCCATTTTATTGCGTAAAAACATTTAATTTAATATTTTACGCTGAGGAGGCAGCTGGTAGTATTTCATTTCTCTTTGGCAAACTTAGAAAGCAGTCATTATGTAGCAGTTGAAAGCATGCTCGAAAAATTTCACATTGGTTGATGTTATATTCTGACAGATCATTTATATACAATCATGCAGTGCCTCATTTTCACAAAACCATGGTTTTCTTTCAGTGAAAAATGCAAGAAATGAAAAATCAAGCAAATCCTGTTAAAAGGAGATTATTTAAGGAATGTATTAAACTCCCTGAAAGATCATGTCTTTCTTAAACATATCTAGGTCTCATCTAAACATCTAAATAATTACAAGATACCAGAGGAAATGAAAATGAAGGGAAAGAAAAATCCCCCAAGGAAAAAAATCCTTGGGGGATTTTAAACACCTTTTAACTCATATGTCCCAGGAAAAAAAAATCAATAGTTTTCAAAAAACTAAATTTACATCTCTAAGCCACATCACAGTTTTAGAAATAGCTAACAGTACATCTGAAAATAGACTGTTGAAAAATAGAAGTCAGCACTGATGCAGAAAAAGATTAATTTTTTTTTCTATTGTCTGGAAAATCTGCATCTCTCCTAATGTTGAAAAAAATTATTGCACAAGCCAGAAAATATTTTGAAGTGTGAAGCATTAACTTTTTGACAGTGTTAAATCTGGAAAATCTTTTGTAGAGTTGGAAACTCTTTGATTGGCATCAGAGTAGAATTTTTTTCAAGCATGTCAGAAGATTGAACAAAGACTTTTAGATAGGTTTACAAGCATGGGCACGTTCGTGGATCTTCTGAGCACCATTAGGTCTCCTCTGCCCTTCTGCCCTGCCTGCTGAAACCAGGTTTGTTTCTGGCTATTTTTTTAATGCTAATTGTTCGGGTTGAGGAGGAAATGTCTCCTTTCCTATCCTATCTTCCCAGTTGAAAGCATAAACATTTTCACACTGCACATCTTACCAACTAGTGTAGCTAATCAAGTTTTTTCTTATCATGACCTCCCTTATAATTTCTTGGTCAGTTTTTTCTCCACATAATCTGTTTCATAGCTATTTTGATAACGTATCCTTGAAGAAGCAAACATTCTCCTTCCACCTACCCTTGCAGATAGAACTGGGAAAACTTGTGGAATTTTTTTCCTCTCCTTTTTTCTTCCATTGTCCTCCTGATACAATTCAGCTTTCTACCCCTGCTTACTCCAAATTGGAAGACAATGTCTTGGCATTGCACCAAAGTAATACTTCTTTAATGTGTGAATGAAAAAACTAAGGAAGAAAATGAGCTTTGATCTACCAATGAAAACAAAGCTTAGCCAAAAATCAAGTTTGGTTCTGGGTGGGTTTGGTCATGGGTTGGTTGTTTGTGGGGATTTTTTTTTGGTTGGTTTGGTTAGTGGTTATTTTGTTGTTTTCCTTATTTCTTTCCTTTTTTTTTTTAATTTTTTTTTTTTATTTTTTCCCAGGCTTTTCTGTCTTTTTGGTAGAGAACAAATTTCTCATCTATATGGCAGAAAAATATGTAAGACTAAGATAACTAGTTGGTTTTCCAGGGATGTCGTTCTTATCTCTGAATCCACAAACATTTGAAAAGCTTGGGCCTGTTGACTGCACTTGCTGAATGTCACTCTGTAGAAGATGTTCTCTTTTCAGCATGCATGGATTTTCATGTCTAACACACATTAAAACTCAGTTACAAACACGAGTAAATAATACACTTTTCATCAGTGACTATTTCTGTGGCATTTATGGGTGTAGAAGAGCCATTAAGTGCTTGATTAGTTTTTTCTGAAGCTCTAACAACTAGGTGTACACCACTTAGAAACATCATATAAACATTTAAGAAGCAGAGAGCTGTTGTTTGTGCTGCCATAACATTCTTAGCCTTACAAATTCTCTCTATGTAACAATGCTGTACACTTATTTTTTTCTTTGCTCTCAGAGACAGGGGTTATTTTTCTTCACAGTTTTTTGTTGCTTAGTTGCTTCAATGTTGAACTCTATTCCTAATGTGTTTATTTCAGTATGTACTGTATAATTTCCATATGGCTCTGCTTTTGATGGCAAAATGAGTCACTGATAATGATAGGTGAAGTAATAGTCCTCTGAATAGTCCTCCTTTTTCTAAATTGTGGAGGATTTAATTCTACCTAGTATTTTCTTTGAGCCATTTTTCAAAATAAGGATTATAAAAATGTAAAGACCTTGTTCTTATGGCCATTTTAAAACTATACGTAATCTTAGATTACAGATAAAAAAGAATTTTGTGATAACAAAATTTTGAGAGATATCTTTGGCCATCAGGAAACAGAGAATAGATAAACAGGTCATTTTATTCAGTTACAAAGTCAGTGATTTTATTAGGCAGGTTTAGAGAGAGAGGAGATGTTGTTTGTTAGAGCAAGTTTTCCACTAGCAGAAAACAGAAAATTCTCATGCACAAAATCCCCATTTCAGGTATATATCCATATCTGTGTCATATAACAACATTAGGAAGGATTTCAACTGACAAGCAGCTGTGCTTTTTCCAGGTATATTTTCTAGTATAATAAACATATTTCTCCTTACAAGATTTGGTTTAGCTATTATCCTTAGACAATCACAGATGCAGCAACATGACTCACATGTGATTGTATGACTGTGACCAACCTTGTTTTTGAAGAGGAGCTTATTCAGGATCTTCTGTTTGAAGCTGTCAATTTCTTCCAAACATTTCTCAAGGTGACACTCTATAGTGAGCCCCCAAATCATATCTCCAATTATTTATTTATCAACACTTTGGGTAGTTCTCAAAGTGTTAACTCATTCTCTTTCCCTTCACAAATTTACTGTTTGTGTTGTGACTATAAGAAGACCTCAGCTAGAGAAGTGCTAGGGAAGAGATTGACATTGCAGGTAAGGTGGCCAGAACACAGCAAATAGGAGAACCCCAGGCAAAGACTACAAGACTCATCATTCTAGAGTCTGAATATATGGCAGACAATTACTGACAGAAGTGTAAGGAGGCTGTATGATAAGGGCACAAATTTTTGTATAGTCATACATTAAAAACATTATAATTACATAGGTAATTTATTCTGTCTTGCTCAGATCCACCATTTTCTTTTTCACTTCTTTCATACTGTCTACTTGTGTTTTTCATTTTCTGCTTTTTGTTTTTTTTGTTTTTTTTTTTTTTTTTCTGTTTGGTTTATATTGTTTGGGTTTTTTTTTCATATTTTGTTGGTTGGTTTGCGTTTTGTTCTTACTGTATTTATAGTACATCTGGAAGTCTAAAGTACTATCTCTGTAGGAAGTGATTCCTTGCTCTGAGAATTTTTCATGTATTTCTTTTCTCAATATTTTCTTCTGTATAGTAGACATGCAATTATGGATGGAATACTCTCCATTCCATATAGATGGAATACTCGCCAAGTACTCTCTTTTAAATATGTAATTTCTATCCTTTCTTTTCTATTTTTTCTATTTCTGCAAAAATAAAATTTCTCTTTCTATTTTAAAGAATTTTCTCTGCTAATATATATTGCATTTCTTTAACTTTGTAGATGATTAAAGCACTGGTCAGGTCTCAGGGTCATGAAGAAAACCACAAAAACAAAACAACTTTAAACCTAACACACATCTTAATGATGTTTATAGGAACTACTTCACTGGCTATTTGATACAGGCTTCTTAAAACAAATTTAATGGGGATCTGTATGGTATAAAGTCAAACAGAAAAGATTTTAGCTCTCAAACTGGCTTTTCTGGAATTCCAAAGCTTAAACTTTATAATTTATATCTCTACAGATAAAAAGTATGATTTCTCTGTGAACTGTACAACAAAAGAGAAATAGATACCTTCATTACCCACTGTCTGTGTTCATAGGCTCTAATTTCTACAAGTATAGGGAGACATTTAAATACTGAAGAAATTTTTGTTTATTGCTTTGCTATTCACTTTGGATTGAATATTACTTTCTGCTAATTTTACTATGAGCAAATAATAGTTATAGCAATTACAATGTGAGAAGATTATTTACATTCAGTTTGCCATGCACATTTAACACTACATTAAATGTCACCAGAAATTGTAAGCATTGTGCAGCATTGAAAGAGAGAGGAATGACCGTATTTTCAGTAACAGCACAAAAACTGTGTTTCAATTCAATTTGAAATGGTCAGTTCTCCATTTTTTGAAGTATAGCCACAGAATTAAATCAGCCTGCTAGTAGTGAAACTCATGGACATGGTGCAGTTATGGGTCTAGCGTAGCTGTCTCTGTCTTTGAGTTGACATTTGTAATCCTTCTTAAACACCACCTGGACCAAGTACAATTGCTCAGATAACTCCATACTGCATCTTCCAAGAAGGGATTGTTATGCTAGCACATGAATAAACACAGTCTAACATTAATACTGGGGAGCTTTCAAGATAATATCTGTAACTACAGGAGACACCAAAGTGCAGAAACTTTTACTATGCTTTTCAGCCTTCAGGTAGTCTTGTAGGGAGATTACTTTGGTCCAGAAGAATTTATTAACTTGGCTGCTATCCAATCTAAAATAACTAGAAGGACTTCCAAGCCCAAGTGGAACCAGAAAATGGTACAGCTGCATTTTTATAGCCCTGTGATTAGGATAATGTTAGACACAGCTCATTATCTTTATTTCAGTGAAACAGTTAATAAGATACAACCCTCACAAATTATTTAGGTGTTTATTCTAATAGGCTTACCATTAAGAAAGGAAGCATGGGTTGAGATAGAAAGTATTAAAAATAATATCAGAAAATAAGCAATTTAAAAAACCCTCTGATAAAAGGATAAAACCATTTTTTTCTAATAGATACTATTTTGTTGTGGTATTTTTGGGGTCCCCCATCATGGGGAGGAAAGATGAATCAGACTCCATGTTCTTAGAAGGCTAATTTATTATTTTATGATATTATATTGTATCAAAGAATTCTATACTAAACTATACTAAAGAATAGAGAAAGGATACTTACAGAAGGGTTAACAGGATACTAATGAAAAACTCGTGACTCTTTCCAGAGCCCAACACAGCTGGCTGTGATTGGTCTTAAGTTAAAACAATCCACATGAAACCAATGAAACAATGACCAGGTGGTAAACAATGCTCAAACCACATTCCAAAGCAGCAAAACACAGTAGAAGCGAATCAGATAATTATTATTTTCATTTTTTTCTGAGGCTTCTCAGCTTCCCAGGAGAAGAAATCCTGGTGAAGAGCTTCTTCAGGAAATATGACAGAGACATTTTGTAACCTACAGAAATCTATTATCTTCTTTGAGGTGTTGCATGGTCTAGAAGTTCTGGATTAAGGTTGTATTCATGCATTTTTTCTGTGATTAGATGCAGCACCACCTGTGACTTCCAGGGGACTCCGAGTGGGCTTAAAATAAACAGGTGGTAATTCAGATATGTGATCAGTCTGTCCTTGAAGTAACACCACTCATTTCCCCTCACATGTAGAATGGCTCGTCTGTTTGATAGGAATCTATATTCAAGTGTGATAGTAGCTTGGAATTTTCACGTTCAAGTCCTGAAGTTAGGTGACATAATGGGACACTGGATTTGATTGCTATTTCCACCCGTAAAACAGCAAAACCAGGTTGGTCTCTGCTGAACCAGATATCTTACAGGAGATGCACAAATCAAATTTTTTTTATCCACTTTGAATGGACTACATAGACTACACAGTTGTGAGCAAAAGAAAAAAAGCATTTTGAACTACTATCAGATCTTTTATCAAAACCTAGAGCACAACATGCAAGATGAATTGTTGACATATATCTGGTCATTTGTTGGTAAAACTGACCTAGGAATACAGAAAACTTCATTGCTTCTACCTTGCTAAAATTAATATCTTCCTAATGATATATTTTCCCAATCTGTGTTGCATTGTTAAAGAGATATGATTATACATATTTTGTTAATAATGGATTATCATGGGGTTTTGAGCAAAACTTGACTTAATTGGTCTTTAAAATGTCGCTTACATTGAAGGCATATTAGAAGAAAATTGTTACAACTACAATATGTTATGACGTTAAAATTAAAATTTTTGGTGGTTGTGGTTGTTGTGGTAAGTTTTGGATTTTTTTTGTTCATACTGACAACAAAATAATATACTGGCTATTTCCAGGATAACACAAATTACACAGGATACCCTCTGATCACCACCTTATATGACATACATCACTCAGACTAAAGGATAAACTACTAATTTCATCTTCTGTACTGTTCTTACCCCACAATATTTGAGTAATATTTAAAACATTTTTACAATCACAAATGCACAACTTAACATGTATGAGTAATAACATTTACTTTCAATCTCTTGTAGAGATTGTAGATGTTATTGTGACAGTACAATTACAGTTATGGCTAATTGCCAAGGGGTTTCTGGTCTACATTTTGTTCTTTTTTACCCAGAGTTAAATAGAGTACTTCTATTTAAACAGGGATATAGAAAGAGGAAGTGTTTCTGTAAGTACATAGGAGAGAAGAGGAAACTGAGGAAAATCCAGGTCCATTGACCAAAAAAGTGGAGGACCTGGTCACATGGAATATAGAAAAGGCTGACTTACTGAATGTCTTCTTTGGCAGTCTTTACTAGCAGACCAGTCTTCAGGAATCAGAGATCCCAATGGCCATATGGAATTGCTGATGTAAAGATCTACCCTTGGTAGAAGAGGATCAGGTCACAGGATACTTTAACATCCTGGACATAAATATGTCCATGGGCCCTAGCAGGCCAGCTAAACCTTGTACAGAAAGACACACAGGTATTGAGGGAGCTGGTACATGTCATTGTGCAACCACTGTCAAGTAGCACTGAGGGCAAATACCACTCCTCTCTTCAAGATATGCAGGAATGAGGACCCAGGGAACTACAAGCCAGTTAGATTTATCTCAATCCCTGGGAAGGTGATTGAGCATCTAATCCTGGAAAACACTTCCAGAGATGGTAAAAACAAGAAAGTCATCCGGAGTAGTCAGCACTACTTCACCAAGGGGAAGTCATGCCTGACCAACTTGCTAAACTGTAATGATGAAATGTCTGGCCTAGTCTTATGTCAGGCTCTTGACTCCTCAGTTCAAGAGAGAAATTCTCGTACAGGAGAGAGTCCAGAAAATGGCCACAAAAATGACAAAGGGAAAGGTGCACCTCTTCTTTGAGGAAAGGCTGAGAAGCTGGAACTGTTTAGCCTAGAGAAGGTTTAGAGGGATCTTATAAATGTCTATCAACATGTTAAGGTTGGGTGCAAAGAAGACAGAGCCAGGCTCTTTTCAGAGGTTGCCAATGATAGGATCTGAGACAATGGTCACACACACTAAAACACTGGAGGCTTCATCTGAACATCAGGAAAGCTTTTTTACTGTAAGGGTGACTGAGCACTGGAATAGATTCCTCAGAGGGCTTGTAGAGTCTCCCTCGTGGACATATTCAAAATCCATCTGTACATGGACCTGGGCAACTAGTTATAGTGACCTTTCTTCACCTGTTCATGGATTCAGTGATTCTGTGTAATATTATGTGTATTTCATTTTCACCATACTCCTATAAATGTAAAGTAGTACAATTCAATTTAATCTCACTTCATTTTTCTTCAACATGATCGCTTCAAAAATAAAGAGCTTACAAGATGCTTCAGTACTTTTAAATTGTCTCTTAATTATTTTATTTTTTTCTTTTATTGGAGCTATATATTTAATTCATTAATTTTCAGATTGAAAAGAAATACTAAAAAATCAAAGAATAAAAGTGCATGCTTATAAATTATTAGGTGTTAAAAGAACTGCCCTCATGTACTTTTGAAGGATTCAATTTACTGAATTGTCAAAAGAATTCCAGCAGATAACTAAAAAAGTGACCCAGTCCTTATAGTGGTATGTAGAATCATAGAACTGTAGAATGATTTACATTGGAAGAAATCTTAACCCATTCCAACCCCCATGCCATGGGCAGGGACACCTTCCAGCACATCAGGTTGCTCAAAGCTCCATCCAAACTGGCCATGAGCACTTCCAGGAATGGGGCATCCACAACTTCTCTGGGCAAGTTGTTCCAGAGTCTCACCAGGCTCACAGCAAAGAATTTACTCCTAACATCTAATTGAAACCTTCCTTTTTTTTCACTTTAAAACCATCCCCCATCTTCCCATAACTACACTCCCAGAAAAATAGTCCCTTCCCATATATCCTTTAGGTGTTTTTTAAATATAGTAAAGCTGCTGTAAGGTCTCTGTAGAGTCTTCTCTTCCCCAGGCTGAGCAACCCCAATTCTCTCACGTATTCTCATAGGAGAATGAGCCCTCTGGCCATCTTCAGCACTCTGGTCATCTTCATGTCATCCTCCTCTGGACCTGACTGAGCAGGTCTATGCCTTTCTTATGCTGGGAATCACAGAGATAAACAGGATATTTCAAGTAAAGTCTCACAAGAACAGAGGAGAGGGAAAGAGTCACCTCCCTTGATCTGCAGCCCAGAATACTGTTGGCTTGATATAAGACAGAAAGAATGATCACAACAATATTTGCTTGTCTCATCATTGTTCTTCCTTAGCCATCTGCTTATGGTTACTGCTTGAGATAAAAGACCAATTTGAAGGATAATATCTAATCAGGTAAATCTGATCTTTTGCTCTTGAAGCAGCTGTAGTCTTTGCCACAGAGTGGTCCGCATTTATATCACTGATGTTTGGAGGAGTACTGAGTATAGAAATCTCTGCAGTAGTTTAGCAAATGGTTGATTTCACTATTCAAATGATTTTTTGTTTTCCACTTTCTTTATTGTGACATGGATTTAGAAAATAATGTGACGTCTCCTAGAATTATTCTAAGAATACTTTGACATAAAATACTAGCTAGAATCAATGTGGTGTTAGGAAATCTTTGATTTAACATCAGTGTGAAATTAGTTTTGTAATGTTGCAACTCTGCCAAAATTGATTTTTAACACCAGTGCCTTGCTGATTTTTTTGTTATTGTGCACTTTTATAGCACTAGTACTAAAAATCTTTAGCTAGTATTACAGTGTTTCAAATGAAGACTCAAGTATTCAAATAGCCAGAGGACTGTTTATACACCTACCAGTCATATTTGCATGCAGCATCATGCATGGACTGAGTCTATTTTTCGCCCAATTGGAACTGTATTTAATAATGGGTGTACGCTGGTATATGCATGTCTTCTAGCAAATATAAAGCTTCAGTTGCATCCCTTCATGGGATTTGATCCCAGAGCCATAACTGCATTTCAGTTTTCTAAATGTCAGGATTTGACTAGTTTTTAGTTATCATGTGCAATGGAAAAAAATGTTTAACAGCTGTAATTTTTTTTGAAGCTCATATAATCTAAAAATGGACACACAATTTGCATGCCAAGTTTTAGCCCAAAGCAAATTTTCATGGATAAATTATACAGCCCTAGAAATACTAAGATTATAATGGCAGCAGTGAAATGTTTCTAAGTACAGCAGTGCAAATAATGACCAATTACCATATAGTTTTACCACTTCAACACAAAAGAAATTCTCTACAACTATGAAACTTGAAAATGCCAAGGCAGATTACCATGGATCCAAATGCAGCTTTCAGATAATATTGTAAGCTATAAAACCCTTTCCTTAATTGTCATAAATTGGAACAAATGAGAGAATTTTTAGGAAGCCACGATGTAGTCATTCAGAGATTTAAAATGCTAAATCAAAAATAAAAGCTAAATCTGCTGAATATGACTTTCTATTATCTGTCATATTTGCTGGAGAATCTGAACAATGGAAGCTTAAGTTACTGTTTTAAACTCACCAAATTCACAGAAAAACCCTTTATTGACCAGCCCCTACCTTTCTGTAGTCCACAAGAACTGCAGCATCATAAGTAAATTATGATGAACTGTACACACTCTGATAATTAGGATATAAACATTCAAAAGTTTGCATTTGAATAATTGCCAGGTATCAAATGCCTTTAACATTTAAAAGAATACCAATACCACTAAATTCACTATTTTTCATCATTTCAACATCATAACATTGAGTATAAATCTCTGCTCTTCCAACCACCTTATGTAACCAAAAATAAAAGAAATTAACAACTGTTTTTTTCCTCTGTATATATGACTGATAGCAGAAAAGAAGATGAAGTCTCTGTTGTTAGTGCTATTGTAATGCATATCAAGATGACGTGCAAACAAACCATCCAAATCAAGGTGATAATACCTTAGGAAAGTATATTTTTTTCAGCAATACCTTAAAGCTCAGGTGAAAATATAGAACTGGAAAATGACTAAAGAAAATAAAACATGGGAAAAGTTTCTATATTCTAAACCTGCATGTATGAACTTATTTTGGAGTAGACAGCTGCGAAATGAAGCAAGAACTGAGTGCTTAGTCCCCACACTTTGTGGGTCCCGGTATGGCGCTTTGATTTGTAATTTGTGAGTGTTCAGAAGGCCTGAACAAATGTGCATGCATCATTGGACAGCACAAACATAATAAATGTGATAAAGTATGTTGTTTGCATAACTTTAGATATGTTAATCTTTCTGGTTTATCCATTTTGCAAGCAATGAGTAATATCTAGATTTTTTTAAATTACTTTTGAAATAATAGGATTAAACTCAGTATTACCAAATTAAACATTTATTAGTTAAATTTTCCTATTTATAAGTGCAATAGTCCAAACCAAGTCTGTCTTTTGAATAACAGGTATAATAAAAAGGATATTTTCAGAATATGATCATTTTACTTGGAGAATGACTGATAAATTAGGTCATTATCACCCAGATATATAGACAAACACAGCTAAAAATTATAGAATATCACTCACACACATAAAAATGGAAAAAAAGAGAAGAAAAGAGATGAACAGTTAGCCCACAGCACTCTTGACACATCATTCTATAACATTTGCCTTCCTGAGGAAAATGGATCAGTATTTCACTGGTCAACCACAGGAAAAATTTGCATCTGCATACAGAATGTTTGGTGGGGGGGGTTGTTTTTATTTTTTTTGGGGGGGGGTGCTTTTTAATTTTGTTTGGTTTTTTGTTTTTTAATATTATATGAAAATTACTAAAAATAAAAATATGTAGATATCTAAATAATACAGAGCAAATAATTAAAATCTAAGGATCAGAGCCTTCAGATTCAATGATATTAAAATTCTCAAGAATTACAACAACAGGAAAAAAAAGAGAGAAAATACCACACAGTAAACACACTTCAGTATATTTATAGGAGTTTTTGTATTTCTGTAGCATAATCCATGACAAATTTTTTATCTGTTCTTAATGCAATCCTTTTATAATTTCATAATATTTTAAATCTAATTATCCTAAATTAAGAAAAAAATCCACAAAGTGAGTTAACTAATAATGTGTTGTACTTAAATGGTTTTGAAGAACAATACAAATAAGTACATTTTTATGTCAGAAATCTAATGCCACTATGAAAAACACTTTTTTTTAATGATTGTGATTAATATTAGACCATTTCAAAGACAGAACTAATTTTGGGACAAAAACAGACTTTGATAAAAATTGAAGGGAAAGCTATTATTTACCTCCAGCATCCTAGTACAGAACAACAGCTTGAGGAGATGAAATAGGAGGAATCAGGGAGACTGAGAAAAAAAGATACATATCAGGGAATTTTATCATATCCCTTGAGGTAAATTAAGCACAGGTTAACTGTACATTAATAAAATAAACAAACACACCCCCCCACCAGTGCATTGCACGCAGTCCTACTGCTATAAGCAGTTCTACAAGGAGTCTGCAAAGATGTGCCAAGAGCCAATTCCTTATAAACAGTTACACCAGCACTGATCCAACGAGTGCTGCATTAGAGGTCCATACCTCAGCACCAACGCTGCTGCCCAAAGGTGGCCTCTGAGTCATCCCATTCCACTTTGGCTACAAGATAATATTTTCGGTATTATTTGCCCCATCACCAAGGGAAATTTCCCTTCTTTTCAGGGAGGTCTAGTCTCTCTGGCATTCCTGCTGTCAAACAGTTTAACTCTTTCTATGGTTGAGACTTCTTATCTTTTGTGCCATATTACTCCTCAGTCACAAGCTGTGCAGTTATAATTTGAATTTCTTTTTAATTCATCCTGTGGATTAAACAACTCAACAGGAGCAAGTGGAAAGGAAAATGGAAAGTTAAGAAAGGGAAAATAAAAGAGTATAATGAGAAAGGACAGATTAATCACAGAATTGTAGAATTGTAGAACAGCTCAGGCTGGAAGGGACCTTAAAAATCGTCTATTTCCAACCCTCCTGCCATGGGAAAGAACACATTTCACTAGACCAGGATGTTTAAAGCCCTATCCAAACTGGCCTTTAGGTAAGTATTTCTGCAAAAGAGGCATCTACAATGTCTCTGGGCAGCCTGTTCCAGCCTGTCACAAGCCTCATAGCAAAGAATTTCATTGCAATACCTGAAATAAACCTACCCTCTGTTAGTTTAAAGCCATTACCCCTTGTTTTGTCACCTCCCTCCACCTGCTGCTCACATTTCTTTTGATGCAGCCCAGGATCCTGTTGGCTTTCTGAGCTGCCAGTGCACACTGTTGGCTCATGCCCAGCTTCTATTCACAAGCACTCCAAATCCTCCTCTGCAGGGCTCCTCTTAATGAATTCTTGTCCCCATCTTTACTCATGTGTGGGATTGCCCTGAAGCAGGTGCAGCACCTTCCACTTGGACTTGTTGAACCCCATGAGATTTCCATTGGCTCACTTCACAGCCTCGTCCAGTGTCCCTCTGGATAGCATCTTGTCCTTCAGGTGTGTCAAGTGCACCACTCAGCTTGGTGTCATCTGCAAATTTGATGGGGGTGCACTCAGTCTTGCTGTGCTGTTCATGTCATGTCATTGGTGAAGATACTAGAGAGCGTTGGTCCCAAGACAGAGCCCTTAAGGACACAATTCATCACCAGCTCTGCCTAGACACAGGGAATTGACCACAACTCTCTGGTTGTGCCCCTCTACTAAATTCCTTATCCACCGAATAGTCCACCCTTCAAACCCATGTTTCTCCAATTTGGAGATAAGGATGTCTTGTGGGAATGACAATTTCTTTCTAAGTAAAAGAGAATATTTATGACTTTGTTGTTGAATGGCATTTTCAGCTAAGGAGTTAATCTTGTGACCATTTCTCTGCCAGTATCCCCTTTATTTATTTATTTATTTATTTTTAATATTGCTCATAGGCCAGATTATAAAATATATTCTGATAATTCCGCTCCCATTCACATGCCTTTAAATGTCTGGTCCTTATTTCTTAATCAAGTTTGGAAACTGAAAACACTGAATTAGTTGATACAAATTAGAGAAATACCAGAAGGGAGGTGAAAATTATGAATTGGTGATTGTATTTGAAAGAATTATTTTCTATTTGACACAAAGACTCAAAGACAGAGGTGCATTATGTATAAATCTGTTTTGATTAAATCTCTCACCTATATTTTTATCAGTAAGGGACATTTATTTCTGAGCATTTTCCATAATTTTGTCATTATTTTCCATGCACTCCTTGCCTCTCCATCACCTTAATACAGTGCAATGTTTAAAAGTTTTACAGAACCTTGAAACAATATTATCATTCTGTTCGTTTGCTGTATCACGTGCAGAAATACTTTCACTCTCTGGATCTTGCATCACATTTCTTTCTTACAGACCACCTGTCACAGAGTGAGATGCCACAAAAAAAAAAAAAAAGAATTACCCAACATGGTTAATTTTTATATTAAAACTGGGAGTTGGCAATGAAAGAAGTGTTATTGGTGGAACTTTATAACCTGAAATTTATTTGACTTGTTGATACAGAGTCTTCCTATTAACAATTTCATAAAAGAGACCATGTGCTCAATACCCCTGAGACAGATCTGCATCACTGGGTTGTATGAGCTTTTTCTTTGCCTCTCCAGAAAAAAGTATGGTCCAAATGACAAAACTGGAACTGCTGCTGGCTCTTGGATGTATGGCTAAAATTAAGAAGTCACTGGCCAATCATGTTAACCATAATGCTCACACAGTGCTTTTGTGATTGCTAACTCCAGCAAAAAAACTTTCAATTTTTCTTTTTAGTCTATAAAATTGGATTAAATCCAACTTCTATTAAAAGGTGTCAGACATACAGCACAAAGACTCAAGTCTTGGTATTGAGCCAAAATGGATGGCTCATAACTTTCCCACTTGCACTACTCATGTGAGAGGAAAATACCACCACCAAATGAAAAAGTAAGAAAAGTACCACCATCAGAAAACATGCAGAAAATTGTGATCATATACCAATACAGAAATATTTTCAAGTGTAAATTCTTCTCTTCATAAATGTTCTAGTCTTCTGGGTTTTTAGGTAGTTTTGCTTACTGGTAGGCTTTTAAAAGTAAAAAATAATATGAATTTTCATAGAAAATATCTAAAGCTTCATGGATATGAGGCTTAAAAAAGGGGGACAAGTGGTGTCTAAGGTTTCCAGCACAGATCTATGCATTTAAATGGATATACCCATGGATTACACACTTCTACAGTATATTTATCTTTTAATTAAGGTTTATTGATTGTGGGAACTCCTGACAAATGTAATTGTAAATAAAGCTAGAAAGCCCCCAAATGCTTACAACTTTTGATCAGAGGTATGGAGAATATACCTGGAAGAGATTCTTCTGCTGGTAGGGTAGATCTATTGACCATTTCCTCTTTGTAACATTGGCAATTTTTCTCTTTTCCTCTCTGTGTCCTGAGAACTCACCTCTAGCTCTGTCTCATGACACAGATTCAGAAAACAAAAGAAAAGCTGAAGAACTGTTCAGACAATAAGAGCTTGGGTCTTTCATTAGTTACAAATATAGGTAGACCCTGGGCTTAGTATATGATCCAAAGCATGTATATAATCTAGGGAAGTTACCCAGAATAGAAGCCACTTTCCTGCACCGCACATCTGGGTCTATATGTTACTAATAACATGTCACCAATCAAAAAAATTCCAGCGAGAAAATAGAACTAAAACTTGGATAGGCTGGTAACAGCTTCTAGGCAAGCCTCTGGAAACAATGATGTATCATTTATTTAATATATAGATATAGATTATCAATATAAATAATTACTTTTGAAGTAATTTTACAGAAAATGAGGTTTTGGGTTGATTGTATTCCATGTTGAAATTAGAAGTTTGGGTTTAATATTTAACCTATCTAAATAAAATAAATTAAATACCATTAGCATGTTGGAAGGTCTGAGTTTTATGTGTGCTATACTGTAGTTTGAAATACTAAAATTATCTAATAAGCATGACTGGGACTATGACATGATCATAAAATAAGGATGATAATTTGGCTTTGCAGAAATGCTGAAAATAACAATGGAATTTATCATCTCTACTGATTAAATTTTTTATAGTGGCATGAAACCACAGAGCCACAACAACTGAATTTAAGCCAAAATTACCACAAGGGGAGGAAGATTACACGTGGTGATAGTAGTATCTTAAGCCCCAGAAAAATTGAACTGTGGTGATGTAAAATACTTCTGCCACCATCTGCTTCATCTTTCTTGTATAGAGGGCAAATTGTACTGTGCAGACTGAAAAAATAAAAAAGACCCAAGAAAAAATTCCATCATTTTAATCTTAGATGATCCATTTCATAGCCTGGAACACTGATGCAAAGTAGAAGGCTTCTATAACACTTCCATAAGGTGTTGCACTCTGCACTGGAGCTGTAGGCATATTTTTGCAACCCTTTTAAAATTTTTTCAGGTTAGACAGTGCTGTTTTTTCATTAATACAGGCTCTGTTTTACTACGTCAGTGATGAGCTTTGTCACTCTACACCTACAGAAGGTTTTAGCAACTGTGATAGTCAGTTGCATAGCAGCTGTCCTTGATTCATAATGTATTTGTTTCATAACTTACTGTTTTTCCTTCCTGTGCATGCCAAAAAATATGAACTAGAATTCATGATCCAAGTTTCTGTATTTTTCTGAAAAATATCCTCATTGCTGCGCTTGTCTTGTCACTTAATATAAGGAGCAGGTGATGAAGATAACCAGCAAATTCCAGATTTTGAACCATGGACAGAAAATGAAAAATGTTTTTACTCTATTACCTTTGAGCAAAAAACCACTCAAGCCTATCTTAGATTACACAGTAGACTTCTCTGAAGAAACAGCACACCTGTATCCTTATGTTCTTTTTACTTAAAAAGTACTTTTGCTTCTAGTGACCCTTTCCATGATAGCCATGGTGCTGGCTATCAATCCCTCCAGTGCTTTTTTCTGTCACATAGAGGCTGCGATGTTTCATCAGTTACTGTGGGTGTGCTTATGCTGGGAAGATAGATGAGCACTAACTGCCTGCCATGGGCAGGGATGCCTTTCACCAGATCAGGTTGATCAGGGCCCCATTCAAACTGGCCTTAAATACTTCCAGGGATGGGAAATCCACAACTTCTCTGGGTAACCTATTCCAGTGTCTTACCTCCCTCACAGTAAAGAATTTATTCCTTGTAGCTGATTTCTAATCTAAATCTTTCAGTTTAAAACATTTACCTCTCATCCTGCAACTACACTCTCTGATAAGGAGTTCCTCCCTTCCTTTCCTATCAACCCTCTTTTGGTACCTGAATGTTCCTAGAAGGCCTTCTCAGGATGATCAACCTGTCTTCATAGCAGAGATGCTCCATCTTCATGGCCCTCCTCTGGATCTGCTCAAGTAGATCCATGTCTTTCTTGTGTTGGAAACCCCAGAATTGGACACAGAACTCCAGGACTTTCACAAGAACAAAGTATATGGGGAGAGAATCACTGCTCTTGACCCGTCAGCCACACTGCTTTTGGTGCAGCCGAATGTGCAGTGGGCTTGCTTGTCAAGATCTCCATGGATAGCATCAAAGAACTTCACTCAAGTTCTTTGACTGCAAGACCAAGCCTGGTGTCATTCACAAACTTGCTGAGAGTGCACCCAATCTCACTGTTCACGTCCCTGACAAAGACATTAAATAACACTGGTCCTAATGCCAAACCCTGAAGGATGCTGCTTGTCACTCTTCTTCAGACAGATAATCAGGCTGTTGACTACAAATCTTTGCATGTCACCACTGAGAAGATTCACTGTACATGCAATGGTTGACCTGTAAAATCCATGTGTCTTGATTTTAGAGACAGCCATGTTGCATGGGACAATGTATAAATGCTTTGCACAAGTCCAGGTATATGATGCCACTCTTCTTCTATCCACCAATGATGTAACCCTTTTCGTAGAAAGTCACCAATTTTCTGAGCAAACATAAACAGCAAAAAGCAACTTATAAATAACAAGAGAACACATGAGGCTGTTCATGTGTGGAAAATTTTCCTCCTCGGGTACAGTCATTCTGCAGAGGACTCAGAATATTGGCAACCGATTATACAGGCTTTTTGGAGAATCCCAATTTACTGTCATACACCTCACTCACCATCTTTTTCTCTCTCACAAACATCTTTAATGCATACATCAACTTTGATTTACCATGACAGCTTAATTTCATTGGTGTTTCAGTCTGAGAGCAACATGGGCCTTGCAATGAACTATTACTTTGAAGGATTTCAATATCTCTTTGATCTTCTGTTCCTGTTCCTTTTTCATGTTATTTTCAGGTCCTAATCTCCAGCTATTTGCTTTTTTGTACTACTTTTAGGCATTACATTCACATATTTCCAGGCAAGCATTGGTTACTTGGCCATTGTCTTAGCCCTCTTTTCAGACATTAACTATAATAACTGCTGAATCCAAATTTGCCTCTGGCAAGTTTGTGGTGCCAAGAGATTGTTGTGTAAACTACTCCATGAGGTTACTATATCTATAGCAAAAGCTGTAACAGTCTGAGGGGCTTACTTTTGGTCACTACACATTTTTCACAATTCTTATTTCAACAGAACCCTTTGAGCATATTATAGACTAATACAAATCTCTGTTTCTATTTGAATATATAAATAACATTTTCATGTTGTGCATTCTGACAAGTTGCTCAAAGGCAGGCATCTTGAAGAGGGCAATAACATTTCAGCTAAAGCAAGTGTATATCCTTATGGCAATAATCAATGTCTCCATCTTATTGCTACAGAGAATCTGAAGTTTTGTCCTTGACCATATTAAACCCTGCCAGCGCTAAACTATTTTTATTCAACTGAACAAAACCCTTTTTTAGTTGTTGTAATTTAATCCCAGTAGGCAGTTAAGACCCTCACAGTCACCCAGTCACTGTCCCAAAGCAAGATGGAAGAGAGAATTCGAGGCATAAAAGTGGAAAAACTTGTGAGTTGAAATAAAGACAATATGATAAGTAAAGCAAAAGGTGCACATGTAAGGGGGAAAAAAAGAAATTAATTAATTACTTTCCATCAGCAGACAGGTGTTCAAGTACTTTTAGTAAACCAAGTCTCCTTCATGAATAGTGGCAATCTGTACTAACAAAGACCATAACTCCAAACGTCCCCACTAATCCCAGACTTTCTTCCTGAGACAGATATCATACATATGGTGTGGTTAAACCCTTGGTTAGCTAAGGTAGATAAGAGAGATAAACAGAACAGAAGATATTTTCTATTTTCATTAGTGAAGCTGGACTATGCTGTCTTTCAATGAGAGATTTCTAGTGGGATTTTTAAACTGAAGATAGGTGATCATGACATAAATATTTTTAAACTGATGATAGGTGATCATGATATAAATATTTTTAAAAGAAGTAAAATGAATCCATCTATAGCTAGTTCTAAAATATTGTAATTTTTTCAGTGCTCTTATGAAAATATCATCAAGTAAGTTTAACCATAGTAATGTAAGAAGCTGTTGAAAAACTGACTACCACAAACAAAAACCTAGTGATCAGTATTTTAGTAAATCTTGACTGAGACAATTTTTTCTTGGATTACATCCAAAATTAGAGCAGAGTAAGAGCACGGGGGATTTGACCTATGGTACAGCTTCCTGGACTGCCTGTGTGTTCCATGAGAAGCACACATCACTGCTGTCAAACAAGATGGCAACAATGATAGCAGTGAGGAAATATCATGAACTGACAAAGGGCATAAGCAACACCAACACAATATGTCTGAAAGTGTTTTCAGAAAACAGGGTATATTCTTTGGAAAACAAAGAGGTTAGAGAAGTAAGGCATCAGCTGATGACACTCCAGGTTATGTGAGCTTTGCATTTTACAATTCTTAATTAATTATCATCTAGCTGTCATGCAGTGATGCACTTCATCCCCATGATATGCTGTTATACTGTGGATAAATTGTGTTAAAATTTAAAATCAAATTCCATTTTTTCTAAAGTAACAAAAATTCTCTTAATTTCATCTCGGGCAAGCTCAAAGTCAAAGAGCAGCAAATACAATTATTTTGTGTCCTGTTATGGCAACCTCAGGAGCAGATGCACAATTGTACTCAGTTGAATAGTATTTTTCAAACCAACAGCAGTAAGCATTTCAAGGATTTCCACCTGCCTTATGATCACATCCTATCTCAACGACTGCTTCTCATCAGTACACTTCTCATAGGCAGCCTGGGGACAGTCCATCTGCTGTGTTCAATGGTATGCTAACCTGGGAAGCCTGTTTGCCTAAGAGAACTTTAAAATACTCCAGGTAGTGTGCTTGAATGCCTAAAGTTAGGCTGTGAGAATGCAAAGTGAATCTGTTCAGGGAGATAACCTTGGGGTGTCAAGATGATTTTCATGTAAAATATAGATATAATTGATCACTCTGTATAAACTAATAAAAATATATTTCTGTTTCTCTTTGCTGGTTTTTTTTTTCCTACTTGTTCACTTGAGGTTTATCACACTTAAATTAACTTAGTTCCAGATATGTCCTTATTTTCATGTGCAAATTAAGTTCCCACCTTGAAGGGTGACATAATAAGGTCTTTAAACTTTTGTATTTCAAACTGATTGTTTTCCTCTTTCAGTCTTGCTACTTATAACTCACTGAAGTCCTCAGGGAGCTGTGCCTTTTTCCTTGCATTTGAAGGTTTATCTTGGAGACAGGTAAAAGGAAGCAGCACACATTTCTACTCTGGCACATATTATATTTTATCATTCTACTGCTTGCACAGTTCAAAACCGCTGGCAACAAACTGATCATCCCAGTCCTGAACAACTTACTCAAGCTTCATTTTGATTACCTCCACTAGAAGTTTAGTTTCAAAGGGAATTTTAAACAGGCTAAATAAATGTGGTATATAATGATGAGGATTACTTGAAGTCCAACAATCCAGGAATACTGCATGTACAAAATACTTTCCTCTTAGGTTTAGAATATCAAAAAAAAAGTTCATTTTTACAGATATCAAAGGACTTTATTTTTTATCAATAATTTTGATTTAGAAGCAACTTATCAACATTTAGTTGGAATCTGAAAACTTACATCACATCAGTTTAACAGTTAAATCAAATTTTTTAATGACTGAATAGCGTATTTTAGGAAAATATTTTTATAAACATTTGTCTGTATGATATGTTTACTATGTACTCTCTTTGCAATTTCCTTTTATATTTACCTCAATTTCCTAAAATATTTCATTTGGTTTCACTATTATTCTGATAAAGCATTAACCATTGCAATAACTGCATTCTTACAAATTACGTTGTGTAATTTTAGGCAAGGAAAAACCCTTATTCCCCATAAAAAAAAAATCTGTCAAATACATTAGAATTGTGACATTGCGACATTATAAACCTTACACATGTCAAGCAGTGATAAAAGAAAAGCTCTATTAAAAATAATTAACAAATGCTAATTTGTCATAAATTAAATTAGAATCAGGCGTATTAGACCTTTCATGAAAAAGAAATCACATTAAGAAGTCATTACTGAAATACCTTTCAGACCTAAACACAATCTACTTCCTGAAGTAACACAGACTTGGAACTGAGGCTACATGATTTTAAATGTCACTGTTGAGAACTTTAAAGACTTTGTCAAGTTACTGTTCCAGCCTGAAGCAAATACCTATAGCATCATCTTTTTGCAATCTGAGAAATTATATGCTGACATCAGTCTACACAGGAACATGACAAATTTCAAAGCTGAGCTAGAAAAATAGGAAAATATTATTCTCACAGAGCATAGCATTGAGAACAATGATAAATTCTATATAAACTGCTGTGTGTAACTGAGGGTTTTTTTTCAGTGTGTATGTTGGTCAACCATGAAGATCCATCACGCTTTGTACTTCCACACTTTAGGCTCTGTGAATTCACAATTAAATAACTAAAATCACTAGGAAATTTCTGGAAGTAAAACAGCATGAGAAAATATATGTATTGGAAGTTTTACATTTGAAAATACTATTGGTAATAACTGTAGCTGAAATTTGTCAAATTTCGAAAATTAAGACAGTATTGACTGTTCTTGTGTTTCTGTTTCATTAAACCCATGTGGGGAAATGATGTATGACATTTGAATTAGCAGGCCTGACTTTTTTGTCTAAAGTAAGTAGTCTAAACATGCCTATGAAACACACTAAAATTTTAAGCTTTAGAAACAAAAGCTATATTACTAGATCAGTCTAAACTTTGGAATTCAAACTTAGAGCCTTTATTTCAAGTTCACTTTACAACATCAGCATCCTGGGAATCATAAAGACTTCTAATGATGTATAACATCAGAGCAATAAATAAATAAAAGGCACGAGGCTAATGGAAAGTAAAGTCAGCAACTCACGAACACTAAGGCAAGCAAAGTAAGAAAATAGAATGGTTTCAATCTGATGCTGCTTTCCATGCACACAGTATAAAAATACTTTCTCATTCCTTTGGGGAATAATATTCAGAATTCTGCTCTTCATTAGTGAACTTGTCATACACCACTCATGTTTCAATATAAATACAGGAATATCTCTATTAATTTTTTATTCCTTCTTAGGAAGGCATATCTTTTCTTGTAGGCACTCAAGGATTTCCTAAAGCTGCACATGCACATCAGAGACAGTATTAGGAGCTAGTATTAATCTTCATAAAATACACAGTGCTGAACCAAACTGCTGTTATTTTCAGTTTTGATTTACATTTCTATATACTGTACATATTAAAATAGAAGCATCCAGTCCTATTTGCCAGAAGATCTTATTTAACTTTTTTTAGATTGAGAAGAATAAAAGTAAGGAAACAAAACAGAGAGTGAAAAAAACCCAATATATTGGGTGGAGATGTCAAGATGTTTTCAGTGGGGGACTGTAGGAGTAGCCTCTGTTGGAAGAGGTGTTGGAAGAAAAGTCCAGAATGGGAAGGGGAAAGGAGAAATGTGTTATTGATATATTTCCTTTTGTTTCTCACTACATAAAGATATTTTAATAGACAATAATTAAATTTATTTTCCCCATTTCTATTCTGTTTCACCTGTGAGGACAATTGTAGAACCAATCTCCCTGTCCTTAAGTCAACATATGACCTTTCCTATCCTATTTTCTCCCTCTGCCGTACTGAGGAGAGGAAAGGAAGAAGCAACTGGGTGGAAATGTGTCTGTTGGCCAAAGCTAACCCACCACAAACAGTTAAAGCTTCTTTGATTTTTCTTTTTTTGTATACAAAAATGATAGGTCATCTGTGAAATCCCTGTACATTAACCAACAAATAAGAATACACAATTAATAAGAAAGCTTTTTATTTGCATCAAATTTACCCATCATTCAACACTTTATTTAAATATATATTTTCTGTGCTACTGAAACAGTGTTCAAATGTATATTTATATTTTATAGTAGTAACAATAAATATAAAAATGAGATATTACATTATTTATTTCATTCAGCAGTTGCATTAAAACCATGCTTGAGACATACTAAACATAAGCAGGAACTATTATTTTCACATCGGAGCAGTGTTTAAGTGAAACTCATTTAAAGCAAATTTTAATGACCTAAGAGGTAGGAGTCTGGATTATGCAAGTCACTTTGTTCTCTTTAGTCTCTATATTACTGATAAAAAAAGATAAGTACCTTTGGAAATTAATTCAACCCACTCTAAATGACTTGTATAAAAGTCATCCACCTTCAGCAGCTAAAGTCAGCTAAACTAATACTCCCACCCCTCAAATGAGACTTTTTTCCAAAGATAAGTGTGACATGAACACCAATAGTAATATATCATCATCAATATTTTGTGAAATTCATGTTCTCTTGGGTAGGAACTTTACATAAATGCTGGAAAATACATCTACAGTTAACAAAAGGAGAGAAGACAGACAAAAGTGATGATATGTATTTATTATTCAACTAATCCATCATCATGGATAGATCTTCTATTAAAAAAAACTATATAATATGTATATACATTCTTCTGTTGTGTTAGGTGTCAGACATGTGCCATCTAGGGCTGACTATTGAGGATTATGTTACATCTTCAAGCACAATGAAGAAGACATTAAATGTTTTTTGTTTTTTGCTTTTTGCAACAAATCAAAGACAGACTAAAAGGTTGGAGCTAGAAGCAGGATTAAGTGCACATAAGGAAAGTAGAGGCATTTAACATTTTCCTGAGATGAAAAATTCAGGACAAAAAGCTTCTTGAAGAGTCTTCTCTGGGATACCATGAGAACTCTTGTATTCTCCAGTTACCCTGGACAACATTGATTGCAACTTGTTTCTATTATGTGTATTTAAAAAGAAAAAATTTGAAAAACAAACCTGTGCAAAATACAGACTGAAAACTATCTGTCTTAATGTAAGTTACAGAACCTGAAGAAGATTGTATTACAACGCAAATTTAAGGGGACAGAGAGAGGCATATTTAATTCATTTTTTAATGTAAAACTATGCAAGTTATTTCCTAAGGCATCCTGTGTGGCAAACATCTTAACTCTTTGAAGGTAATGCATACACTAGCTCGTAATTTTTCCCTAATTCATTTTTGGTTGTTCTGCCCCAGCTGAATGTCTGCTTTCCTGTGTACCTCTAATATTTTCTTCAAGGTAACTGGTTTAGTTCATATTGTCTTAAAATAGATAATTAAAATAGGCCAAATTAAATGGAGGGCTAAACTGCCAGCTCAGATGGGGATTCTATACTGTAGTAGAGGTCTGCAAGGTGAATCCCACCTCTGGTGTACTATTTTTGCAATGTTCTATAGCTTATAAAAGTACATAATTAACAGAGTGCATGTATGTCTGTGTGTGCAGTGGAGGACTCCTGAATCAATTTCATTGATGTTCCTCTCTTTCTTAAGTACAAAAATAAAAAGAAATATAGATTACAAAATATGAGAAAAATGGACACATATTTAATTAAAGTAAATAAATTTTAGAAAGAAGTATAATTCCTTTACCTCTAAACTTAGAGTGGTAAGTTATTCAGTACTATTTTAATGACTTTTCAGATGTATTCTCTAGAAATTTCAAACTACTTCCATAGCTTACACTAATTCTGTAGGATGCTTTAGTGATTACATGAGAAGACTTGAGTTTTTTTTTTTTTGTATATATATGAACCATAACTTCCTATATGCCAATAACTATATATAACATCAACTTTCAAATAAATTAAGAGATTTAAAATAATATCTAGGAGCTACAGTAGAAATTTTTGCAGCTCAGTTTCTAAGCACAACAAAAGATATCAGGGGAGAAAAAGGACTATTTATATTTCTCTTGCACTAACTTATATAACATAAACCTAGTGAAAAAAGATTTTTAGTGTTCATTTTTAGAAAGTAATTGTCTAGATCAGTGTAAAATCTAATCTGTAATATATTAAAAAAAAAAAAAAAAAGTAGGACTTTTCGTTAATGGGAAGGAGAACCCAGCAGTCTTACTCTGCTGTTGAAAATGCTGTGAAGAAAGCAGGACTAATCAACAAGATGCCTGCTTTTTTAGGCTGGGTTGCTATGTGAATAAGCTCAATAATATCTTGTCTGTTCTTTTCTGGAAGTCAGAGGGTGAATAAGTAGCTACAAATATTTTTCAAATGCATAGATGCTGTGGCTATCATAAAGATGGTTTTCACTGTTCTTGAGCAGTCTATCTATATAGATATTGCTTCTACTTATCTTAATGTCTTAATACACTAGAAATAATTTCCTATTTTATAAATAATAGCTAAATAATTATTTCATCATATGCATTAAATGCTCATGAAGAGGCATGTATCAACACAATAAAAATACTGACTTCATGAATGCCAGTATCTTTAGAACAGCAAATGTACAATGAAGAAAACAATTTAATTTTAATTGTATAATGGAATATATGATAAATCGTCATGTACAGTTACCACTAACAGCATCAGAACAACAGATATGGATTGGACAGGAAAGTGGAAAAGCATAAATTCATCAGTTGTTTTGTTACTGTGCAATTTTGGGTCTATTCATTTATAGAAGGAAATATCCCTTCACTACAATTCCTTCCTAACTTCCCTGCTCTTATCTCGATTTGAAAAGGTCTAATCCATCTGTCCATTTTATATCATAAAAGAGCAACAGCTAAGCCTCTCACAGATGAACAGCTAAACTGAGTGGGGAGAATGGGGGGAAGAGAAGAAGGAATATGTGTGGTGAGAGGGGAGAGGGAGAAAAAAACCAAAACAGAAAGAAAGGTAGTATCTACCTTAAAGATCCTTTTTTTATACTGAACGTTTTCCAGACTTTTCCCAGAAACAGCAATGATGTACTTTGCGAAGTCTCCTGAGAGCTGAAGTAAATATTTTGCTAGGGATTTGTATGAACACTTAGTTCTACTGCATGTTCCTTCTGTAGACTATATGCATTAGTAATAAAATAGATCAAATGAGACAATCAATTTCTACAAAAGAAGGCTGCAACAAAACACTTCAAAAATATTGTGAAAATTTTCTGTACCATGATAACACTTTACCTCTTTTTAGATAAATAAAATACAAATATCTAATCTGGTATTCTTTGACTTTAGTTAAAAAATAATATTAAACATAATGCAACAACTATATCGTAATTTCTGCAAAATGACCTTTTGGCTGTGAAATTTCACTTTATTTGATGGAATGTCTGACTTTTTTGGAGACCTTTTACTTGTCTTTGGATCATATCTGAATAATAATTTACAAGAAAATAAAAATTACTAGAATGGATGTGCAAAAGTGCAGAAGTGCGGATACAGTGAAAGGACACATTTTACAAGTAGGAAATCCTCAATATAATGATAGAAAAGTAATTCAAATTTGAAATATATAAAGTGTCAATAGAATCTCTAACCAAATTGACTATATAAACATATTCACACATTATTTTAGGTAAGATGTTTCACAACACAACATCTTTTAACAAATTTTGACTATATTTTTGTGTTCTTCTATCAGCTAGATAAATCAAGTATCATATTACCTCATAGAAATATATTAAGATTTATACAAAATTTATTCTTCTTTGTAAATAGTATTCTACATTTTAAGCTTCCCAAAGCAAAGACAGAAAATGAGTCACCAGGATTCTGTGTTTTTATCATATTGAACATTTCCATTTAGCAATACAGCATCCTAACTCCTAGATTATAGGACATAAGAATTAGGAACACCTCCATTCCTGTGTTGAATGTGACAAATTATGAGAAAGTTATCAAGGATTTCTCTGGTTTAAGACTTGGATGTAATTCAGGTGGTTCTCCTGCTGCTGCTGTATCACGTGGATTCTATTTTATGCAAAACAGGCATTGAGTAAAATTCAAAACACATCCTACCTGTATATATGTAAAATACAGAATGTTTGAAGAATGGCACCTCCTTTCTCCAGGAAACAAGTTCTCCTATTTATTTCTCTTTCTCCTAATGTATTTTATTTCTTGGTGCTGAATCCCAGCTATTGTTTGTATGTAGTGTAGTTAAGAACAGGGTACATATCAAAGGACATCTGGGCATGTGGATCCTGCTTATTTGACTTATATATTCACACAGTTAATTTTAAACTAGTCACCTGAATAGCAGCCACTTTGTCATTTTTGAATGACCAATTTTGTACATAGATAAATTATTTTAGATCTTAAAGAAACTAGAAATCATACCCCTGTCTTTACACAAATAGATAAATGTCTTCTGATTAGACACTCCTAAAGAAGAAAAAAAATTAAATTTGTGTTTTCTCTTTGCAAGGTTCATAATCGGTAACTCAAGTTTTAACACTGAAGGATACAAGAGTTAAAGACCTATAATACATATCATCTAAAGATTCATATGAATCATTGCATAATATTTTACTAGTCCTCAAAATGACTCATTACTCTATGTTGTTAGGACAGTTTGATATAAAGGAACTTTTATGGAAGTAATCTTTTAATTCATACCGTAGGATTAAAATGACAAACAGAACAGTCGCTCTTTCATCTTGAAAGGTTTGTTATGGTGAAACATCCTCTGCAATCATTAAAATATTAGAGGTCAGCTCAACCATGTCCCAAAGGCATAGGACTAGCCTAAATAATTTATGCTCCAAACGGTTTAGGAAATGAATCTTCTCAGATGTCAGTTGTCATGTCAGCCACATGTTATGATTGAAAGAAGTCCGGTTAATTACCAGCCATAGGGAGGGTACCTCAGTCTGTAAAAGAGGCATGCAACATAAAATTAAAAAAAAAAAATTGAAACACCCCCTCTCCATACAGTTACTTTTCATTCCATCTGAAAAAGTAAAATACAGCTGATGATTCTTTTAGTCTCAGGAATTATGTAAGTGGATCTTCTGCGAAATTAAACTTACATTTGGGTTTGTATATTTGAGTTACAGGTAAATGTTAGCCTAATCTCTCTGTTTCTGTAGAAAATCCGGTGAATAAGATTTTGTTTACATTGATATTTACGAATGTATCTAAGCTGGCTTTGGCTGAATGATGGAAAATCATATTGATAAAGAATGTAATGTTGAACCTCTCCTTTGAAGACAGAATGTGAAGTCAAGGTCTTACTTGAAGTGAATACTTGCTGTCAGAGAAAGATCTGTCTTCAATTAAAAATAAGTCAGAGGAAAAAAATGTTAAAAACCAAACAAATGGGTAGAGAATCCACTACAAGAAGTCTGCGCTTTTCCATCTCTCTTGTATCTCATTTCATTTGCAATTACCTGTATTTGGCAAATTCTGCTTCACTATAGAAGGTACTTAGATGATAGAGGCTTGAGAGATGCTTGAGTGTGCTTTACCAGTGATAAAGAGATGAGAATATTTTTTGTGGATTGTTGAATTGTTATTTTTCAATATTTCTCAGAATTTGTTATTAATGAACATATCTGTTGCAAATACGTATGTGTCAAAATAAGCTTAATATTATGCTTGTAGGAGACTGTATGAATGGCTGACCGCTTCAGAACAACCAGGTGGAAAGTTTGGGGAGTGGAGCATTGCAGGGTGATTTCTGCATAGGTGGGACAGTGCACTGCTCCACATCCTGCCTCATGGAGCCTCTGGTCTGGTCCCAAAACAGCTGCCAAGCATGTGACGCACTGAAAGCCACATTACAGCACCCGCTGACTGCGTGGGTCCTGGGGGGAATATTAAATTGCAGGCACACACCTGAGGGAGGGCCCCAAGACACCAGATCAGGTAAAAAGAGATACAAGTGTTGGACTTTGCACTCCACTCCAAGTGCCTTGGAATTAAAAGCAGCTTAGACCATGCTGGATCTGAGGCAGTGACTACACATACAGATCTTTCTCCCTCTCTCTTTCTTCTCCTAACTTCCTCTTCCTGAAATATCTTGTAAACCAGATTTAAATATTTCAGTCCATGCCTTGGGAAGTGCCTTGCTGTTTCAGGACAACTAAAAGTTAGATAAGTTTAAGTTTACTGAGATGAAGTTTGGTAGGTGCCCTACTGTGTCTGGTTATTGGTTTAAGATTTTCCAAGCACCTTATACTATGTTAATGCTCTAAATTTTATGAGTTAAAGATTTTTACTCAGTGCCCTGAGAATTTTGCTGTTTCTCTCATGCACTGCCAGAGTCAATCTAATTATCTTCCCCTTAAACTCACCTGAGCTGGGGATTATTAAACTCACCTGAGCTTAACATTATTCCTTTTTTTTTTTTTTTCTAAAAATATATGAAAAAAAAGAGTTTTGGGTAAAACAGACTGGGTATTTTAAATTTTCATTGGTACCACACTTCATTTTAAGTGAAATCTGTAGTAGAAATAAAACACTAAAACACTACTTTGTTCTATTTTTTACAACATGGAATATTTTGGAAAATAAAACATGGGAGATGATAATCATCAATTAATCAAGTTTTCAAGATCCTGATTCTTCAAGGATTATTGATATCATAATACCAACCAAAGTTGTTCAAAATACAAACAATTTCAAATTTCATAGCTAATATTTTATAATTCATGGTCAAATTCCTGTTCAACAGTGATGCAGAACACATGGAGACGTATGTTTAAAAACATGATCATTCCCCTTTTAGGATGACATTTATCATTCCAGTCAGCTATTATTCTGGGGGAAGCTGGGGTGGGCAGAAAACTGTGATCCAAAAGCAGAAGGGCCTCAGGTTCTGTGCCCTTCCAGCTAAAGCGTGTCTGCTGTGTGATGTAGCTGAACATTTAACTACCCTCAGGCATCTCTTAATGCATTACAAGATGGGAAGGACTTTGCTTGTTGTTACTAAACTAAGCCTTTTCTGAGAATTATTATACTGTGCTTTAACAGTGTGATATTTTTTCTATCTATTTAACACTCACCTCCTTTTCCTTCAGGATATGGAATTTTTTTCCTTTTTAATGTGGAAAATAATGCATATGTTATTTCTATGTAACCATCAGTACTTCCTAAAAGACCATTTCTCCTCAATTATTCTTTCATCACTGAGTGGGGGAAGAATATACATAATTTCTCACTGATATATAATATAATAATTATATGTTTTCTAAATTTCCTATTATTATATTTATATCACAATCACAAGGTTCTCATTCAGAAGTTTTCATATGAAGACTAAAATTCTTATTGTTAATGTATATTATCTTTCTCTTATCAACTACTTTGCACACAATACATACTGTAGGATACTTATATACTGCACTATTTTATGCAAATCATTTGGGAATTAATTTTCTCATCCTTTTTCTTAATGTAATAAATATCATGTCCTCTTTCATAGGCATGATAATAAAAGAATTGCTGTTGTTTTGGTTATAGGTGTTCCACTGCAGAATCAGTTACAGTTCATAATGTTGCATAATTGTATTTAGCCATCGGCAGGGAATTCACTCAAGTCATCTTTGCTTAGTATTTATATTTTGAGTTTTCTCCCCCTTTGTATATATGAAAAATGTCTCTCTCTTAAAGAAGATTTCATCATTTCTCTTCAGGGAGAGATTTTTGAAAGCACCCTACAAATTGTGCATGCCTGCTTGATAACACACAAGAATTCTACTATTGTAGACAGAAGGTTGGAGGTCAGATATGTAATTTCATGTCCTTTCTCTGGGCCAAGACTTTGGTTGCTCAGTGGTAGGCTATTGGAAGCAAAATATTGTCCCTGTTGGAATCATTGATAGAACTGAATTGACCTCTTCAAAAGAACTAGCCTTTCTAATGATCAGACCTGAAAAAAACCCCAACCCAAATATATGTATATTCTTAATTATACATACACAAGCACATTTACATTTATGTGGAGATGAGAACGAGCATCTGTTCTTGCTCAACTCCAGAAGGGATGGGAGAGTTGACTCCTATGCAAAGTATGCTAATTCTTGTCTCACATTTACATATTCATTAATTAGACTCATTTTACAGACATGTTCCCAGATATTTTAAAATATGTATTTTAATGCTTTTGCTAGGCTTTTCACTAGACACTCTCACTTTCAAAATTGCTTTATCATTCTAAATAACCTTCCACTATTCAATTACTCTGACTAAATACTCTAATTATTTTAAGAGACTTGCTTAAAAGGAAAAGAAACATACTGTTTCTCACTAACTCTATGCAACAGACAAGCTGTTATATCAGTTGCAAAGAAAATATAATTTCCTTCTTCCCCATTTTTTCCTTTGGTTATATTTATGCCAAGATTTTGCAGTGCTCTCTTTGCCTTCTTCAAATCTTCCTGTGGACTTTTGACCATTCCTATTCTAAAGGTTTTTAATTTTTTTTTATTCCTATTTTCATCTTCCTTACTAACATGATGTTCCCTTAATGATGTACAAGGTAAACTAGAAATCTCTATGCTTCCCTGTATTTTAATTTCACCAGTGTTGGAACTGTTCCACCATTATAATTTTACTATCTATAGCCCCCTTCCTTTTCTATACAAACAGCATTGCTATTGAATTACCTCCCCCCCTCCCCAGCTTTTATTTCTTTTTCCTGATTATTGTGCTCCTTTAAAATCCTCCAGTTCCTTAGGGCAGTATCAAAGAAGACTGCGTGTATGCTCAGAAGCTTCCTTCTCATCAAGTAAGAGAATCAAAACATAAAGTTACTGACAACATATCAAAGCAATCCTGCAACATGGCCTACTGGGAACAAGTAGTCTCTGGAAGATTATTAAGGATGCTTACAAAAACAAGGAGTGAGGTAACAAGGTTCCTTTTTTTTCTTGTGAATAAATCCTATTTCTAACACATCTCATAAGTAGAAGAAGCATAAAAGTAAAACATTAACAGTAAGAATGTCAAGCTCATTCTAACCTGAGGATACCACAACTGGAATCAACTCTTCAAAAGACAAGGGGAAAAAAAAGCAGCCTAGTAGCAGCTTTGCCTGTAAATCAGTTTCTCACTCCACTAAAAAGCATGAAAAAAGTGTATAAATAAACCAAAATCTAAAACCGCCTTTTATTTTTTAGTGATGGTTCCCATTATACAAAATTATGTCAAAGATTCTGAAAACAATTTGGTCGTGTATGTATTGTTAGTATGAAAATTATGCTCATTATTCTTCTAGAGATGCTAGTAGTAATTGGTGTACATCTTTATTTTTCTTACGATAGCAAATGAGCATCCTTATTATTTTATTGCTTATGTATTAGATAATTTTAGAAACTTTGTTGCTTCTGCAGTTAAAATGAGTGCCATAAAAAAAAAAGGAAAGGTGTCTTTGTACATTTTTTTATTGCATATTCCATTTTCTTAGTACAAATGTTGTGAAAAACTAATTGAGGAAGGAGAAAAAAGAAGGAAACTAATTGTTAGAGAAAACAACCCTGAAATTAGATGTCATTTAGTCTGTTTTAATTCAGCAGGTGAAATGTGAGAAATAAACCTGATAAAAATTCTAGGAATACGGATTTCTTCTTTTTTTTTTTTTTAAGTTTGTGGGAAAATTTGAGGAGGAAAACGTTAAGTAGCAATTTTTGATTAAACTACCACATAAACTTCAAAAGGAAAACAGAAAAGCTTTAACAATTATTTAACATTTGTGGTCTCTTTGCCCAGCTAATAACAGTCTCATTTCCCTGGTTTTGCAGCATTTAACTGGTGGTCTGAGGTAAATTTATGATTTCTGCATATGTGTCATGCATACCATTGTTTCCACTGACCTCAGGAAGGCAAGAATTTGAATAAGAGTCTGGTCATTTGAAAAATGTCTGCTCAATAATAATTGAAAAAAAAACATAAACAACAATAGTAATATAAAGATAACAATAGTAATATAAAGACAACAATTGAAAAATTATGAAAATTAAAAAATACTAAGAGCATCACAGAGGAAAATGATCTGGTTGAGATGAGATGGGTAATAAAATGTAGAGTGTCACCATGCTATAGCAATGCTTATTAAAAATTCAGCACTAACTTGAGAGATTTCAAAGTTAACAGAAACCAAATATGAGATGTCTCAAAGTATTATAAGCTTTTCCCTAACTATCCCAGATACTGCTGGTTTTTATTAAAAGCTGAAAAGGCTCTTTAGTTCATAGTGTTGTTAGAATCAGCATGTAGACAGGGCTGAGAGACAATATTTACACAGTTTCATTTCTTAGAATGGGTTAGAAAATAAGATTTTCTCTGCATTTTCCATATCATTTCAGCAATACTCAAGGATCTGTGGTTACTAACAGGCAGAGATTCATTCTTAAAGGCAGGGGAGAAAATAAATAAATAAATGATGAACTTCTTGGTTATGACAGTCTTCTAAACAATATTTTAATTTTTTTTTCAAATATTACCTAACTCTGAGCTCAGATTTATATGTTATAAGACAGAATTGAGCTAATTCAAAAAGGATGTTATATTATAATAGGATTTTCATAAACAAAAGCTGTTTTAATTTCATAAAGAAAGACTTGCAAACAAAAATGTATCCAAGCCTCGTACTGTACCTGCCAACTGCAGGTTTTTTTCTCATTTCCTATGTAGTAACTGTTATGAAATGTTTCTAGAAATACAATACATGAGCTTAAATGGACAAATCCCTGATCCAGTAAAATTATTTAAATACCTAACACTATTTCAACATTTCTGCTTTTGTTCCTTTCTTGGTGGCATCAGTAGCTATTAAAAGATGATCATTAGACTTAATTATTCTCCTAAATAAAGATTGTCTTATTCTTTAAGTAAGCTTTGAAGGATTCCACCTCAGCAGCCCTGTTTTATTTGTCATGTCAAAATAGAAAGGGCTTTGAGATCTTAGCATTCACAGCAGAAAGGAATTTGCAATCACCTGTTCTGATTAATGTTCCTCACAGCTGAGGTTATTCTACAGCAGTGTTAGTGATACTTGATAGATTACTTATCCGCAGAACAGCTCACTATTAGTATAACTATATTTATCCTCTGTTCTATGAGTTCTGATTTTAACAGAACCATTCTGTCTTTGTGATCAGTTTCCCAGTATTTAGTTGTGGGGCTTTTTTGTTGTTGTTTTGTTGGTGTTTTTTTTTTGTTTTCGTATTGGGGTTTTTTGTTTGTTTATTTGTTTTTCCCTTTTGAAACTAGACAGCTGAATTTCAAGTTCTGAAACAACCGGATTATGGTGTCCTGTGATTGTTTAAAAACTGTTTATTTGTTCTGCTGTATTAGGACTTCGTAAAAACAGATTATTGTAAAAAATACAGACTTCTACTATGCTCATTGCATGTTTGTTAATCTGATGGCACACTATGCTCAAAGTCAGAACTTTATGTTCTGAAACAGTTTGCTTTCCTATCTTTCATGGTTTTCCATTTTCCTTCTTTAAATAAAAGAAGTTGAAACTCACTTACAACACAGTAAGGTTTCTATGTGTGTGTTTGTTATAAGGACTAAAAAATAATATAATTCCAGAAATATCAGCAAATACTTCATAGTCATGATAAATAACTGTTAAACAAGTTCATACGAAATGGTACCCTGCCCTTAAAGTGAAAGTGCCATTGCCAGCAGTACTCCAGTGGATTGGAATTCTAAGAGCAACTAGCCTGGGTACTTCACTTGGGGCCAGACAGACATTATGAGTTCTGTCTAAAATAACTTGTTTTGTTAATTTGAAATTTCTGGTCTGATGACTTGTTAGCCTTCTACTAGGAGCAGGAAACGTTCTCCGTCTTTGGCTCTAAAGCAGAGGAAAACATGGAGGATGGGGAAACAAACTATCTCAGAATATAAAATTCTTACTTTGAGTATAGGGTATTGACAGATTAATAAGCATGCTATATGAAGGGGGAAAAAATCCCCAAACATACTGCCATGTATCAAGGGCTACATCTTGTAAAACCCCAGTTGTTGTCCCTATTTTGCATGAAAATACAATTGAAATATTTTAATAATAATATAATACATTTTCAAAATTGCTTAAATCCATTGGATTTCCATTAACTTCTTGAGGCAGATTTTAAAAACTATAAGGACTACCTACCAGGATGTTCAGAACAACCTCCACGGTCATTCATGCTGTGGAGGTAAGGGCCTTTTCCCCAACAAGTTGAGCAGAGCTTCAGCCGGTTACAGAGTCCATTGGTCCTTTTATCGAGGGGGAAGCTGTCCTTGACAGGCTCATCCAGAAATGAACGCCTCACAAGGGACAGGCACAAGCGCCATCACATCATCACCAGGGCCAGACTGCGGTTCTACGGAGACAAAAGAGGGTCCTGGCCTTGAGCAGGGGAGGTGCTCCAGCTGAGATTCATCAGGGAGAGTGATGTGTGTTGTCCTCAGTACCCTGGAAATTGTGAGATAACCCTTTCTTTTGGATGTTAACTTAAACTTCTAAGTTCTACCTGTGATCTTCATCTTGCTCTTTTTCTATCTACCTCAATTATTCTCATCTACATTATTTTGATATGTAGTAAGGCAAAATAAATTCTGCATGTAATTGGCATTGCATGTGTTATATTTCTTTCACATAAATGGCACTATTTGCGAAGTTATCAAAGAGCAACCTAGCAAATTTTTGGATCTGTTTTGATCTCCAGCTATTAATTGTTTTCCTTTGTGCATAATAAGTTCCATTGAGAATTGTAAGGGTAGTATTTTGTTATTTATTATCAAAGCCAGAAGTGCATGTATATTCATGCACTTCTCAGTGTTTGTAATGATCCACTGCTAGCATTTTAAGGAAAGACTGCCTGTTTGTTGCTTTGGATTTTTTTCTCCTTCCTTCTACATCTGTATTAAGGCAGCCCTGTTATTATCATCCCTTACACATACAGAGCCTTTAGTTCAGGACTTCATCACATAAAGTATTTCTATTGTAATCCTTTGTCAGCAAGACATTTTTATCAATCCTTGTAAGACTTCAGGCTATATAGTAATGCTGCTATTCGAAATTAGACTAGCACATGATTAAATCAGAGAAAGATTAAATCTCAGTAGCATTTGTTTGTCTCTTATCCATGAATATACATCAAGTTTTGTAAAAATGTAAAGTCTTTTCAGTAAAAATGTAAAACACTGTGTCGGATCTACCCTTAAATAATATACATGAAAATAAAATGAAGAAAAATATATAAGTTCATTTTTCTGTTTCAATAAAGAAATGCATTTCAATATGTGACTAATCATCATAGCAAAAAAGCCTCAAATATTGTCTCACAATAACTGGGATTGAAATTGAATATTTAGGTTTTTTTCTCTTTTGTTTGGTTTGGTTTTGTTTGGTCTGGATTTGCTTTTGGTGTCTTGTTGTTTACATTTTTTTGTCTAGTGTAATTTTTAATCTTTTTTAAATTTTTTCTTTCACTTTTCTAATTGATAGAGACAGTTAAATTCATGTTCACACAAAAACAATCCACAAATGGCCAAGTATATATTGTGGAATTTCATTTAGTCAAAGCATTAATGAATTTGGTATTTCTTGGTCATGCTTGGGATAAAAACCCAAATAGAAAAGATGCAACAAGTTTACAACTATATTAATTTAAAATATTTGGGGAAAAAGCAGAAAAAAAAAAAAATAAAGCCTGCGCAGACATATTCTTTCATTTTGCAAAGCAAGTTTAATTTTAAGTTCCATGTTCTTGACCTTGTTTTTTTCCCTATGTTGTTCATCAGTAGTGTCAGGTTCATTATAATTACTTTTAACATGATGGGAAAGGAAATAAGAAATTTTTAATTAGGGTGGTTTTCACTTAAAAGGAGTATAACAAAGTTATTCCCTTAATTTTTGTATGTAGCATTTGTCCTCTAATAGGTAGACTTCACTGCTACAAAAGGAGTACTACAAGGTGTCTTGCATGCATCATCCTTCACCACCTGACAGAACTGCTTTCACAGCACAGGCAGGCATTACTGAAATATAATTTATTCCACAAAAAAAAAAAAAGTGGGGAATTGCTAAAAAAAAAAAATTGTTTACTCTCTTTATGAGAAAAACATCTTAGACTCAGCAGGCTACTTGGAGCAACTTGCTGTGTGTCATGTGTCTACCCCTCTGCAAGGCAGTATTTCTCAAATTCTCAAAAGAATTTCACCCTCTTTATGAAAGGCTGTGAAAACACTTGAGGAGGAAAAACCTTTCTTCTTTCAGAAGCCTTTCTAATGATGGAGAAGATTCATCAAGTGAACATGAACAAACAAGAGGGTGGAGGACAAAGTACAGGTACTCATGAAGCTCAGGGAAGTAGGGAGTGACTGAACATTGCAAAGAAAATTGAATTCATTCCAACACAAAAGGTACTAGAAGGTGGCCTTTATTTCAGATAACCTGCTCTATCAGAAGTGTGGATTTGCTGTTTTTTTAAATGGCCTTCCCTGAGTTAACCAAAAATGTTGGACTGTCTTCCTGAGCTGGGTATACCAGCATCAGAAAATAGTGTATACAGTTCAGCCCAACACAGATTATCAAAACAGCAAAATCAAAATCAGCTCTGAAAAAAGCAAAGGACTTGGCTTCAACCCACTAATTCCTTCCTTGTAATTGGGGATGCTCAGCATGACAACATTGAGCACATAAAAACTAGGAAAAAAGGAAACATGAAAAACATAGAAGGTCCAAGTGACCTGGGATAGGTAATAGTTTGTATGCACAAGGAGGGGGTTAGAAAAACCAAAACCCATGTGAAGCTGAATCTGGCAAGGAGCATGAAAGACAGCAACAGCTTTTGCAATAAATCGGTAGAAAAAGGAAGACTAAGACTAAGACTAAGACTAAATGTGGACCTTCTGCTGAATGGGATGAGGGATCTGGTGACAAAGACAATAGAAAGTGCCAAAGCAGTCAATGCCTTCTTTGCCTTGGTCTTGACTGATGAAATTCATCTTTGCTGTAGAAAATCCTGAAGTAATGAAAACATTGCTTCTCAGTCAAGAAGGATCAGGCTAGCATATGTTTCTACAGACTGGATGTGCACCAGTCCAGGAGACCTGCTTTTGGTCACACACAGGTGCTGAGAGAGCTGGCAATGTCATAGGTCATGATCCATAAGGATATGTGGAAATCGAGACTGTCTGCTTCACTGACGTTCTCCAGTTAAGGACCTTTCAATGCAAAAGGGATAATAAGTAAAGGGATAAGCAAAACATGGAGAGATAGAAAGCTGAAAGACAAAGTAGACAATGTTAAAGATCAAAAATCTACACCCAGTAATTGATGAGCTGTAAAGAAACTGCAGACACAGCTATGGAGAGGACAAAGATGATTTTGCAATTAATAAGAATGAAAGAAGGGGGAAAAAAAGAAACGTGCGGATATTTGATGGGGGCAGCTGTGGGCCTGTGCAAAACTTAAAATGTGAGTGTTTAAATTAATACAACTGGGGGGAAAAAAATGGAAAAAAAGTCAAAAAGGTGTATAAAACATGCCAGTCATACTGTAGCCAATCAGTTGATCTTTTAGCCTTCCACATAATCACTGCAGTCCCTTCTGTCTTCTTATTACATCTCTTAGCTATCTGTCTGTATAATCTCATTCTCTACTTGGTGAGTGTGGGAGTGCTTTTAGGACTAAGTGCTAGCCACGTGGGAGACCAGTGTGAGTGGATATGGAACAACAGGAGTCAGACAGGAAACGTAGGTGATCCCAGTCCTGTGGTGCAAGCAAAAGGAATAAAGAGGTTCTCAACGTCTGTAACTGGAGATGCCAAAGCTTCTCCCTGGACATGTCATTTTTGCATTAAAGGTATAGAAATTTGGCACAAGATAAACCCTGTTGCATTCCAGCTAGTCCTAGGAGATGAGAGGGACAGGCTGTGGCTGGGCTTAATTCTGATTATAGCCAATTCAGCAATATATGTCTGGTCATGTTCAATAAGAAATTCCATGAGAACAGATCCACAAATAGTGCAGTCTCAACACCATAGATCTGGTGGCATTCAATACGTACTTGTGGGATGCCAGATTGAATATTGGCAATGAATAGTGTGATTTGCCAAGCCAATACTATAGGTCTGACCGAGTTCAATAAGAATTTACACATTCAGAGTAATGCATAGCACAGTTTATTGAAACAACAGGGAAGCAGGTTCAGGATTGCCAGTGATAAATGCACTACACACAGAGTGATAATATGTGTTGTAACAGAAAGTATATTAACAGTATAACACCCATTAACACTGTAGGGGCCCCTGGACTGTACTATCAACTACTGGAATGAGTGGAGGTCTCAAGTTCAGCTGCTGAGAGGGACCAGGATGAGCAAGGCTAGTGAGGTGCTCAGTTACTGCAGGGGGAATAGGTAGGACCATGGGTAAAAGCCCATAGGCCTGGTGCTAAATGATAGGGGAAGGTTTCTGTACCTTCCCCACACCTGGTATGCATTTGATGTGAATGTTTATCTGGCAGCAAGCTTCAAGCTGGAACAGTCAGCAAGTAGTGGTGGGCCTGGGTCTGTCGTGAGGTATTCAGAAAGGCAAGGTTTCGTGCTGGTGTGCCAGGTGGACTTGCAAATATAAAGGGCATGTGTGGCAAGAGCATGAGTGCTGATTTTTTCCAGAGAGCACCAAGCTGAACCACTTGGCAGGTAGGGAACCTGTGCAGTAGTTAAGAGGACCCACCATCTAGGAAGGGGTGTTTGACAGAGGTGCACTGGTGTTTGAGGGAACTGTGTATGAGCATATGCTCTGTGAGATTAATGAAAACTCAAAGATTCCACTCTGGTAAACAGATTTTCCATCCATGTCCTTTCCATAGCAAAGAACAACAGATCTTCGATGAAAAGTGGAGATGCTTTTTTGTCCTGCTTACTGAAGCAGAATTTTCTCCCAGTGATCAATATTCATACAGGGCCTTGAGGGGAAGCTGTGTGAGAAGCAGTTGGGGTCACTTGGTCTGTTCAGTCTGGAAGAGACTGAGGACACACCTCATTGCAGTCACAACTTCCTTGTGAGGCGAAGAGGAGGGGCAGACACTGACCTCTTCTCCCTGGTGACCAGTGACAGGACCCGAGGAAATGAACTGAAACTGTGCTAGGGTAGGTGTGGATATTAGAGAAAGGTTCTTCACCCAGAGGGTGGTTGATGATTGGAATGGGATCCCCAGGGTAGTGGTCACAGCACCAAGCCTAACAGAGTTGAAGAAACATTTGGACAGTACTTGCAAGTACATGATGTGGCTCTTGGGTATGATGCTGTGCAGACCAGGAGTTGGACTTGATGATTCTTGTGGGTCCCTTCCAACTCAGCATATTCTGTTATTCTGTGATTCTTTGATTTTGATTTTGTGTCCTGGTTTTAGATGAAATAATTTTTTTCCTTGTAGTTGGTTCAGTGCTGTGTTTTGGAACTAGGGTGAGAATAATGGTGATAACATACTGGTGCTTTGATTGTTGCTAAGCTGTTCTTGCCCTATGTCAAGGAGTTTGTAGTTTTCCATGCTTTGCCACTGATCAGGTGCAGAGCGAGCTAGAGGGGGAACACAGGCAAGACAGCTCACCTGAACTGGTCAAAGGTATATTCCACACCACAGAATATTGTGCTTGGAATATAAAATCAAGGAGTTGGGCAGGAGTCACTGATCACTGCGTGGAGGCAAGCTGGGCATTGGTCAGCAGGTGGTGAGCAATTGTATTATGCATCACTTGTTCTTCCTGGGTTTTATTCTTCTCTCTCTTTTCTTTTCATTATTAAGATTAATATTGGTGTTGTTGTTATAATTAGTACTGTCAATATTATTTTTTACTTTGTTTCAATTATTAAACTGTTCTTATACCAACTCACAAGGTTCACTACTTTTTTTCCTGATTCCTGTTTCAAAGACAAGAAAGTGTGTGCAGCAAAGATCACGAATGCTATCCTGGGCTGCCTTAAGGAAGGTGTTGCCAGTAGATAAGGGGGGGAACTTTACCCTGTGGTAACCGAGCACTGGCACAGGTTTCACAGAGAGGTTGTGAAATGCCTCTACTTGGAGATAATGAAAAGCCATCTGGTTGTGCCCCTGAACAACTGGATCTAAGTGTCCCTGTTCCAGCAGCGTGCTAGGACCAAATGATTTCTAGAAGTCCCTTCAAACCTTAACCATTCTGTGGTTCTGTGAGTCCAAAATCTTTGGGTTTGACTACATTGGAAAACAGATATTATATAAATGCAAGGCATTGCATTTATACACAAATTAGCATGTAATTAATTTACAGTATATTTAAATAGTATAACATAAAGACAGCATTTTTTTGCCTTTTTATCTCATGTATTGACAAAGCCAGAAACAGTTGTAATACCTCAAAAACAGCATATGATGAAGGAAGTAATTTCATGTCAACCTCTAGAAAGCAGGTCCAGTGATACCTAAACTTTCTAAGGGAATTTGGGGTTACTTCTGCTTAAGTTTGAGCACATGAACCACAGTTTTGGAACTGTTCTCAGTTCTACCACCTTCTCAAGTTAACAGCTCTGAACTGAGCAGACTATAGTGGGTTTCTGAGGGTGTTCATGCAATCCAAGACAAGTAATCTGACATTTTACTTCAGAGTATATATATGGGAAAAAAGTTAATGTAAAAGAAACTAAATTAATTTACTCTGTACTAAGTATTTACATTTTATAATGTAATACTATTGTCTCTTTCACTGAAATGGAAGCTACTCCAAAAGAACACTCAAACTCAATACTATCAAAGGAAAGATGACATATTAACTGCACAAAAGGTTTGTTCACTTTTTAAAACATATGGATTTCTTTTTACTCATGTGTAGCAAACTGGCTGTGTCTCACCATAACAAAGATACCATTTGTAATTGGTGTCCGTTTGCTATTCTGATTTAATAACCTTGCATTTATTAACAGGTTTAATTTCATTTCCCTTTAAATTGATAGGGTTTGTTTTTTTTTTTCAGCTAATCCCAAACTTCTCAATAAGTCAAAAATTCAAAACTGGATTACATGACTGTTGCTTCTGTTGTTTCCATTCTCTTGCATTCCATGCTGTAAAAAGATTAGTTATGCATGCTTTTGTTACTGTTAAGTTACTTATTCTCACCAGTTTTAACTGTTTTGGAAGTGAGATTAATTTTTTCAGTATAAATGTGGAGTGACATTTATACTGATGTTCTGAATGCTAACACAAAACTTGGAAATTTTTAGTCAGATGTTTATTCTTCAAAATAAAAATGAAGAAAAAAAAGAAATTAGGGAAAAGAAGTTGTGAAGCTCAAATATCTTCAGACTGGGTGAGCTGAAGAAGAATTTGTAAGGATATAAAAATAGAATTGAAAAAATGTAGGTAAACTGTGTGTTTGAAACCTACCAATATCTTGAAAATAATTTAATTTAGTTCTGAAGTGAAATTCTATTCTAAAAATTCATGTGTACTCTTCATTCCAGGTCTGCTTTTTGGATGAAGCAATTGGCTTCCTTCGAGTCTGAATCTCTTTGCAGTTTTGGGTATTACAGGCTCCTTCAACCACAGTGTGCATATCATGAGTCAGACTTGACTAACTCTGGCTTCCACAGCCCCCCACCACAATGCACACTCAGACTGTGGACCACTGAGCACTGACACTCTGCTGTGACATGCAACAAATAGCTTTGCCATCACACCATGAAATCACTACCGTGGTAAACTCAGACATGATTCTGAGAGTATTTTAAGCTTGTAGGACTGAAAAAGAAAATCTCTCAGAGATGTCCTAAACAGGATGATGTTCAGGGTGCACAATCTACTCTGAAAATCTTGGCCTGTCGACCACGAATAGCTTTGTGATATAGTTTTCCTCAGGAATGTGCATGTAGTCTCTGTATTACACTGCTTCTTATGGCCAAGAGACATCCTACTTCTAACCAAGCATGAACCCTTTTCAAGCATGAGATCACTCTCTTAAGCATTTTTTCTTTCCTGATTTATTCAGTATTCCCACAGCATTGATTTGTTTCTCATTCCACACTGTGTGTTCTCACAAGTCATTTTCCAAGGCACCAGTCTTCAAGGACTTCCAGGAGGTGGTGGTATACAGTGGAGGTAGGCAACTTAAAGTGCAGAATTGCCCCATTTTACATGTTGGCAGATTTAGTCCTGCACTCCTACCAATGTTCAGCATTATGCAATATTGAAATTTTGACCTTCCAGTGAACATCTGTAGCAAGGCTTGTTGATATGAAATAGTAAGTGCAGAATTACTCATAAGTCAACTTCTTCCCACTTATCTATACTTCTAAAAGGCACTTGTAGCTTTCAACATTGTTGCTCAATATCAGCCTTCCTTCTTTAAACTTTTTTACTGTTATTTGTCTCATTCAATTCTCCTTGTAAACATTAATCATAGCTTCATCATAATGCATGACTTTATATTTGCACAAACTTTAAAAATTTCTCAGAAATTTCTCGTTTGAATTAATTGCTATTTACATAGGTAAGAGGACTACTGAAGACTAAGGTCTCATCACTGCTGACATGAATTACAGAAGAAAAAAGACAAGGTAACATTTTGGATTTTCTCTATTTAATGTTGGTTAAAAAAAGACCAAGGACTTTGTGCCCCAAAATAACACCTATTTGAGAGATATTCATAAAAAAGATTTTCCTTCTTTTTTCAGAAATAAATATTTATAAATGACTATATTCTATAAATGCCTGCAGTCTTATGTGGCAAAAACCTGTGATTCATTTAATTCTCAAGCTAAAGAGGACATAAAGATTTCTGTGAGGTTCTGTGAAGTGAATGAATCATTAAGAAAAGAATGTGTCATCTAGCCAATTTTAAACTTAGTGATGTTGTTACATAGAATGTCTTATCTTTAGATCATAATGTCACAACATTTTTAACATTGATTTTAATGGACACTTCAAAATCTTTTTGAAAATTGTTACACTCACAGTTGCCTAAAACTTGAACAGCTTGACTAGACTCCTCAAAGTACTCTAAAAAAATACAGTAAATTGGAAAAAAAAATAAACCCAAAGAAAAAAAGTGTAGCAAATAAAATCTGCATTAAAAAAATAACTAACTAAAACTCTACGTCAATTATCTATGATGGAAAGGCGTTTTCAAAAACAAAGCTTTAAACTTACTTTAATTTCTAAATATAAAACTTAGTTCAACTGTATCAAGATTTTCTTTAACTTCCATTGCTCCATCAGAGGTATTCTTCTTCCACAGTTTATATACAGACTGTCTTCAACAGTAGTTTTATTTGCCATTTTCTCATTCCTGGTAGAAATGGGTGAATGTATTTTCAGTATAACCAATCTATCCATGAATACAAATGACATTTTCTTCTGAAACATTTGGAAATGCCTCTTCTATGTATATCATATTAGTGACATTTTTCTTCTCAGATTAACAGATTATTATTATTTTATTTTTATTAAAGAGAAGTTTGATATAGGCAAAGTAATTGCTGGAAGACTAAAGAATTTGACCTGATGGAGCAGTTCTCATCTTGTAAATCCAGGTCTGCATCTTGACCATTGGTAAATTTCATGATAGGCATAAAACCATTTTCATATTCTTATTGTACATAAAACTCATCAGAAGAAAAACTAGACCAAGGAAGGACAGAGGGAGGGTTCACAACAAAAGAACATTCGATCAGCATGATTATGAGGCCAGGACTATTGGTCATAGCACAGCGTGTACTATCTAATAGTTTAGATGTAACCTTATTAAAATTTCTTCCACTGTTAAGAATTAAAAATAGGTAGTTAATTTCTTTGCATATAGATCTTTAATTTCAGTGTGGTTTCATCTGAAACAGATCTAAAGCCTCAAAGAAATAGTAATCTCCCAATTAAGAAATTTTTTTGTCTATTATGAAAGAAACGTACTGCAATATTCCAAATAAAAATTGCATGAATAATGTATAGAGAATGATGTTTCTGAAGAACTTGCAGAAGTACCTATTATTTTTTTTTTTTTGTAATTAAAGAAATGCACAGTTTCAAAGCAAGATATACATATTTTCTCTGTCATCTGAATTGTTCCACCACTATGGATGCATTGATGTAGCAGCTTTGTCTCCTTATTCATTTACTAGCATTGTTTTTTAATAGTATGCATTCAAAACACTGAGAAGATATGCAATGCAAAAATTGTAAGCTAAACTCCAGTTATTCAAAAGATATTAAGCCTCTCAATTTTATATCACATATGCTAAATATTGCATCATGAGCACAGAAAGGGAATTCTTTTTCTTATGCTTCTTTCCCCCAGTCCATGCTACTTCAATTATTGTACCAATTATATTTATAGACAATAATAAGAGATGATGTAGGGGGTTTACCCTGGCTGGATATCAGGCACCCATCCACCTCTCTGTCACTCCTCTCCACAGCTGGACAGGGGAGAGAAAATAACAAAAGTTTCATGGGTTGAGATAAGGATCAGGAGATATCACTCATCAAATATTGTCACAGGAAAAACAGGCTCAAATCAGAGCTATGAAGTGAATTTATTGCTTACAAAATAAGCGCAGGATAATGATAAGTAAAAACAGACATTAAAAACACCTTCACTCCAACTACTCCCTCCTTCCCAGGTCTACCTCCTCCCCAGCAGCTCAGAGAGACAGGGAATGGGGGTTTTGGTCAGTTCATCACCTACTGTTCCTGCCCCTGCTCAGAGAGAGGAGTAGTTCCCCTGCTCCAGTCTGGGATTCCTCCCACAGGAGAGAGTCCTCCATGGACTTCTCCAGTGTGAGTCCATCTCAGAGCAAACACTCTCTGCAACCTCCTGAAGCATGAGTCTATTCCAAGGACAATGGTACGCCCCAATCCTCTGCAGTGGGGTCACTCTTCCACAGAGTGAAGGTTTTTAAGGACAGGCTTCTCCAGCATGAGTCCTCCACAGAGTCACAAGTCCTACCAGAAAACCACTCCAGCTTGGGCTTCTATCTCCACATGTCTGCAGGTCCCTGCCAGGAGCCTATTCCAGTGTGGGCCTCCCACAGGATCACAGCCTCCTCTCAGGCACCCATCTTCTCTGGCATAGGTTTCCTTCATGAGCCGCAGGTGGATCGCTGCATCCCCATGTCCCTCCATGGGCTGCAGGGGCACAGCTGCTTCACCATGGTCTGCACCAGGGCTGCAGGGGAATCTGCTCTGGGACCTGGAGCACCTCCTGTCCCTCCTTCACCAACACTGGTGTCTGCAGAGTTGTTCCTCTTGCACATTCTTAGTCTGTTCCTCACTGGCCATAATTATATCTGCCCGAAAACTTTTTTTTTCTTCTTAAATATGTTAGCACAGAGGAGTTACTATCATTTTTATTTGGCCCAGCCTTGGCCAGCAGCACATCCATCTTGGAGCTGACCGGGACTCTGCTGGTTGTGGTGGAAGCATTCAGTAACTTCACACAGAAGCCACCCTATAGCCCCCCAGCTATGAAAATCTATATACTAACATATACTATTTATATATCTAATCATATACTAACTTAACCTTAAACTCTACAGACTTCTTCATATCCACTGAGGTGCTGCAGTCAGTTCAGTGAAGCACCATGCAAAAAAAATGGTTGTATAAAAAATAAATTAGGATTTCCTTGAGTTCTCTTTAGTGATTTCTGTCACCAGAGACAATAAAGGACATAAGGAAACTGGTCTTCCCAGTTTGTAGCAGTTTTTCACTAACAAATACTCCTTGCTAATATTGAGAAGCAGCTAGTAGAATATTTTCTTCATAAAGGTTGTAGAGAATTAATATATGAAACTAACATGAGTAAGAACATGAATAAGAAGACATCCCATTTTAAGGAAAACTGAGATATCCAAAATTTTCAAAAGCAGCAAGAACTTACAATGAAAAACATTTTCATTTTTGGTGCTATTAAAAGTAAACCTTAGCATTGCTTTTATTTATCTATTTATTTAATTATCTGTTTAGTCTAATTATGCACATTAAAAGAGTCTGAATTGTTCTTAATTATAATCAGTTTCAGCAAATTTCATCAGTGGAATATTATCTGATATCTATAATAGCCACGTTCATTCTAATCACATTAGCCTATGTTAGCTGCTTCGTGTTCCAAACCAGAAGTTAGTGGAATTCATTTTGCTACCATAGTAGGCTGCAGATTAAATCCATGCTGATATATGCCTCTTTTTTTTTTAAACTCCTATTTTAATTCTCATTACCAATGAAAACACACAGAGAATAAATATTTTTTCTTTACCAAATATATTTAATAAATTGCTTCTATTGGTTTTATTACAATACTTACGAGATATTGTGTCCAAAACTTTAAACCATTTTTCTCTCAGAATTTTTTTTTTACATTTATTCATTGGACAAAGTATTGATTTTAAATGTGTACAGCAGTTAACCAACTAGCATTTCAGTCCCAAATGGGGCTTGGAGATGCAAAGGTAGTGTAATCATTTACAGTTGTATTATCTCAGTCAGAAGAAAAGAATATATGCACACATGTCTGCAGAATGTACACAGTTGGAGAAATTATCAATATTAAAATTTATGCACTGTTCTTCATCTGTTTATTTACAGAAATTAAAGAGCATGAGTGTCAGGTAAGCTTTTTTAATAAGAAATATTTTAAAATTTCTGATTTGGGGTCCATGGTATCTTTATTTTATTAAGTACCAACTTCTGTAAGCTAGCATTATTGATGATGAATACTAACACCATGAGATTGACATGTCTACATTCTGTCTATTATTTAATCATTCCCAATCCTCACTGCTAATGTTAATTTTTTTTAACAAATATTTTGTATGAATTCTGATAATAATATTTCTAAAAACAGTATATGACTGGTGATTTTTATTGCATCTGTCCATTTATCATCATGTTGTTATCATCCTACTTGTGCTTATTCTCACATTGTGTGAATTATCCCAAGAATTCTACAATTTTTCATATGATTCTGACACTGATTTAGCTATTATTTTTAGATTTAGGAAGAGGTAAAAGCATTTAAGCATTGTGCTTCTTAAAAGCATGAGATTTACATTTGAATCTATTTTCAGTTTCTCTTGGGGTATGTAGGTGGTGTTCTCAGTCAAAGGCAAAGAATTACCTGACAGCGGCTACACCCATATTATACTTCTTCCTCAAGATAAAAAACATCACACACTTTTGTGTGATTTTTAGGCAATTCAAAAAAGAAGCTGGTAGGACCCATTGGCAGACTGGCTCTGGACATCACTTTACATTGAAAAAAAAAAAAGAGGTGAATGGACGGTCAATGCTTTTCAATGAACCTGAAAGCCTTTAGGTCATTGCATTTGTAGTTGACTGAAAGATTACACATTGGCTTTTTATTCAGTTTTTTCAATGTGCCTGCAGGACTGAGAGATTTTTATGGTCAGTGTGAATGGGAAGAAGAAGACAAGAGCAGTGGTACAAAAAATTTTGCTGTCAGGAGGTGTTCTGTAACATCAAGAAGTTCAGTACATAAAAGGGACTTGTCTGCTGAGTTGAAGAAACTTGTAGGAGCTTTGGATTTCTAACAGGGCTTTAGAACTGTACAGCTAAGAGCAGATAATTTTGCTATAAACATGAACTTCAAAAGATGTTTTTCAGTCCATCAGTGTCAAAAGAAAACATGAAAAGACCAATTTCAGCAATTTTTTTGCATTAAGCAATTTAAAATAATGTAGGAGTGTTGGCTATGACACAGCCAGGGTTAATCTATGTAGTTGTGGGTTTCTAAAACAGACTTTAGCTGCCCAGTTTGAATTAACATTATAGACTTATAATAGTCAGATCAAAAGACTCTTTTTTACGTGTTAGAAAGTCAACCACTCTCAAAAGTAAAGTTACAATTATGATTCTGTTTATAACATTAATTTGATCCCTCCATGTACATATGGTCTGTAATTAGATCCCCTCATATGCTTTTCTTAGAAGCCATCAGCGTCATTTTGTATATGGAACCAGCCGTGCTTACTTAGAATGCAACAACTCAATAATTTCTTTTCCCTGATAAACATATGCCTTATTTATGGCACAACATTCAAAGTAGATTCAGAAAACAGGAATAATTCCTATTGGAATTTTTCCATGTCCCCTTTACTATAATATGCAACATTAAACACTAATGAATGCATGGTAATGGCATCCTTCTGAGATAAGTATGCTTTACTCTCTCCACTGTACATGTGAGAAACAAAGGCCTACATATACTACCCTCTGCTTTAGATTTTGTTTTGAGAGACATGATCTTATTTTTCATATTTAAAAATCCAAACCACTGAACTGCAATCTAACAGCTTAGAGTAGAGGGAAAAAAAAGGTTACTTAAATCTTAAATACCAGCTCTGACTCTGCCTTTTGGCAACAATGGTTGTGAAGAATGGACTGGTCTCTAGAATCTGAAATAGCATTAATCTCACATGTACATAAAAGTGCAGATCCAATCCACTACCTGGAACTAATTTTAAAAATCCAGCACAGTGGAGCTTTGGGAACTGACTGTGATTACTAAATACAGGTCTTAGGTGATATTTGAAGTACCTTAGGCATGATGTCCCAGCTCATGAGACATATCCCTGGAAGTCAAATGCCTGTTTGCATTGGCATCTGGAATCCAGGATGGATTTACAAGTGTATTTCAATGTCATTAGACACTTCATATAGAAGGCTGAACCCCACCCTTACTCATACTGGGGGAAGCTGCAGAGCTGTTAGTTCATCCTAAAAATTGAATAATTGAGTGGAGTACCTCTTCAGCAGGATCCAGATGACTGAAACTGTAAGTGTCCACTGATGAATGTGTGATGATGAGGTTTTCCTCTTTGGTGTGCTTTTGCTGTTTCAGGAGAACACATACCCCTTTGCATATCATTTGTCTTATCTGTCAGTCACTTGTAAGACTGCCAAATACCCTTCCAGATTTTCAAATTGCACAGATATGCATGTATAGATATCTGAGTTGAGTCCTCCCGTGAATGATAGAGTTAACACTGAGACAAGATAGCTAACATGTCATTGGAATTTTCACCTGGAGTTATTTTTGTGGATGATTAAAGGTGGAGAACTTATTCCCTACAGTATGCCTTAAAAATGTGCTACATTGAAATAGACCTGGGGGTTTTTTGTTGTTTTGTTTGTTTGTTTTTTTTTTTCCTTGAAGTGACCAATAAGTCATTGTTCAGCTGTATTCCTGTCTCAGTCAAATTCCTTCTTAATTGCATCTCCCAATTTCTATGTTATTCTAAACACACACACAGGTCACTGTTTCAGCTTCTCAACCTTATTCAAACTCCAGCAAAATCTACTTGACACCACACTGACCTACTCTTAGCATATATTTTGACTTATTTCCCCATCTAAGCGTCGTTCAACTGAGCTGTTCTGACCTTTTGTTTCAAGATTTTTGCCTCAGAATACTCCATTTTACTCTCTATTCTGGGTTCATTACTGGATTCCTGTACTTTATTCTTTCTTTCTGTCTTCTCCTGGATCTTCTTGGAGATTGAGACACATAGTTTCTGCCTTCAGTATTTTCTACCTTCAACACTGTGTTATCGCTTCTTCCCACTCTGAGAAACTGTAGGAAATTTAATGAAACAACAAGTGCTAAGCGCTGAAAGTTGTGTTACCCTATCCCCTTCTGATGAATGAGAAAGAGCAAAATCAATAATGAATACGGAAGTTCTTTCATTGTTCTCATTCCTAGACTCCTGTAGGCTGGCATTTTCTAATTTTTACTTGTAGGCTGGTATCTTTCCACAGGATATATCTGACATAGAGCTTCTCAGGCAGAATGACCTAAAATTGGTATTTTTTGACATGACATATGTTATTCTCGACTAAAATGTTAATTATTTGATGAACAGTCAGTTTTCATATATTTCCAAATCAGATGCCAGAATATCCACGAGAAAGAGAATAAAGAAGAATCTGAAGGATGCCTTGACCAGTGATTTTCAAAATGTAAGGAAATAATTATCTTACATAAAAATGGTTTGATTTCACTGTTGTCATGATTCCAAATAGGTAGTGGCCAAATTACAAAACCATTTATAAGCAAATTTGCTTGGATAGGACGCTTTGGTTTGGAGCTGTTCAAAATGGATCCAAGGAGTAAACAAGAACCTGAGCAATTTAAACGGTCAGGAACTCAACTTTTGATCTCATTCTTTGGTCTTCATGTATCACTATATATCTGTGTTTCAGAGTTACTTCTTCATACCATCTGTTATACTAAAAAAAGCATGCTGGCACCCATTCTTAGCTACATTACAGTTAAAGAGGGGTTAAAAAAAGGAAAAGAAAAACTGAATCAAGCTTCCTAAACGTACAGCTTCATTCAGTTTCCAACACATGGAAATCTCTACTATTTGGCACAACAAAAGGTTTTGTGCATGACTCAGTGGCTGGTCCATACACCAGGGATCACTCATAGGTCTGCTGGTAAACACGCCATTCCTCTCTGCAGGTCTTGTATTCTCCATAATCCCCCAAATGTCAGGAAATGCCTACTTTAGGTAACAGAACTCCAGAAAGTTTTGGCTCCCTGTCATGGGTGCCTCAAAATGGTGTCAAGGATATACAAGCATATGAATCTTTGTGAGTGGTAAGAATTTTTTTCATTTAATTTCCACACAGTTAATCCTTGCAAGATGAGGACAAAGCAGCCCTCTTCTGACATGTTTCTCCATGTTCCTTGACATCTCCTGCTGGAAATTTTTACTTCATGAGGAAATTAAATCATTATAATCTAGCGAATGGAGGCAGTTTATCTCCCTTAACTTGCTGCTGAAATTTTAACCAGAGCTTTACAGAAGCTAAATTCATCAATATTCAGGTTAAAGGGAGTCTGCAGACAAAATAATTTATATAGAAGGTTGTTCACAATGGGAGCACATCATTATCACTGAAAAATAATGCAATAATAGACTTCTGCAAAGTAAGCTACGAGGATGACAATAAGTCACACTTCAAAATAATAAGCATTGTCTCTTATTTGCACCTTAGCAGTTTAAATATTCATAGAACTACAGGAAGGAATTGGGTCAAGGGAGAAGGAATGGCTACTGCTGGAAAGCATATGGAGATGTATCATATTGTATTGAGACACATCAGGGAACATATTGTATTGAACAGTTATTGACTTTATTGCCATGCACTCCACCTCAAACAGATATTTAACTGTTAAATTAAACCTTCATATGCAGTTCTTCTACATATTTACAGTGAATTAGATCTTTCATGGTAAATTCCAAATTCATACTGCTTGTGCATATTACAGATGCTTACTTACACAGCAAATCATTTTGCTCTGTGACTCTTCAGAAGCTGAGCCAATATTTTCAGCCGTTAAACTCCTTATTTTTATATTCTGCTGTTTTGTTTTAGATAATTATCCTTTTTTGCACCTTGCTAAGTTCTCTTTTCTTCTATCAGGATTTCCAGGTTTTTCAGGCTTAAAAAAACCCTAAAATCTCAAGTTTTTCTTATTAGAGCATAATTATTATTATTTAATAATTAAAATGCAATAACAATAATTCATTGTAGCTGATGTGGTGGCTTATTTTAGACACAACTACATAACTAATTTTCATATTTGAATTTCAGAAGAGTTACATAAATTAAAATGTGTTCAAACACAGCATTATACTACATGGCAAATGTGTGTTGCAGATATAATTTTTTGGTTTTCCTCCTCATATTAAAAAATTAATCAAAATTAAAGTTCACAATTGAAGAAAGCAGGAGATCAGATGCTTTAAAAGCATTTCCAAATAAAATCTGACCATTTGGCTAGCAGAGGCAATTATTTTACATGTAAAGTTTTCCAGCAGATTATTCTGAGCAGTTTTAATTTGATTCTTCTCAAAAATTAATGTTTTGTTCCTAAAACATGAAAACTTCACAAATATCTAAAGAAATATACACTTTCTAAGGCTAAAATGAGTATATTTAGATTTATAAAACAGGGTTCTTAGCTAGTGTGTTCAAATAATAGGTGTAGTATTAAGACCAAAAAAACCCAAGCATTAAGATGAAAAATAAATCTAAGTCACAAATAAAATATAATGGATGAAAATACAGAATTTGGATATTAGAACAGCAATTATCATGTTCTAAACAGGAAACATCCACTATCAGAATAATATTCTGTTTCCCCACCAAACATATTTTCTAGCATGGAACGTGAGAATATCCTCAATTATATATGTGGAGAAAATAGAGAAAAAAGAGAGATTCAATGATGATTCATCAGAACATCATGAAATTAATTAAAAAACCACAACAGTTTATAAACAAGCTGTGAACTTGAGAATGCATTGGGTGCATATGTATCAAAGTAATATGAAACTAGAAAAAAGGTTCTCTAAAATTTCCTTTTCTTTGTCTGGTTACTCTTAAATAAAAATGCAGATAACTTTGTGTCAGGGAGAGGTCACAAAAAATTCTGGTTATTTTCCCTCTTATTGAATGCCTTTAACATTTTGTTCTTACCAATAATTCATATTTCAGATGAAAGACGTCAAATAACCCAATACCATTTTTTTTTGTTTTCTGTATTTTTAGCCCTTTTCCAATAGAGTGGAGCTGGTGATTGTAATCTATTTAAAAATAAACTTACCTGACTCACTGGCCAGGTAAGTTTAGCGTGTATAAAATTCCATCAGTTTTGAATTGAATCCCTTGCAGCCCCAGGCCAGTGAGTTGAGCAAAGCCTGGCAAGACTAACAGATTAATCTCTAGAGGAAACAGAGATCACTCAGTATCTCTGGTCTGCTGCCAAACTCAGGTGTAGGATAGAATATATTCCACAGGCTAGCAGGCTTTTTAGCATGCATGGGAACCTGTGTGCCACACAGAGGTGTCACCAGATTTTATGATATGTCAGGATGACAAAACATGAGGATTGAGTTTTCATATTATTAATAATTGCCATATTATGCATTATTTCACTGGTTTGATGGAAGTGAGCAGTGTGAGTGAGGCTTACAGAAAAGACACATGCACCTAAATATAATCCATGTACCAACTTTCCAGCGACATTACACCAGATCTGTTTCACAGTATTCATTGTAGTATGAGGAATTCATTAGCTGTTTCAGAAAAAAAAAATGTATAGAAACTTCCATTGTTATTTTATTTCAGAGATGAAAACAGGAAAAAAGTGAGCAGAAAATGAGACAACATGAAAGAAACAGGATCAAATCTTAGCAACTAAAATTTTTACATCATTACTTAACTCTTGTTTATACCAGTAACTCACAATTACTTATAACCTGGACCCTAGAACTCAGATTTATATGCAATTGTGATTTTTAACTCACATTCTGCTGCCAACACAGACTGCATATTAATTCCCACAAAAACTGTGCTCAGCATTGTAATTTGTAATTATGGAGAGCATAAGACAACATAGCACTGTTTACTGTACATTCACTACACAGTCTCATTCCTTGGTGATATTGAAAAGCCATCTAGACATGTTTGTGAACAACCTGCTCTACATGATACAACCTATGCAAGGAAGTTGAACCAAATGAATCAGATGTCCCTTCCAACCTTACCATTCTTCGATTCTGTGGAAAGCACAGACAGGTAATATCTCCCATTTGAGCCTCTAGTTTCACATTTGTTGTCCCCACCACCTTAACTAATTTTAGAAGTGGCTGATGATTACCCAGAAATGCTATATGGTGAATACCTCCTAGCAGAAATGTTAAGATTTTTGAGCTTTTCACTTTTCTAAAATAGATGTTAGAACCAGGATGGAAATTACACGTCTTTGTCTGTTTATGTCCAGTTCCACTTATTTATGTTATTTAACTGCAAATATCTTATCCAGAAAAGGAAAAAAAAAAAAAGGATATTTTTCACTATAGTAATCCGGTCATAAGCATACTTGCATAAGATGTAATCCTTTTCCAGAAAGATATTTTTTAACAAAAACCCAAAGTGCCACATTGCTACAGATCACAGTAGGAGACATTAGCTTCATATTCATGAAATACATTTATGAATGTTAAGGGATTATAATGGTCACAAGTACCTCTTTGTTTTCAAGTCAGTAGCAAAATCCAATTATTGATCATACTTGGTTGTCTGGAATGTTTACAGCAGAATGTATTCTTATTTGAATAGTTGCTAATTTATGCAAATGGTAACTTACTTGTGTTTGTAAGGGGAAAGATTATAACAGTTGAACATTCTTTAAGGGATTACTGGAGCTTTAAAAAAATGTTATCATAGTATCATAGAATGGTCTGGATTGAAAGGAACCTTAAAGATCACCTGGTTCCACCCACACTCCCTGCTGTCAACAGGGACACATGTCACTAGTCCAGGTCACTCAGAGCTCCATCCAACCTGGCCTTAAACTCTTCCAAGGATGGGCCATCCACAACTTCTCTGGGCCACCTGCTCCAGTGTCTCACTACCTTCACACTAAAGATTTTTTTTTCCTAATGTATAACCTAAATCTACTCTCTTTTAGTAGAATTTAGCCATTTCCCCTCTTTCTGTCATTACATGCCCCTGTAAATAGTGTCTCTCCATCTTCCTGTAGGCTCCCTTAAGGTACTGAAAGGCTGCAATAAGGCCACTCTCAATCATTCTCTTTTCCAGGCTGAACAAACCCAATTCTCCCCATACTCTCCGTACAAAGGGTGTTCCATCTCTCTAATGAACTTGCTGGCCCTCTGAACTCGTTCTGACAGGTCTGTATTTTCATCATGATTTTTTGGGGAAAGTTTTATTTGTCATAGAGAAGTACTATTCTGAAGGTATGTTAGCTCTATAAAAATAAAGTTTATATTGCACCAGAAGGAGTTTTGCAGTCACAGCAATTCTGATCTGGTGTGAAAAATAAGGGTTTTTTCTCAACAGTCCATAGAAATTTCTGAGGGGTATGAAAACCTGATCACTACAGACTATTGAATGTCTAGCACACCAAATGCTTGCGACGATAGTTGTACCCCCATAAATATGTTTTCAAAAACTGTGTGTTATATTGCAGTGTTTTCAGAAAATACTAGCCAGGAACCTGGTAAAATTATTTAAGTATCTACTGCACAAGCATCTAGATAGTGTTTCAATTCCTTTACAATTTTGAAATGTATGGTTTGATTATCTCATATATTCTCCAAATACTTGTGACAAATAATAATATTGAGGTTTATAAGTGCTACTTACAAGTTCTCTCCTCATGGAAGAACGAATTTAATTTTTTTTCTATTTTTATTGCTCTAATTTCATTTTTATGTTATTCCAATTTTAGACAGTTATTTAATTCTGAAGTTGAGAGATTATTGCCAAATTCAGAATCTAAGCGAAAAATATAGTCTTAACCAAAAGCACCACAGCTTATTCTCATATTCTCATAAATTTATTTTCTGGCTGATGCCTTTCCTTGAACATTAAATTACCTGAAGAAAAGCATAATTGTTATGGAACCTTGTAACAAAGTCAGAAATGGTCATCCTCAACCTAACCTTGCAGTACTGCATGTATTTCATTTAAAAGCTGAGTGTTTAGTATATCTCAGGAGGTAATTGTTGAAATATTGCGGCAAGCTGTAGAGGTTTCTGGTGGGGTGACAAAAAGATGCACTCTTGGCTTTGCACTAATTAGTTAGTATGCACAGGAGTAGTCACTGCAGACGAAGTGTTTCAGAGATGAACTTTTGAAATGGCACAGTGTCCATCACAATGGGTCACAAAAAAGAGAACAACCTTGAATCATGTGTCCAGTTCTGGGCCCCTCAGTACTAGAAAGACATTGAAGTGCTGGTGTGTGTCCAGAGAAAGGCAAGAAAGCTGGTGAAGGTGTTGGAGCACAAATCTTAGGAGAAGCAGCTGAGGGAGCTGGAGGTGTTTAGCCTGGGAAAAAAAGAGGGTTTAAAAAGGGTCTTCTCACTCTCTATAACAACCTGAAAAGAAGTTGTAGCAAGGTGGGAGTCAGTAACATGTAACAATAATCAAGTTGAGAAGAAATGGCTTCAAATTGTGCCAGAGGAGGTTTAGATTGTATATTAGGAAAAATTTCTTTGCAGAAAGGGTTGTCAAGCATTGGCACAGGCTTTTCAGGAAGTGGTGGAATCATCATACCTGGAAGAGCTCAGAAAATGTGTGAGTGGTGCTCAGGGACATGGCTTAGTGGTGAATATGGTGGCACTGGGTTAATGGTTGGAACTGATGACCTTAGGTTGTTTTTCAACCTAAATAATTCTACGATTCTATAGTTACTATAACATGTTTGGCTCAAAAGAAGCTATGATTTCTTTTGTGTTTTCTGAATAGTGTCCCAAGTACATCACCAGTGTCAAGACACCATGAGGGCCATTGGCTCCCTGGTGGTGGAGCTTCAGGGCTGTGGGATCAACCTTATCCCTGTAAGGGCAGAACCCATCCACCAGGGTCTGTTCCAGGACCCATCAGACAGGGTCCAGCCTTACCCAGCATCAGGACAGCTGTGAGGTAATGGGGCAGTCCCACCTTTGGGCACCTGGCACATCCCAGGGAATGGGTGACAGTGGGGCTGGGATGTGTATCTGTGGGAGAGCCTGGCTCAACTGGGCGGGACAGGGCTGAGGGAAGCTGGAGACCAGCCCTGCTGTGGCATCGCTGGGGCAGGGGCTGATATTTTTGGGGGAGTGACATGGGACTCTGAGCTTTGGGCAGGGTGGAGGGAGATGCAGGGGATTTGGAGGGGCAGCCAGGCCTGGGGCTGCCTCCAGGGCCTTGACACAGAAAATTCTGTGTTAAGCTCTGATCAGACTTTCATTTCCTCAAGGAAACACAAGTGACTTTTTTATGTTTTTAAAAGCTGGGGCTCTTGAAAAGTGAAGTTTAAGAATATTTGTTTTTTTCCAAGTTACAATTTTAAAATAATCATCTATTCCAACTTCATATCCTATTATTATGATCAGATTTTATGTTACATTAAGAATACCTCCAATGAAAATACACTGATCGGCTCTTTTTAAACAGTGTTTGTGCTCCTCAATTTCAGGTTTGAGGAGAGAGATGGTGTTGTCAGTAGACAGAGAAAATTTCCATTGGTGACAAATTTAATGCAGGCTCTGAAACATTTTGATATACATACAAATTTTCTCACATTAAGAATGAAAAATGACATATCTTTTGTTTGCTGTGTTTTTTCTTGTGCCATACACTGTATTTTGTTTGAAGGTGCAACTCAGCCAGAGGGAGTGAGGTCATGTACTTGCTCACTGCTGGCTGTCATATATTGGATCAATACACAGTTTTTTGGAGCGAGTGGAGTAGCAGCCGTCTCCTGAGGGAAGGAAGCAGAATGGGAGGACTCAAAAGTCTCCACACCAAGAACGGAAGCATACACACTATAAAGAGGCTCAGCCAATGCACCGGTAGTTTCCAGAGGTCTCCAGTGCATTGCTTGGAATTATTCATTACTCAGCAAGACACTAAACATTGCTGTACTCAGAGCAAGAGTGAGGTGAAAGGAAAGACCTACCTCTGAGATGAAACAGTGAGCAGTGAGGACTTCTAATACTGCTTTCATTTTGATTTGATCTGACCAACTTGATCTGAGCTTCTGTTCTACAGGAGTCATTGTACTCTAGTTTATTCTTCAATAAAATGTAATGTCAGCAGTCCAGAGTCCTCTCAGTATCTTTAGTATCATCACTTTAAAGAAAAGGTATTGATATACATAGCTGAATTTCACAGCCAGGAGTCCTGGATTTCATCTGTGCATCCAAAAGGAATGCTGTGGAATCTCTTGAAGGTATGATTGATTCTGTTAACTAGAAATCAATAAGACAATCTTTGGTCCCACACTCAGAAAGATGAGATTTATTAGTATCCTTTTTGGCTCAATTAATGTTTTTTATATGTATATATGCCTGAGGACATATTATTTAAATACAAGGTAATAGGACCTACAGATGGATCTGCCTGAGGACATTACCAGATAACAAATACTTAAATTTAATATTTAAACTCTAGTAGGATTTTCTAATTAATTAAAAATAAAGTACAACTGAGCAAGAGAGAGAGAAAGAAAGAGAGAGCGATTTAGCAAATGTTATTATGACATGCTATCAAAACAGAATTCTTTGCAAGTTCATTTCCTTGAACATAGCCTTTTTCAAAATGTATCAGAATTGTTAGGTAATATTCCCCATTTCCTTCACTATAGTCTTGTAAAATATTTTATAACATTTAAAAGGAAATATTCAGAAATTGTGTTACTGATTTGTTTTTAGATAATGGAATAATAAAGAGATTGCAGGTTGCATAGACCTCTCAGGTACAACGTTAATAAATGTAAAAAAGGTTAAATATCTGGCAGAACAGGGACTTGCAATTAAGTGTTACAGATTATGTTTAAAATAACATTTGTTCTACATCCAATGTGAGCCAAGAGACTCACTAAAAATTGCTTTCTAGATTATATTCTATTCCCAGAAAATTAAAATAATAATCTTTCCCCTGAGTGTTGAGAGGAACTGTATTGAAGAGAAAATTTTTAACATGTCTTTTTTTTTATTTTTTCCTTGTAATATTATGGTTTGTGATTACTAGACAGAGGCACAAATTTTCAAATTACTGGGCAAACTCATTCATACTGGACATATAGTATATGAAGATTTATCTAATTTTGGAAATTAATAAATTCTATAGAGATTGACACAACTTTTTTTATCCAACCATCAAGATAATCATAAGTGAAGCTTGGACACAGAATCCTTCACCTGGAAATTTGAAGTCAATCAATTCATGAGTGGTGGATATAAACTGGTATTTGGTTACTGTTGAATTGTCTTGATTTTGTTTGATACTTCAGTTGAGTCAGACCAACTGGTAAGAAAATTATTCTGTGATTACACTATGTGCTTTTAGTAGCATTTGTATTTCATTAAAGGTGACTACTCAAGTTCCAAAACGTATTTCATTTATTAAAGTGACTTTATATCCTGAGGTATTGGGTTTGCATGGCTTTGGCTTTTGGTAACAGGGATGGCTCCTGTGAGATGCTGCTACAAGCTCCCTCAGTGTCCAGCAGAGCCAATCCCTGGTGGCTCCAAAGACAGATATGTCAATTAGAAATGGTGGAAACACCTCTGTGATAACACATTTAAGAAGAAATCTAAACAAAAAGTGGTTGCGCAGTTGTAATTGTGACTAGAGAACAGCAGAGTGAGAACATGGGAGAAGAACAACCATGCAAGCACAAAGGTCAGTGGAAAAAGAGGGAAAGGAGGTGCTCCAGGCACTGGAGCTGAGATCCCTCTGCAGCTCATGGTGCAGACCATGGTGAAGCAGCTGTGCCCCTGCAGGCTGTGGGGGTCCATGGCGATGAGGAGATCCACCCTCCACCTGTGGAGGAGGAGCCGATGATGGAATGACTGGATGCCTGGAGGGGGTTGTAAGCCCGTGGGAGAGATGGGGCCTGCTCCCCTAATGGAGCAGCTTGTCCTTCAAAGACTGCACCCTGTGGAAGAGTGATCCACACCGCAGCAGTTTCTGGAGAGCTGTAGCTCTTGAGATGGATTCACTTTCGAGAAGTTCATGGAGAACTGTCTTCCATGGGAGAGACGCAACGGTGCAGCAGGGGAATGACTCGTCTCCCTGAGCAGAAGGAGAAACCATGGGTGATGAACTGACCATAACCCCAATCCCTGTCTTCCTGCACCTCTGGCAGAGCAGATAGAGCTGGGAAGGAGGGATGGGGGGGAAAGGTGTTTTTTACCGGCTTTTTTTAATTCTCATTATCCTGATCTCATTATGTAAGGGATAAATTCAACTCATATCTCTAAGTTGAGTCTGTTTTGCCTGTGACAATATTTGATGAGTGGATTCTCCCAGTCCTTATCTCAAACTTTTTTCTCCTCAGTCCAGCTGCAGAGAGGAGAGAGTGAGCAGCTTTTGTGGGTGTCTGGTATGCAGCACATTTTCTATTTTCATATATCTTAATTTTTTTTCCTTTTTTCTCTTTTTTTTTTTTTTTTTTTTTTTTTTTTGCTTTTTTTTTTATTTAAAATTTTGTAATTCTTTTAAAAATTTTTT
>JAYDZK010000001.1:69385752-69408672 GCA_034509185.1 Euphonia xanthogaster
TTTTTTTTTTTTTTTTTTTTTTTTGGTAGCTGTTGATTTTATTGAAACTTATGGACTGCTTTGAAATATTTGTTCCTAGCTGATTATGAAGTTAGCATTAATGTTAAGTGGCCTTAATGCTCTATTCTGTGAACATTTAATGGAAGTGATTGAAGACTAGATAATTATTGATATTTAAGTTACTGTAACACTAAGACATTCTTAAATTAAACACGCTGTTAAGTATCTTTTAATATTTTTTTGTATTCTCAACATGCATTAACTGACCTGAATTTTTATGGAAAAAAATCATCATAACCGATATAACTCTATAGCATGAATTTTGCTCTATGTTCCTGTTGCTTTGGCCAAAACATTGTAAGAAGTATAACAGGCTTCTGCACTCCCTGTTAAAAAATTTGAGCCAAAATTCAGTAGAAGTGGGAAATTTATTTTAGTTTATTTTTTTCCTTAGAAACTGTGTTAATACTGAATTACCAGAGAGGGGATTGAGCTTTTTTTAGCCTTAAAATATTTTTATTTAAAGGACCTAGGACTATTCATGTAATATCAGATAAGCAGATAGAACAGGTGCTATGAATCCCCACTTGCAGAACCTGAGAATCTTCTTGAATGATTGCAACACAAACTTTATATTAAAGCCCCTCTCAGTCTCCTGTGAGCTGTGCATATCCTGCACACATCCTTGCAGCCACAATGACTATCAGGTCATCTGGCCATATTCTAATAGGCTATAAATAAGACGCTATTTTGTACTGTTTCCCTCTTTTCTCTCCTCCTCTTTAATCCTTCAAATTTAGACTGAAAAATAAACTGTTGCAAATGGAAGTGAGCATTGAGTGAAGTGCCTATGATCTCAATAAATTTCTCAAATAGCTGGAATTTAGCCTAGAGGTTTCACCTTGTCTTTGTTGAAAAGGTGATTTCCTTACATGTAAAAAAGCATGCATTCTCCGTAAAATATCCTGTGTGACTACCCATGAGATGATACAGTCCATTATACTGCCTTTTCTTCAATGTGTGAATATCTTCTTCTTAAACTAATAAAAAATAGCTTTTGTGGAATGCCAAATTAAAATCAAAATACTGTTTCTTTTATTGTAGTGCTTACTATAATTAGAACTGTTATTACAAACACTGTTACCACAAAAGCAGGAAATTCTTTCTAACCCTTGACCTGAGCTCTTCAACATGAGGTTTCTGTGTTAAGCACATATGTCTTCATTCTCTAATCTTAAACTGATTCTTCTTTCAATGCTTCTATCCTGACATTACACTTCAACTCTCTTCCACTGAAGAAAAGCTGTGAAAATGAGAAAATAACACATATCACTGTGATGATGAGCACTCTAACAATTGAGTTATCACTAAATATCATACCACCTTTATGATGTCATGCAGGTGTTCAGAGTTCCTTTGCATCTGAGGGTGAGGCTGCCAAGTTATTAACTGGTGATTAATAAGAAGAAGCACCACACAGCATCAGCAAAACAGTAAGTTTTTACTTACATCAGTAAGTTTGAAGACGTACTCAGTGTTTCTATTAACCAGATCTCTGCTACTTCTGACTCATCACGTTATGGCAGTTGTCTTGCACTGACATCAGATTTTTTAATTGGAAAATTAACAAGGAAAGACACATAACTTTAAATTCTTGTTGCAAATTTTTGAATGCCCATTATTGGGGGTATATACATACATACATACATACATACATACGTACATACATACATACATATATATATAAATATGTCTATATAAAGAGAATGTAATTCTCTTCTTTGGAGAAATACTTTTAATAGGATATTTCAGATGGAAGTATATTTTGCTATTTCCTTTATTTCATCTTGCCTTCAAGTTAAAAAGGAGAATATAAATTTCACTCTGTGGATTTTGAGATCTAAATCTATGTTTGAGATCCTAATCTGTCTACCTATACAGTCCATAAAGATGTGGTCAATGTACTTACTGGAGTCAAGAGCACGATTCTTCTTATTCTAGAGTAGATATCTAAACCAAGTTAAATGAACCGTAACCCAAATGTTCCTCTTTCTTTTTTTTCTTTTCTATAAAGGAAGTCAGCTTACTGTGGCTCTCATTTCCAGACATCTATTTTGTGATCATATAAAATTGGATTACTGCAATCCCACTCACAATATTTGAATAGTAAACTTATATGAATTTAACCATGCTTCTGATTTTTTCCATTCACTGTTCTGGAGTATTCCTTTCTAATTTTTCACTTTATTAGGTAATAGCTGTAGAATGAGATAGGGAGAAGATTAATGTACCAAAAATGAGAGTAGTCAAAGATGTAGACTATAAGGAAATATTTGTCATATGGTCTATTTAATAATAAGAAAATTATTTTCAGATAGCTAAATCATAAGCCTTAAGACTGACATTCTTAATGCTAGAGTTAGAAACTTGTAAAAAGACTTCATAAAAAAAAAAAAAAATAAGGAGAGACACTCCAGACAAAACAATCTTTTAAAGCTGTCAACACAAGCCAAAAAGGGAAATCACTGCAGGTATATAAACATGCCAGTAGAACCTTGGAGATTTTTCTCATTTGGGGTTCTGTCTAGTAAGATTCGGAGTTCCACATGGTGAACACCCACGCAGCCAATGTGATACCTCTTCCTTGACTTGCATGAAAGATTCTTCTATTGAAGAAAAAGATCCAGTTAAAACTAAGCACAGAAATTTTATTACTATACATTTCTTACTATAAAATTAATATAACTTTGTAAATCAAGCACCGCTTAATTTTCTCTTGTATCATTCTTTTCGAGATAATGGGTAAAAAGGTGTTTCAAGCAGACCATAATAAATCTGAAGTAGTTCAATTAAACTATTACTTTATCTAAATATTAAAATGTTTATTTGGGTTATTTTTTTGTTTGTTTTTTTTTTTTCTGGAATGTATTTTTAACAGTATAGAAGAGCAATAACTATCTGTAGGAGTTGCTAAATTTATATCCAGCTATCAGATATCAGGAAATGGCTTCCTCTCATCATGTATTGCATCATCATGAATTATTAGTCATTGCTAATAAAATATTGATCATGTGTCTATAAAGTGTGTTCTAGAGACTGGACACAGGTCATCTCAAGAAAATACTAGCACTCTGGCATTATTTGCAGCTACCTTCCTCTACCATATTTCAATCAATCACTCTGATTAGTTGTGCCAAGTGTTCCAAAATACAAAATAAGAGCGTACAAATAGAAATGTCCTGCCTGGTGCAACTTCATAGATCAAATGATTTAGAAATAATTAAATTAGTGATGACAGCAGCCTTTGGCAAGGCAAACTGAAAATGAAAACAAACAACAAAAAAAAAAAAAAAAAAAGAAAAGAAAAATAAAAGGGAAAAAAAAAAGAAAAAGGTGTCCTTGATCTCCATTTCTGCTCATGCTTCAAAGAAATTTCTCTGTTCAGCTGGGTGAAATGCCCTCTTTCAGTAGCCCATAAAAGAGCCTTTGATGAGCCACAGATCTTCCATTTTGTTATTATTTTCCATCTTATTAAATTAAGACTTTACATTAGGAATAGTAATTTTAGATAGAAATGCCTACAGCCAAGCTGCCAAAACTTTTGCTATGGTCTTGCAATCACAGTTGCTTAGCCATAATTGACCTATTACTTTAGCAACAGAGGAGATCACTTGCTGAATCACAGAGATACTACTATACAATTTGCATAAAGATGAGAAAATGTTCTTGAGTTTATGGAATATTGAATAACTTTTCTAAAGACTGTTTAGTTTTCCTTAATATTAAAAAATTACTGTTTCCTTTCCTCAGGTTTTACTATTGAACACAATGTATTTTTTTCTAACTGAATAATACTGCTTTAGCTATAGAGAACTAAAATAGAAAGTCAGGCTACAAAACATTCAAGCTATGAGATGCTTTTTTTTTTTTTTTTCAGAGTAATGTATTCCATCTATTTGCAAGATCAAATGGAGACATATATTTCCTCCCCAGGCTTCACCAAACATCTCATCACAATTCTACTTCACGTCATATAGACAAGCACAACAAATTAAAAAGAGTCTTTATTTAAAATATCAGTTACATATTAAAAATACTTTTTTCTTGTTTTTATTTACCATTCTTAAGTGCCTGACACAGAACTGTGTTACATAATTGTGAGTGGGCAATTGTCCTTGCCTGTTCTGTGAATTAGTAGGTATGCATAACATTTGTAATTCTCTTTCCATAAAATACATTCACAATTATGTCCTTTAAGTCTCTCAGCATACAGTGTAGACTGTGCTTCTGTGTCAGGGTGAACCTTCTCTCAAGTGAAGTGGAAACTTCTAATGGGAACTTCAAATCAGCCTTTATGGTTCTCACCACTTGAGTTTGAACCCCCATTATTTTCCAGAACAAATCACACTTTTTTACCTGTTCATCTCATATTTTCTAATAATAGGGATATAAATCAAATGATACAAACACCATAAAAGTGAAAATGGTGGATTTAATACTCTGTTAGTTTCAACAGCAGATGCTACTTTTAAGAGACACCTGTCAGAAGAAAAAAAATAATTAAATGGCTTTGGTTAGCTTCAAAGGCTTTGGGTAGCCTGTTAAAATTTTCCAGTATACAAAATAAAAAAAAAATTGTTCAGAAAAAAGGGTTTGTAATTTAATTTATTTCTGCCAGACTGTACCTGAATTGCTGTCAGGATTTTTATCTCCAGAAGTTAAAATGAACCAATCTTTCAGCAGACTTATGGCGCTCTAAAAAGCATACTTTACAAAATAAAATAGAAAGAAATTTTACTTCATAAGAAGATTTGCAAAAATAAATAAATAAATAAATAAATAAAAAAGATCCTGCAACAGATTTAACATGAAGAGATCAGAAAATATTATAATAAATGTTGAAGAATGGTCAAAAAGAAGATGCAATTTATATAATATGTTTAATTGCTCAGGACCAGGGGGAACAAAACACAAAATAGTTGAATTAGACAGCATGAATTCCAATAGTTTCCATTTAAATATGCTTAGAATAAAAAAAATCTTTCTCAAAAAACTGGCATTGATTTTTATGTGTTTAATGCAATGCAGTGCATTCTGTGACTAAGTAAAATAAACAAATTAATGTCCACATCAGCAGAATCAATGAAATAGAATGGAAAAATATAGAGCATACTTTGGCCCACAAACCCTTCCCATCTCTTTTACCTTCCATTTCATAATATTATCGGCTGTTTTCTAGATCAAAAATTTCTTTTTTGAACTGGGACAGTAAGCCTCTCACCCAAATAGAAGCTAAGTATATCAGAAATGAGACACGTCAATTTCTGAGGTGTTGTTTTTCACCCTTACTAAAAAAAATGTGGCTTTCAGGTTGACATGAAGTCTGTTGGAACAATGTCTGTTGTGGGTATTAAAGACAGTTATGCTTCTAAAGTCAAAATTTCTTTGAAAATCTGATTTCCAGGACATAAAAATTATCCATAAATTCTCATAGAATCTAAATATATATAGCAATAATTCTGAAATTAAGAAACTTAAAATATGAGAAATACTTAAGGGTGTCCGAAGATAAACAAAACAGATAAATTTGAAATAGGCCCAGGTTTGACCAGGAAACCAGGAATCAGGAATCAAAATGTGGAAATATTCCTTCCTTTTTTTTTTTTTTTAAACTATTTTTCAGTCATTTGGCCCAACCTCCCTGCTCAGGCAGGATCATCCTAGAGCACACAGCACAGAATTTTGTCCAGACTCTTCTGGAATATCTCCAATGAGGGAGACTCCAAAGCCTCTCTGGGCAATCTGTTCCAGTGCATGGTCACTCAGCCAGAACAGTTACACTCATATTCAGGTGGAATTTCCTGTGCAGCAGTTTCTGCCCATTGCCACTTGTCCTATTGCTCATCACCACTGAGAAGATCCCGGGCCCATGCTCTTGGCACCCCCCCTTCAGATACTTACACACATTGATGATGTCCCTTCATAGTTGTCTCTTCTCGAGGCTGAACAGGGCCCTCAGTCTTTCGTTGTAAGAGAGATGCTCCAGTCGATTAATCATCTTTGTTTCCATCTCCTATACCCATTCCAGGAGCTCCGTGTCTTTCTTGCACTAAGAAGTCCAGAACTGGAAACAATATTACAGATGAGGCTTTGCCAGGTCTGAGTAGAGCCGCAGGATCACCTCCCTCAATCTGCTGGCAATGCAATATCTGTTTGAAATGCTTTTTTTGAAATAGCGAACTTTTAAAACCCTTATTTTCTATTTAATATTATTTTACATGGTTCTGAAAATGCATTAATGAGAAGGCTTTTATATTTTCTACCAACAGACCTTTAAAATACTAAGTATCATTATTAGATCTGTCCATAGGGGTTGGTAAAAAGAGGGCTGATAATATTAAATTCAAGTGCAAATAAACACGTCCAGGAAATACTGAGTCCTTCTACACATAGGAATAAGTCTCTTTGTGTATGAGAACTATTACTAAAATCTACCACCAGTGGCACTTAGATGTATGTCCAAAGCACTTCGTAAACTTTGTCACCCTAAAAAAGAAAAAAATATCTTTTTATATAATAAACATAAATATAAAATAAATAAAATATAAAAAGATATTAAAAATTGTGTTATTGCCAAAGCTACTGAAGTCAACTGTAATCTAAACCCAGTTTAGCTAGTTGTGGTTTTGTTATAATGTTGCCATTATTCTATTTTAAGTCTTTTGTATATATTATACTTCACAACAAAAGGCTACATAAAGGTGTTATCATGCTATGGTACATAGATATTGAGACCTTTTTTTTTACTTTAATGACCTTTGAAAATCATCTGAAGAATGTATACGGATCTTCATGGTATGTTCCACAGTGTAGTATTGTTAACATTCATATTTCATAAGCACAGTTTTTGTGGATAAGAATGATGCCTTTGTTTACATTTCCAGTCTTCCAAAGAGAATGATTGTGCTTCTCTCAGCCTTTTATGTCAATTTTCTTCTCTGCATATTTTATGAAGGTTTTTTTTTTCCAATGGATTTCCTTTCTCTCTTTTGAAATTGATTTAGAAAGGTTAAATGCTGCCTGACTCATTGAAAACAGGGCTATGTTCAATGTACTCAAATAATTACAAGAATTTCAGCCATATCCAGTATCTGCATTCAAGCATGACTGAAATTCCAGCAAGAATTAGGCAGTTTAGTAAAAGTATAAAATTATTGAAATTTTCAAATATCAAATTTTGAGGATCTTTAATTCCTAAATGAAACCCATGAAGTCTACCTTTACAAATTCAGTACTATAATAATGTAACTCCATCCATATGCATCTATTTCAAATAATCTCTGCTTATCCAGCACCCTTCAAAACATTTCTGTTTACCCACAGATTAAATAACTTCAAATAGCGATATATATTGGAAAAACAGGAAGGCGAAAAATAATCTATAGTTAATAACTGTAGTTGTTAGATATCCTAAATATTCATCAAATCCACAGAAATAAGGAATTCATGAATACATCAGTCAGTCTAAATTTTCATTAATTAATTTTGTGACTCTCTAAATACCACCAAAATGGAGCTCATAACAACTTTTCTCATTTAGAATTTCTCCATTGTGACAGTTGTTTAATCTGTAAAAGGTGATAAACCTATAGCCTATGAGGACTCTTCCTTAGAGCCAGTGTGGGTTACGTGGGTTAAGGAACTGGGTGCATCATGAAAATGTATTCCATCTGCATTTGGGCATCCGTTCTCCTGGAAACACACAGAATGATAGGAAGAGGCAGGAGAAGAGAAAGATGTGTAAGGCCAGGCAGATCAAGGCAAAGCAGAGAGGAGAAGGGAAGGAAAAGGAAAGGAAGGGAAATGAAATGGAAATGAATAGAAGGGTAAAATGGAGAAGGAAAGAAAATTTTTAAAAATAAAGTAGGAATGAAGAAAAAGAAAAGGAAAAATTAAAACAGGAGACAAAGGGGAGAAAAAAAAATATTAAAATGGTGGCAGAGAAAAAAGACAAAAGGAAAAAGGAAGGAGAAGGGCAAAAAGAATGAAAAAAAAAATTTAAAAAAAAAAAAAAGAAAATAAGAAAAGAAAAAAAGAAAGGGACCACTCTGAGATTTCTTTAATGTATCTGGAACATGGCCAAAACCATGCAGAGATTGTAGACACAGCGTCAGGCAGCTCTGTTCTAGTCTTCTCTTTCAGCCCTTTTCTCCTAGCAAGTCATGTCAAGAAAATAAACCTGAGTCAACATTTGGAATTGCTTCATTAATGAATAAACAGGTTACACAGTAGACTACATTAGGAATTAAAGACTCTTGCTTGATTTGACTGTTTTCATGACTTTGAATCTCTTCCTTTGTCATAGTTGTCTCCACTACTCTATAAAGTTGTTTTTGCTTTATTTTTGTGTCCAGCATATCTGAAAAAAAAAATCTTTAGTCTGCTAAAAATCAAAGCAGTAAATCAATATGTTGTCTGCCTTTACCATTCTGCTAAGATGCAACATTACGTTTTAGTTCTATGACAGTACCTCCTTCATTTTTTCTTAAATAAACTTCTGAGGTCCTAACATTTTCTTTGCAGAACCTCCTTACTTTTGAATACTAGGCAATATACCTATACTTATAAGGCTGAAATACACATAGAAGGAAATATTCACCTACTAAACAAGACATAAAGATGCTAGTAGTTGGTTGTATTTTCAGTTAAATATAAAACCAATTTTTTGTTTTAATTTCTTGGCCCTTATCTGAAGTAATTAATTTATACTCTACATATTACTTATTATTAACAAAAAATCAACAGTATATATTTATGCATAAAAATATGCATATCCTTCTTAATACCATCAAATCAGGAACAATACTCCAAGAAAGAGTTCATTATTTATATCAATTCAAGACAGGCATTACTTGCATTACTCTGCTTTCCACAAAATTGTAACTCATGCAAAAACCAGGCTTAAGCATAATCTACCATAAAGTTTATCATTTCATGAAAAAATATGTCTTCCTGGCATTTTCTACTACTCTGTAAAATTGATCAGAGCTTTTGGGTTATATTTTTACTGTTTGCTTTACTTTATGTTCAAATAGAAGTTCAATTACTTCCTATAATGTTTTTTTGTTCTTGTTAAGAAAATCTCGTAAGCAACTAATAAAAATTTCAAAAGGCTGATGAATTAATTTCATTTCTTTTTGGTAAAGTAATGAGAATATAGATATATGGAGCTTTCAGAAAATTCTCTTCTTTCTGTGCTCTCTCTCCTCACTTGTGTTCTGATCAAATTGTAAAAGTACACCCATACTGTGGAAAAAAAAAAAAAAAAAAAAAAAAAATCTAATTATTTTCTTCTGTTTTCATTCATTAGTTTTTCCTGCTCTCTGGCATGATTTTGGTTCACACTAATGAGTGATCTCTGAGATTGAACCTAGACACTGCTCAAGGGTCAAAGTCATCCAAATCCACTCTCACTGGGGAGTGTGGCAGAGTCCATTGTTTAGGTCCAGTTCACCCTGCTCAATCCTGGGACATTAGGTCAGGAAATAATATTTTCCAAACCTCCCTGAGGTCATGCCCCAGTCAGAGTGGCACTCTTAATGTACATCATTTTGATGTGTTGTAACAGAGCCCACCAAATTCTTCAGTACTTTGACCTGAAAATGGTAAAGGTTGTGAAAGGGACACTTACTACCAATGGGACTCCAGTGCTGTCCAAGGTCAGGTGCTGTCCAAGGTCAGGTGCTGTCCAAGGTCAGGTGCTGTCTAAGGTCAGGTGCTGTCCAGCATTAAAATACTCAGTGTTTGCTCATCCTCAGGGCCAGACTGCAGTGTCTATTATATCTCTGTAAGAGGCATAGGTTGAGCAGCTCTCATGGAGCTCAGCAGAAGTTCACTGATGCTTTTTCTCTAACCAAAAGTCATTTTGAAAGTATGTTCATAATCTACTTACTAGTAAGCAAGCTGCAGTGTGTGGGTGGGAAGGAGAAAAGGACAAACTGAAATGAGAGGGGCCAAGAAGCAGAGAGGTGCTGACAATGTTAAAATAGGAGTAAAAGGAGCAGAAGTGCAAAAAGAGCAGAAGAGAAAAGGGAACTACAGAGAAAGTCTGCTAGAGCTGCTCTTTGAACAGAGAAAATTTTATGAAATGCTAAATATACTGAAAATTTGGACCATACGCACATCAAGTGGGATCACCCTGAGCTAATAGATGTTTGAATATTCTGGAATTAAGGTCCTTGTATCTCATACAGGCATAATTGTATTATCCTTCCTGCAAGTGATGTTGTGTCTGCAAAATAATGTTTCTCAGTTACTCTGATACCACAGTGATGTGTACCATAGAAATGCCCCAGAAGTAATTTTTTTTTTTTAATTCAGTGTTCAGTTGAAATTATGTCCTATACATAAGGTAAGGGTGATGTTCTTAATGGTGAAGTTAAAAAACAATTGCCTGACTGGCTAACTACCTAGTCTTGGCATAAACTCCCTTCTTTTCCATTATAAGAATTTTCTCCAGAAAAAAAATAAAAAAGCTATATAATTAGAGTTTGTATCAAAAAGCATACGTAAGTCCACTGAAATTAAAGCTGTACAGGAAATTTAATTTGATGATTCCTGGTGTTTGAGTATTTTCTTTATACTGTTGTTAGAGGACAGTTTTAAGTACATTTCTCTGATCTACGGGGAGAAAAGTACAGGTTTTCTTTTATATTTGTACTTTTTATATGTAAGATGTCTTTATTCATCTTACCAAATCTGGGGGAGGACATGACTGACATTAGCTGATCACATTACTATGCAATTCCCTCCCCTGTGGAGCAGAGGTCATGAATCTTTTCTTAGTTCATTAATCTTTTCTTAGTTCACTTGATAGACCAGGTGCTCAGAAACTGCAGACAAAGCATTTCTACTCTCTACAATCCTTAGAAGGGATGCATACAGCTTATAAAGATCTGAAAGAACATGTAGACTGCAGATTTTGTAGTGATGCAGAGAAAGAATGGCTCTATTGTGAATGTTATTCAAGAAAGCAAGCTACTTATTTTGGGTTCAATTCCAGTGATTAAGGTTTGTGCTAAATGGTATCCTTAATCTCAGTGTGCCTATTTACATGGTTAATTCCTTCTCTTTGGATGTAAAAGAAAAAAACAAGTAGCTCAGTTAAAAAAATATGCGTAACATTATATAGGAATGAAAAGAAATACAAATTCATTTGTAAGCTCATGACAGCAAAGTCTGTACTTTTTATGTTTGCTCAGCAACCAATAAAACAGAGCCACAATCCTTGTTGTGCTCCTGGGAAAAACATCAATATCATTGCTATAAAATTGTTGGCTTTTGATTATATTCTCCGGTTTTGTTGCAGTTCCTGTCCAACTTATAAGAATGACCAGAGCTCAATGAGAAAAATAAAATATTTATTTGATCAGCTTTTCAATCACAACCTTTTAAATTCTCTTTATCTCCATGGGACAATGAATTCCACAGCCTCAAAATTATTTTGAAATTTGTGTGTTGTGAGGTTTTGCATTGCCTGTATCCTATTTACCATTTAGAGGTATAGTGAGGCACCAGTTAACCATTTTTCCCTGGCATTTGTCAAAATAATCTTTACAGATATGGTAGCTCACATTGCAGACAGACATGAAGATGTAATAGAAGAAGTTAATTATGGTTTCTCTGTATCCATCATGACATAGCACTGTGTTGAACAGTCAGTGAAAATGATGTGTTAGGGAATTTTCAGCTAGGGAAGCGGGGGAGGGTGTAACAGACTGTTTCTTCATGAAAGGAGTGCTTTGTCCAGCATGCTAAAAATGAGCTACTTGTTGGTGTGCAGAGCTGGAACAAGTCCAGAGTCTTCAGACTTCACATTTTCTTAGCTTTTCTTTGAATCAGATACTGATTGGTATTTCTAATTGGTGAAAATATATCTGACATTATTCTAACTTCAAAAAGAACCATCAGGAAATATTAAGAAAGAAAAGCATTTTGAAACTCATTTACACAGACATGGAGGACTCTCCTCATCCCAGTTGATTAGAAATGCTAAACCAAAATCAACAGGCTTTTGCCTGAATTAATGGAATATTCTTATATTAAAATTAAGATTTATAGATAACATCCATTCATATTTCCTTACAATGACTTTTTTGGTTTTTTTTAATCTTTTTTTTTTTTTTTTTCAAATACATACACTATTTAAACAAGCACTTGGTGTTGCACTTGTTGTACTTCTGAGAAGTTGGTGGGGTTTTTCCCACCTCTCTTTTGATGTTGAATGAAAGTTTCAAAACACTTAGAATTCAATCATTTTTTATTATGATTTTTTAATTATTATTTTAAATGCATTATTGGAAAAATGATATTCATATTAATTCGTGACTAAAGGTGAAGGGGCAACAGATTTTTAATCAAATAAGTTGGAAAGAGAAAAAAAACCAGCAACTTACTCTCTAACTCTTTCAATTCAAAAGTTAAAAGTTTTGTGAAAAGTCAAGTTTGGCTTTTGCTGATTAAACTGTTCTGTTCCTTTACCTAGAATGTCCTTTTTTAAGAAAATATAGTTTTCAATGGAAAAACTAATCATAGATGGCCTTTCCTTATTGAAAAGCTTTGTTTTTCATAGAGGAAAACTTTCTTCTTGACGTCTTTATTATTATTGACATATTTTTCAACAGTCCCAACAGTCTCCCTTTAATTTCCAAAAAAACTCATTAAAGTAACTCTAAACATGTATATATACATTCTTAAAACATCACCAAGTAGGTATGTGCTTATGAAAAAGGTATTAGCAGTTTTACTTCTGCTCTATTTTTTCTAAGTTACAGTTTAGACCTCAACAAGACAGCAAATAAACAAAACCAAAACAAAATAAACTGAAACAACCCCAAGCTAGCAAGCAAAAAAACCCAAAACCCAAAAGCCCACTTTGTTTTGAGCTTCCAAAAGACAAATGAAGAGTTAAAATTCTCTTTTAGACCCCATAAAATATGTCTGGAAATACATAAAAATATAAAATACCAGTAAACTCCCAAAGCTTTCCTTCAATTACTTCAAACATTGGAACTAAAAGGAGCAAATTTATGGTTATATTTCTAAGATTTAATGCTGGCCCAGTTCCTCTGTCCTTTGGACCAGTGAAGGTTTCATGATTAGATCATGTCTCAGTGTAATTCCTATGTAACTGAGACCCATAAATGCGCTTAAATGCACCATGAATATTCATCAAAACATCAAACAATCAATTTTATATAGCATAAAGAGTCATGCATATTTTTGAGGTTAAAATTCCATATATAAACTGAAGAAATCCCAAATTTTACTTCTGTTACCTCTCCAATGTTCCTTAAAACATAGATTATTATATCAAGAAACACTAAATTATATCTGGTATGGAGATCTCCACCAAATAACTGCTATCTTAGGTGCTGAATCATGGACTGAAAAAAATCTCTTAAATAAAATCTTTAAATTCTGTTACATTTTGACAGACATAGTGCAATCTCTCACCTAGAATAAGTTTTGCCTAGATGAGTTCAAACATTGAAGCATGTACATTTTCTTTTATATAAAATATAAAAAGTATAAAATAAAAAATATTAAAAGTATATTCTTTTTATGTCTGTTTTTTTATGAGAAGGTAACCTATCTAGCTGACCAACAGCACATCTCAGTCAGGGTTTTTTTTTTCCTTCTTTAGTTTTTTATTCCAAATAATCCAGAAATTTGAAAGGAAAAACATTGAAGGTGGAATTTGGCCAGGACCAGTGTACTGTTTAAAAGGATTGGCATGAGTAGCGAATAAACTTTTAACGTTCTTAAATTATTATTTCCCAAATTATAGAAACCAGAGCTTTATTCTGTGTTCTTTGATGTAACATCTCTTGATAGCACTAGGAGGACAAAATCTTCAGCATAGGATCTTTTTCTCATCATCTGCTGAATAGCCACTACATATTTGAAATGAAAAATGCATCTTAATATCTTTATTTATATCCTAAGAAAAAATCTATTGATATAGTCCATTGAGAACTAATAAAATATTTTTTTAGGTTTTGATCCGTGCAACAAATAACCTGAAAATGATGATTTGTCCCAGTCATTAGTTATAAGATATGCACACCTTCAAAGAATATGGAACCACAAGTATGTAGAGATAATAAAAATTTTAAAATTATGTTTTTTTTATTAAATGTATGGGCCTGTAGCAGACTTGCAAACAGTACCACAAACATATAGGACATATCCACATTTCAGAGTCCTGCTGCTGGGTGTAAGAAACCAAAGAAGAATGAGTTAACCTACATCTGCAGGTAGCTAAATAAAAAGTCCTCTATTTTTACTTTACATCCTTGCAAACAAAATTCAATAAGCAACATGGTATTTGCTAATCATCTGTTTGAAGCACTGAGGTACAGGTGCAAAGCTTGCACACCAACTAAGACATTTTCTAAATTTTGCAATAATCGCCTCTGCACTGACCTTGGTAAGCAGAGGATAGACCTACTATCCTACAGAGGTAGGATGCACTGACTGGTCTTTTGGGTTTTTCTCATGACTGAAGCAGGATGGAAAATGAATCCATGATTGCATGCACTAGGAGGGTCACAATGTGTTGCTCAATTTTTAGCCTGCACCACAGATTATCAGGTCACTTGGGGAAAAAAGGTGCTGTCTGTGTGAGGTGTTTTTAAGTCAATATTTTATGATGACATATTTTTTTCTGCACTGTAAAAAAAAAACCTAAAAAGAATAAAACTAAAACAACAACAACAACAACAACAACAAAAAACCACCAAAAAAACCCAAACATATAAAAGCATGAAGAATAAAATAATCACAAAAAAAATGTGTACATGTTAATTTAGATGAATAACTAAGATCATTTTCTTTTTTGCTGTTATATTCTCTTAACTTTTATAAGATCTGTGAGTTCAGGACTTCACAAGAAAATAAACAATACAAAATTAAAAAATCAAAACAAACACTGATCTGCAAAGCTTAAGTTTTTATTAAAAACTTAATTATTCTCAACAGCAATTTTTGCATCAATCAGAAGCATATGTAGGCCAATTAATTGCTGAAAACTGCCAGGGACCTATAGGATGTGTATTTCCTTGCCTTAAATTAACATGAAGGGAATTAATTTTAAGGAAGAAGGTGAAAACACAGATCTTGAAGTCATCAGAAACCAAACTATTGAAACATCTGTATAATTTTGAATAAAATTGAACTCTGCAGAGGATTGAAATTACGGTATGCAGTCTCATTCCTTATGATTTAATGCTGTTCAGCAAACAGTATCAGAAGCCTGATCAAGAAAAATTCAAGAATTAATTTGTGATTGAAAGTCCTATTTTTTTCTGAGAGAGAGAAAAAGAGCAGTTAATTAAATAAAAGTATAGAGAAAGAAGAAATTTGTTCTAGCTTCAATAAAGGTGAATCAGGACGTAATTTTATTGTCTAAAGTAAAATTAAAAAACAAAACAAAACAAAACAAAACAAAACAAATATTTATAAGTTAAATTATAAAATCACCTCTTCCAAACAGTTTCATATTTGTCTCCATCCAGAGGGAATGGGTGTCTATAGAAATAGAAGTGCCATCACATTTTTTTTTGTGTGTGTGTAAGTGTGTGTGTGTGTGTGCGTGTGTGTAGAATCTTTTCTGGAGTACCAAAAAACACTCTATGTGTCACATTGCCTGAAGTGGGTTGGAACAGGCAGTGTGGTTCACTCCCTGAAGCAGCAGATAACACTGATGGTAGCAGTGCTGCAGTCTATAGCAGCACAGAAAAAATGAAGTGGATATAATCGTATCAGACAGATAGCGGTCTGTTTTTGCCAATAACTTGAACTCTTCGATGGAATACTGCCAAATTTATCTATTGCACTGTAATACTGATTTTCCATATTCATAAAAAAAACTTAGTACACTTGGTAGTTTATTGTTTTTTTGTTGTTTTTTCTTTAAAGTATGTTTTTTATGTAGTGATAAGTGTATTGTTTCAAATGAGTAGGGAGTGAAATGGTTGATTTTGTTGAGTCATTCAGAAGGAGTTTGATATCTATTTAAAACTCTGATAGAGGAGGGAAAGGGATATGAGAAGAGCAATTGAAAGGATGACCCAAGATCAGCTGCCCTTTAAAATTTGGCTTTCAGGATGTAGTCTACTTATTGGATAGTGCTGTCATTGACATGCTTATAAACTTCCATATTTAAAGGTCAGAACTGATAAATGGTGTCTTACTGAGTCTCTTAGCAGCTTAAAAATTAGCCATAGTACCTTTTTTTCCCAGTTAAAACAGAGTCTCAACTCCATTCACAACCAACATACCAATCATTCCCTTGCCAAATTAGTTTTATCGCAGTGATATGTCATACTGACATAATCTGGTCAGATCACCAGATTCAATTTTATCTCTATAATCTGAACCTTTAAGTAAAGGTATTTAAGTATTTTTCACATCTGTAACCCAGTGGAATAGAAAAGGTTCAATTTAAGAGGATAGAAAGCACGAAAGGACTAATATGAACAGAAATAATATGTCCTCTTTGAAGGACAATTTAGTCTACTTTAGAATCCCATTGAAACTTTTCTGCTCTATAGACATGATTTTTATGACTTCAGTACCCTAGTGCACAAGATTTCTTCTCCCTCTGTCATTCTGTTCCCTCGCCCTCAGCACTGCAGCTTTTCACAAAAGAGCAGCTCTAACTAGGGAATCAAAATTCAGTGGTCACATTTACAGAAGCCTTCAGTGTGCAAGGACCTATCTTTGAAAAACTTGGCTATTCCAATTAGGTGCCTAACCAGAAGCCACTGAGTGCTCTTTGGAAAAGTCTGTGACATTGGTTCTAGAGAGTAACTTCTCTAGCTGGAAGTAGTTATTTTTGAAGGCTAGTTACAATTCATTCTATATTTGCCTGCTTTCTTCTTCGAGGCAGCAGATGAAGCATGATAGCATAGCATTATGCTTAATAAGCCGCTTTCATGCTGTGAACAAGGGGTAGATGACATCAGAATTCCCCAAATTCTGTAAATCGCAGCACATTCTCACATTTACCTGTTAGTTAGACTATAAGGATTATATGTACATAACATTTTTTTTTCCAGAGAAAAGGCTGGTCTTTTTGTCTAATACACATACAAAAATATTGTCAAATATATACCTATTAACACACATACATTTAAAAAATCTTTTTTATTAAGTAACCAGAAAGTTAACAAATAAATCACTAGAAAATAATTTATTTTGTCCAATGAATAGAAATTATTCATGTTCAGATATGAATATGAGTTCATATTCTATTTCAAACCTTTAGTATAAAAGTCCTACAAGGAATCCTGCCCATTCAATATTAGTGAAATTCAAAGGCAGAAAGCAATGGTAGAGTAAGGGGAAAAAATAATGGTTTACTGAATTGAGCACCTTATGACATGTAGGTCTGTCTATAAAGCTGACTAAGAGTTACAGAGTAGAAAAAAACTGATCAACATAACCTCTTAAAATCAGAGTGATGGGAAGGAAATCCATCATAACCTAATACTTTTTTAATGAGCAATTTATTGACTCATGGTATTCATTTTATTTAAACTTTACTTTTATTATAAAAACCTTATGTATTACTGTGACTTCTGAAATCACAGAGATCACATACTTGTTTTCCATGCAATTTTAGATGATTCACAATACTATTTTTCAAGGTAATTTCCTAATTTACTTTTTGTCAATAAAGAGCTTTGAGAAATCCCTACATGTCTAAGGAGATATGCTAAGGTATAAAAATGGCAATATATGCAGGAACTTCATTCTCATATTAGAGATTTTCTCATATGCATCACCCAGTTTTCTATGCACTAACAAGCTGAGAGACAAAGAAAATATTGCCTAGAAAAAGAGATTAACTATACTGCACAGAATAAAAAAGGAATCTTCCCTGATATAAGAGCCTGTGTGAGATCTGATTACCAAAAATTTGCATACATACATAAGCCTCTGTTTAATTTTTACACCACACTTCCATTTGTCTTAATGAAGTCCAAAGCTCAGACTCAGAAGTAAGAAGGCAATTGCTGTCATTTTACTCCAAAAAGTGAATGCTTACCTTCATGTAATAAGGTACAAGGTCTGCCTCAGGACAGACTATACTTACTCTTCTAATGCTGCCATTCTCAGAGCCTGAGGAAAAGTGATCCTTCATTTTTCTTTCATTACACCTGAAGCTTTTGAGTCCAAGAAAAAAGAAGAGAATTCTTCTTCTGGAGTTCAGTGTTGGAAATAAATTCAGCATTCAGTATAAGGAATTACCAGCACAGAGATTAATTAAATGGCACTAGTCACTTACTGCATACTCCCTGAAGTTTTTGTAAGCAGTTGCAAATGCCAGGTAATCTCATTCTCTCCTTTATTTGTGTTTGATCTCTGATAAAAATACACTGCAGCTACTGTATTTATCTTTTTTAAAAAATCATGTCAAAAATTCTTCAGATTTTTCTTTTCCATGGTAATGGCCTTTGTTTTCACAAACATAACTTTTTTTTCCTTGTTTTGTGTTAATGCTCCAGCTTTCCTAATGTATTCCAGTTCCTTTCTTTTTACCCTGCTTTGACAGACATTACTGCTTGCAACATAATTTTTATTTTTCCTTAAATTTCCTTCTCTTGAAATGGTATAATGCTCCCGAAAGTATCTTGAGGTTACTTCTGATGAGATTAAAAAATAAATTTAGTCCAAATTCAGAAGGACATATGGTGCCAGACTGCAACCCAAACTTGATCCAGACATCTGGATCAAACAAAAAATCCAGCCTGAGAAAAAAAAAAAAAAAAAGTTTAGGTCACTGCAGTAGAATTTATCCTACCTAAATTTAAGTGCCTATACTTTAAAATTCCTTACTTGCTCAGATGCACTGTTACTATGGCCTCTCCAATTCCCATGTGGTTTAAAATAATACTGATTTGACCTAATTTTCCTGCAGTCCTCCCCTCGTACCATTACAGTCAAACTTCCCACTTTCAATAGTAAAAATGTTTTCTAAGTAAAACTTATGCATGACAGTCAATGAGCCTGTAATTATGAATTTGTTGTTCTTTTGGACAAGTGGTTTTCATAAAACAGTTACTGGCTAATCGTATTTTAAAAGCGGACAATGAAGTCAATCTAGGTACTCTCTACTAAGCACTAAACACACAATATACATAAAAGGTCAAAAGAAATATCTCCTTTAGGTTTATCTTAATCTCACATTCCAACTTTTTCTCTGTTTTTTTTTAATATATTCCTTCAAAAAAATATAAATCTCTGGCTGTTTCTTCCCCCCCCCTTTTTTTTTTTTTTTTTGCTTCACTGACCTACGTGGAGTCTCAGTTCATATTTTTCTCTACCTAAGTAAAACATTCTCTGTGTGTTTCCTCTTTTTGACTGTTGCATTTATTGTTTGCTATTTCTTCAGTCTGAACTGTTTGATATTTCACGATATTAAAACTTCATTACTCTGCATGCTGTAATTTAGATCACTTAAGGAGAATAAATGCACAATTTTCACTACTGTATGGACTGTTGAACTATATTGTTATCATTATATATTTTTTTTTTCAGAGCAGTAATATCCTTGTGGAAAGGTAAATAGAAAGAACTAAACATCTTATTCTAAATAAGTGTTAAACATAATCAACTCCTTGCACAGAAATAATGATTCATTTAATTTGTGTTATGTACCTTTGCTTTTTCATCCTAAGATCTCTTTTATATATGCAGCTACAAATTGGCTTAATGGTTTCACTAAGTTTTTTCACCATAATTCCTCATTTTGGGGATGGGAATTAAAAGGCGTATGTTTGTTTCATGCAATGCAAACAATATGTTTTATTATTTCTTATCCACTGGCCTGATTGGTTTGTGTTCTGTTGTATGTATTAGTTTTACAAAAGTTCTAAGTCCTCATTTTTGTTTTTGTCCTGAGTCTTATTCTTCCTCTCCTTATATTCATTATTATTTATAAACACATATGCCTAGTATAACTGTAACTGAATTAGTATATTTATATATAAGTAAAATTATTACTATAACACATACCTTTGTACCCTCCAAAATTGGAAAAACTGTCAAAGTAAATAAATCAATCTGACAATGTATTTGTTTGAAAGGAGAACACTTAACTTCTGAACAAAAACCTCAATCTCTGACGGAAATAGGGAAAAAACTTATAATCTAGACCTTTCTTGGTAAAGGAAAATGTACATAATTGCTCATTAAAAGTGAACGCACACACATGCATATTTAACACAGGCATGCATGCATGCAATCAAAGAAATCAAATTTCATAACACAAAAAATGAATAAACTTCCCAGGTAGCAAATGTGCTTTTATGAAATATTTCAGACACTTTTTGGCCAGAGTATGTCCCCTCGCTCCCTTTTATTTTATCATTTCCGTAACCTACTGAATTTGCTGAGGCTCCAACAGATTATTGTTTTTCAAGGAAGAAGGAAGCAATGAGGAGAGGTAGGAAGGAAGGGAAGGGAAAAAACGAAAGTGGTAATAGATCCAATTTCCTCTCAAAAACTCAGGAATGATTCTGAGAATCAGAGATTCTGATATTACACTGACTAATGAGTACATCTATGATGGCTGTGTGATCCATCACTTCAGTTTTCCAGTCTTCCTCTCTCATCACTGCAGAAACCCCTTTACAAGCTTGAAGTAAATAAACTTCTAATCATCTCTGCATGACCAATCAAATGTTCATTAGGGCCCAGCACACTGGCCAGCTGGATTTTAAAAGTGTCCTACCTTGAGGAATTTAAAGATGTCCAACGCTGCCCACTTTCCTGAGGAGATTATTTCAATGGCTGATTATTCCTATTGTGGAAAACTTTCTTCCCATGTCTAATCAGAATCTCCCCAGGTGTAACTTGAGCCCATTACCCCTCATAATTTCCATGTGACTTCTTGTAAAAAGGGAGTTTCCATCTTCTTTGTAGCCTCACTTTAAAAACTGAAAGTCGATAATGTCTCCCCTAAGATTTCTTTTCTCAAGGTTGAACAAACCCAGTTCTCAGCCTTTGCCACATGCCAGCATCCTAATCCTTGGATCATCTTTTTGGCCCTTCTCTAGACCATCTCCAGCCTGTCCACATCTTGTTTTCTTAGCATGAATCAAAGCCCAGCACCCTTTTTCCAGGTGTGGCTGACAAGCACAGAAGAGGACAATAAAGTAGCTTTTTAATTGGTGGTGCTCTTGTTGATGCACCCCAAAGTCCTACTGGCTTTCTTTGCCACAGCAGCACACCTCTCACATCGAACTTGTAGTTCCCCAGGACCCCCAGGTCCATTTCTATAGAACTGTTTCACAAACAGGTAGATGCCAGCCTGAGATACACTCCTGGATTATGTCTTCCCAAGCACAGGACATTATACTTGCCCTTGTTAAACTTCATAAGGTTCTTTCTAGTCCTACAAGGCTACATTTGGTTCCCTGGGGCACCCCACATGTGACAGGCTGCCAGTTTGAAAAGCAGCTATTTACTACCACCCTCTGGGTGCAGCCTGTCAGCCAGTTCCCCACCCACCATGCAGACCCCTTCTCTAGACCATGACACAGCCTGCTTCATAGTTCAGTACAACAAAAAATAGAGAAGATATAAAAAAATGGTAATTAGCATTTTGTGTTAGATTCAGACGATGTTCACCAGGGAGCAAGTCATGAGGCCAGTCTGTAAAAAGTGCTGGAAGTTCTGGTTGTATATAGACTATATGATCAAGTGAGTGGATTGTACAGTGTATGCACAATACCCTTGTGTTTTGTCACCTGAATGATGTTGCTCAATTTTGTGTGTAATTCTCAAGGAAAACCCTAATTTGAAGAAAGAAGATAATTTAATACTGAAACAGTAAGCTTCTCTTCAAGAGTCATGTAAATCTGTCACTTCAGGGTTTTATGTTGTTTTTTTGGAGGTTTTTTTTCATTTTGTTTAGTTTTGGTTCATTTTGAGATTTTTGTTTTTTGTGGAACTATTCCAGCAAGTGCCCTTTCATATTAAAATTCTAACCTTCTTCCTACCTTTGCATAGCTGTAAAAACATTTGCCAATTTACTTTCTCTAACAGCCTGCAGCTCTCTAGCACTATCCAGAAATTACCTGGTTTCTTTTCAATACCCTCAGCTTCTCTCTAAAACAGCTATGCTGTGTCAGCAAAGATATATTTAGTGTCTTTTCCTTTGTCCTCAATATCATTCTCATAAAAGCCTGTCATCCAGTCCTCCTGCCTTTTTTTCATCACTCATTTCCATTAAAATTCTAATCTATTTTTTAAACACACAGGCATTTTTCTACATTACCAATTTCCATCATTTTAATGCTGTCATACACTGTTTAGAAAGTACTGCAACAATACTAAATAGCAGTCTGAAAAATTCAGTCTGATGACTCTTTTTTGCCCCTATTTTTTTTTGCAATAGATATTTAACCATTTCCTAGATCATCCAAGTCTACCTTATATCTCCTTCATCTTTGGTAACAGTAACCTGTTAAAGTAATACACATGCATGGGACCTCTAAAAAGAGTAATTTAGCATGAAAGAGTCACATGAGTCAAACACTGTCCTTGCAATTAATCTGATCAGTCAAAGATTAATCCGATTGGGTTGCAAATACTTTTTTTTCTCAGAGAATGCATGTTAAACATGTTCTGTGAGAGACTGTGAAAATACACATTTTCTGCACATGAGTAACAAAGCTCCTAGATGACACAAGTCATTCTAATTTGGAAATCACAAATCATGATATAGTGCATGACACGTCTTCCCAAGAAAAGAAACCAAAGTTAAATCAGGAAAAGTGTGTGTGTGTGTGTGTGGTGGGGGGGGGGGGGGGGGGGAAGTGAAAAACAAAAAAAAACAAATTTCCC
>JAYDZK010000001.1:69408772-69446132 GCA_034509185.1 Euphonia xanthogaster
AAGTGAAGAATAAAGAAAGACAAGTTTACCATGATGTATTTCCAAAACTGGATATTTTGACAGATTTTGTAGATGTGCATGCAGACCCACAACAAAATGCACAAGCATATATTACCTGATGAACAGATTGGCCATCTGTGTTAGCTTCTGCTGGCAAGATTTATGAGAGCAGTTTTGTATATCATATAAAAGAATTATCTCAAATATTTAAATATATTTATTTCAAACTCCACTCTCTAATAATAGCATAACTGTTGCTAATACATTGCACATATTCTGTGCTTTTAACTAAGGATAGAGTGTGCCTTTATGTACAAATATGAATATGTAATAAAGAAAGATAGAAGAGAAAACTTTCATTTAATTAGTGAGAAAAGCCTTTTATTCACTCTTTCCATACTAACATTTAGCTACATCTTGCATTTGTCTAAGCTATCATAATACACTGCAGTGACTTAAGGACCTGATTTAAGGTTAACTGCAAGAGCTTTTTTAATTTGTTGCCTTCCTTTCTTCCTTCCTCCAGAACAGCATTTGAGACCCCAGAGTATCACACTTAAACAGAAAAAGTCCTCCAACCCCTAGACTTCCATTTAATGACTTTGAGATAAGGATTTCTGCTCAGCATCTAATATTGCATTTTTCAGCTGCCCAAAAGAAGAGAATATAAAAAGAATCCTATGTTTTCCAGAGCATAAAAAATACAGAATTCCATCAGGACAAAAACAATGTGTATTAAGTTAAATAGTTTGGCTGTGTATATTCAGGACAACTCCACCAAATGAAGCTCTCTATGGCACAATATTGTACACCATAGTTCATGAAGTCTCTGAATGGGGCAATCAGTACATGTAATCAGAATCTGTTTTCTAACATTTTGCTAAAAAGTGTTGCATTCCAAGGCTAAATTAGATATCTTTATACATATATTTAAAATGTTATTTTGCTATTGCAAATGAAAGGTTAGTCTTTCTTTTATGTTATAAAAAGCAGGTTTTGAGCTGAAAAATTTTACTTGATTTTGGAAAAATATATTAATATGCTAGCTCAGTCAATAATCATCATAATTTCTCATTTCTGCAGAAAAGTAAGTTTGCGATAAAGTAGCATTCTGTATTAACCTGAGCTTTGGATGTTTTAAAAGGGTTAAATTACACACCCTTCTATGTACACTTATGATTTACTATAAAGCAACCCTAAATATCAATAAATATTTTCAATTTAACTCTATTCTTTTGAAGCATACCCTAATATATTTTGTCACATAACCTTTCAAATGAAGTGAACAGCTTTAAATGCTATACTGTATCATCTCTCCATGAGCCCTAAAGCATTAAATATGATTTTCTTAAGCCTGCTTGTTACATCTACAAGGCATGACTAAAAATACTGATTGCTCAAGAGTGCTCAGTTCGGTGTTCCTTTGCATTTCTGCATCCAATATTAGGAGGCAGAAGAGTGTGCCTCTATTTTAAGAATTTAATTTTATTAAAATTTGTCCCTTTAGACCTTTCTTAAATGATGGATCTTCTACAGGGTAGGCGCTATCAAAACTGTAGCCATGGCTGAATACACTTTAGTAATATATTTCCCAAGTTCTTTGTGCTAATGTAATGAGCTACATCATAGCTGAAATTCAAGATGTGGAAGCTGTCTTCTTATCAGTGTAAGGCATTTCTGTATTTTTTGCAGGTCAGTATGGCTTTTGTAAATCAGTGATTGAAATTTTGTTTGACTGTACAGAATTTAGAAGTTAGAGATATATAACAAAAGCAGTACCTCGGGTGTCTTTGTTGAATTTCAACTGTTCAGAATAAACAAGTGCTGTAATGCATTTTTTATGTACTAAGTGTCTACTTGAGTTATTATTTTGATCTTTCAATTTCCAACCTAGAGGAACAAACAGGTTCTTTCTCATAAATGCTGTTTGTGTTCTTTAATTTTATATTATGACCTGAAAATCTGAATACAAGAATAAGCTGATTCTAGGAAAGTGGTTTTGGAAATTAACCATCTGCTTTCCCACCCTCCTTTTTTATAAAGACAAGTTAGTAAAGCCAAAATATACCATAAGAAAATTTGATTATCTCCTTTATCTTCAGAAGAACATCATAATGATCTGCAAATGCTAGGGGATATAGTCGAAATACTTACGTATCTCAGATGAAACCGGTGTTAGTTATGTAGAAAATTATTCTAAGACTACTGTGCTTTTTTGTGCATTCAGTTCCACAGGGAAAACGTGAGAGTGTGTCCACTTGGAAACTTGCAAAAGGTGCCTTCCTTTTGTTGGTGTTGTAGATAGATGATAACTATCACAAAGATACTCAAGGAAATAAAGTCTTCTGCTTGTCTTTCTAAGACATCCCAGAAGCAGATGTATGGGAATAGCTCAGCTTAATTTGGAGACAAAATCAGAAGTAAAAGATATTGCAGGAATACATTAATGATTATGACAGAGATGTATTAATGATGGTTGAGTAGCTTGTCAGTCAACTCTTAAATGCTTATTTGCATCTTAATGGTTAATTAAGGAATTAATTAACCATTAAGGATTGACAAACATGTTGAGGAAACTAGAGGTCTGAAATTACATTAAATTACAGCACTTTTAATCTATTATTTCTACCTTTATACATTTCATGCAAAGCAGAGTACTCCATTGTTCTGAAGGTCACTTTGACATAAGAAATGAATTACAAGTGCTTGAAATTAAAATCCTACATTCTATGTTAGACATCTAAATATGTGGCCTTAGAAATATTTCAAAACCCTGGAGTTCCAATTGAATTCTTATTTCTACATTGCCTATTTATAGTAAGACTGAGGTCCTTTTGTATCACCACACCAGGAGAAATGTTTTTCAGTGGGACCAGGGACTGACCTGGACTTCAAAAAAATAATAACTACATATAGAATCTACTTTGTGCCATTAATGAATTCAATAATTCAATAATTCAATTTGTTTGCAGGCTGTGTGGAAGAGTTTGCTCCTTTGCAGATGCTGTAAACTTACTATTTTTCACCTAGCGAGGGAGAAGCTGAAGAAACTGGAGGATGGATAAACATGGCTGATCTGATGAATTGGCAAGGCGTGTTGTATTCAGATATATTATTTAAGATCTTTAATTCTAAATTCCTTTCCAGGTTTACAAAGATATTTGTCATGTATTTGTCATTGTGGCAAAGCCCTTCTCATGGAATATGCACTTTAAGCTGTGCTTTGTGAACATAAAATCTTACTGTGAATTGTCTCGCACAGGTTGCTCTTGTTTTTTATAACTACTAGGAATCCAAAGACATTTATGCTCATATGCCTGACTTTCATTCTCAGGAAATTAAGACCCCTTAGATACAAGTGTGTCACCGTGAATGAAATTAGCATAGCATTCCTGTAGTTTTCTACACACACTCATACAGAAAGTTATAAACCACCAAGATATATTAATCTTTTCTCTAAAAGCAAGTTCCAATAGTTTTGGATGTATAGCTGAATGTTCCAGAAAGGCACGGAATTTTTTAACAAAATAGTAATTTAATTTATTACCTCTGAGATTCTTGTTAAATATCAAAGGAAACATTAATATTAATGGAGACTTAGACTTTTTTTTTCAAAGAGCATAGCTCTACTTGTTAAAAAAAAATAAAGGGAAGATGAGATCTTCATGCTTAAATGTGTAGGCCAGCCTCACTCTGCCCTATGAACGTGTGAAAAAATATATAAACTTTTCTCGTGAAAGAAGTAAAAATTATGTAATATATTTCATACTGTAAGTACTTCTGTACAAAGAAAATCCATAAAGTTGCACAATCCCTGATCAGGCACTGTAAGAGAGCAGAGCAAAGTAAAACTTGAAATGAGCAGGTACTTTGTAAAGCTTCTTTCCAACACTTGCTTTGGTTGCTAAAATGAAGGTTTTGAGCTAGTGATGTAACTATCATTTACCTCAGAGATGGATCAGGTCTTTAAAGTTCAACTTATTAAAATTGATTTGGGTTCCATTTATGTAATTGAAAACAGGATTTTTGCCAGGAAAATGAAGCTCTTTCAACCATTTGAATAAGGAAGTTTTGTACAGTCATCTATATTTTATTTCTCCTGTGGAAGAACTGTCTGAGACTGAACAATTCTTTTCTTCCCCTCTAAATCAATTCCAATGCGAATCAGAGCCAAAAGAAAATATAGTTCTCCAAGCCCTATGTAATTCACATCAATACAGGTGCTGAAATATATATCTATAATCTGAAAGTGGATATTTATGTACTTATGTTTCAAGTTCTCAAATGCACAAAGTTTTGACTGTCAACATAATCAGAAAAGCTCCAGTCTTGGCAGCAGTGAGCAGCTCTAAAAGCAGAGTGGAGGTCTACAGCAACTGGACGTACTGGAGTTTGTCCTGGTAGATCTGCTCAAATTTTCTGTCTTAATTAACCATTTGTGTCTTCCATGCAGTTTGAACATGGAGACTGTTCCCTTTTGGGTCACTGTCCTTCCCTGGAGAAGGAAGAAACTTGGTGTTCAGGAAAAAAAAAAAAAAAAAAAAAAGCCTCAGGAGCCAAATGCTATTCAAGCTCTGCCTACCACAGAGAAAAGACAAGATCCTGCCAGCTGATGGTGTTCTGTTACCCCACAGCCACCCATTCTTTGCATTGGGCTAGTGCAGTTTTCATGTACCTCAGACACACATAAGCAAGAGAAGCAGCAGCCAAGTGTTTTGGAGCAGTACAAGGCAGAAACAGCAGCATGAGTTCTGTGTCTTCTGTTAAGACACCAGGAATCTCAACTCTGGATCTAGTTCAAGTGATGCTAATAATGTTGTTGATATGCTTTGATGAGCTTTCAGTACCCTCAACCCACTTATTTCCCAACCCAGATCTTACACATAGACATGTGTTTTATAGAGGCATATAGTATAACTGATCCACTGACAGTTAGCAGAGATCTTGTGAATCAAAAAGGCTTGAAATTTTTTAATTATTTTCCCCAATCTTTAAGTCAAACTTCATCATCCAAAGATGAAAAAGAAAGGAAAGAAAACCCTAAAGCTGAATTTCAATATAGTGATCAGAAACCAATAGCAGGTAATGCTTTTCTTCTGAACTTAAGTGCTTATTTTTGCAGAGTAGAATGACTTCAGATTTCTTCTGAATCTGGGTGAGGTGAATCCCACTCCAGGTAAGAACACAGGATGAGTAGCAAATTAAAATTTTATCTGTTTTCAGATATATCAAAGGGATAAAGTGCAGTTAGGTCACTGTGTAACTGTGAGACACATTGGAAAATTAATTCTTCCTGAGATATGGGTGTTAATTTTCTTTATTTTTAGATACATTAACGCAGGTCTAATCTCTTCCTTCTTTTAAAATTCCCTCTCCCTCCTCTCTAAAAACCCTACCAGCCTGTCAAGTCTCCATGAAAATGGTTGATTTAAAACCTGAAAGAATTCAGAGTGTAGCTCTCCAGCCATCACTGATACAGTTTGGAAAGCCTGGAATGGTTTTCCAAACTCAGTGTAAGTGATAACAAAGAGCAGAAGAGAGAGGAAAACTCATGGCATCCTTCGTCTCCTTACAGTTTCCCTGGGAATCCACTCAGTAAGCAAGAAGAGTAAGACAGTTCTTATATATAACTTCAGAAAGCAATCCTGCTTGGAAGCAGCCCAGTAGTTAGCAGGAGAATGGAATGAGAAGAGTCAGTGGAGAATGGAAATAAAAATACAGACAAAAAATGATTTAAATGTACAAAAAACTGCAATAGAAAGAATATTAGTTCTAGTTTAATCAAGGGACATACTGTTGTGTTTAATGGACCTCATCACTCAAACAGTAAATATAACTATGCTGTTTTAAGGAAAAACAGGGAAGTGAGATTGAAAAACACAGTTGAAAATATGAACATTTACTCTATCCTGCTAATGAGGAAGGCAAGGCAAGGACAGGAAAGAAAACAAAAAGAAAGGATAAATTCTAACAGCATCATCATCATGTATGGAAAATCAGAGAAGACTTTTTGGAAAAGTAGTACTACTCAGAGACTAAGTGTTCTCCAGAAAAAAATCAAGACCTTTCTCTTAAAAAATGTGTTAAGAAAAACTGAAAATCACCACTGAGGCATCTTTCAAGTCTGCTGATGTATTCATAATGACAGCTTTCTTCAAAAGAAGGATGGAAATGTCTCCCTCAAAAATAACTCAAACCAGCAAGGAATTATGTAAATAACAAGCTATACAGTGCATATGTTTTTAGAGAAAAAAGCCCTAAAGTTTATACTTGCTAATGAGAGAAATATATTTAATGATATGTGTATCATTGGTTTAAATGGGAATATTTGCATGTAGAATAGCTCAAGTGAGCTATGTAAACAAAAATATTTTGAGGACACAAATAATGAGGAAGAATCAAGAGAGGAACACAGTAATGTTGAGTTCAAGTATTTTATTAAATGGAAAATAATTATGATGGAATTGGTTTCTCTTAGCACAGATGGAACACCAGCTATGTTTGGATCCATAGTTTCATGGCTCATCATCATCAGCAAGCAGTCAGAGAAAAAGTGATAGACTTGACACATAGAAAAAAAGTAGTGGTTAAAGTTAACTCTACTCAGGGAAAATGCCTTTAATAATAAAGGTCATGAAATATGCTATAGACAACCCTCAAACAGAAGTTTACAAAAAAAGGTGAACAGTCTTAGTGGAATTAATGTTTTAAGATGTATTGATCGGGTTTGGGAGGGTTTTCTTCCCCATATGTTGTGATAATTCTATGATCAATAAACAAAGAATTTGGTGAACTTCATGCTTCATTTTTCCAAGCTTATGGTTGACTGACTTCAGTCCAGAGGTAAAGGACAAAGAACAGTTTATTATACACATGGCAAGATGAAAGCACTTCCAAGTGCCATGCAATTAAAGATATTCAAAGTGAGATTTGGGACATATGTAAAATAAAGGAAAAATAAATTCCAGAAGACCTGACTATTCCTCCTAAAAGTGCTTCAGGTAAAAATATGAAAACTAATTTGGAAAAACAAGAAAAATATTATGAAATATGGATTTCTTGAAGATATGAGGACATGAACTTGAAAACTACATAAACTGTATACCTTAAAGAATGAGTTACCAGTGGAATTTGTATAATCTTGTCCATGACAATAAGAATCCACATGCTTGACTGTAAGAGTGAATTAACACTTACATCTGGATGCCAGTGTATTAAAAAAAAAGAAAATCTTACAAAAGAAAGCAGTGTCTTCTTGGAAGACTGCAGCAAGAATAAAATGTGTATGTCAGGTAAAACCACAGACCTTTTTCAACTATCCAAGTCATCTCCTCAGAAATATTTATCATATCATTTGAAAATAGAACTTTCCAATACACATGTAGGACAAATGGAAATGAAACTCATGAAAAGGTATGTTAGTCCTCATATTTCAACAGCAGCAACAGAAGATAGGCTGTATCAAATATCCCAGCAGTCATTTAGTTATCAATGCCATTACATCTAAACACTTATCCAACTACTTATGCTGCTAAATATGTCAATTGATACACAGGTATTTGTAAAATTATGATGCTTAAACCTGATAATTAGGAGACAAGCTTGCTTCTTGTGTTCACTGCTTTACAGCTGTTTTCTGCATTTGGAAAATTTATTAATCTTAGCTTTAAAACCTGTGCTTAAAACTAGATATTTTTACCTACCCCTTTCTCTATAAATCAGTATTTGAATAAATTAAATTGTTTTGGAAATCTCTTCCTTCTTCACTAAGTGAAAATAATTGGTGCTTAAAACCTGTGGAAGATGGACCCTTACTTAAAGTTGTCTTTTCAAAGTACATTTAAAATTCTGGTCTCTATATCACCTTACATTTTGATGCCTCAACATCCAGAACTATCTGCTAATTTGTCTGTTCAGTCTGACTCCAATAAATTGTGCAAAATTTGGAGGAGGGGGAACCCTAAAAAAATTAAGATAAAATGTGCCAATAAAATTTATTTTAGCTGAATTCACTACATTTTTTCCAAGCTGGTCCCAAAAGTTCCTTCCATTTTGCTCAGTAATGTGAATTTAAATACAAAACATTAAAATAGTGTTAAAACTGCCCTGAAACTAGATAACCCAGCCAAAGCTTGTACATCTGAATGAATGGCAAAATAACTATTCATAATTAGTGAGTCATCATATTACACTGAGCAACAAGCAGAACAATGACTATTTATTGTAGCTATAATTATTGGTTTAAAAACACACTTCATGAGCATGGTAAAGGTAATTTTTATGACCCTAAAATTAGGTGTCTGGAGGCAATGGGACCAACTGAACAGAAAAAAATAAGGTAATTGAAGCATAACAGATTGTAGAGACAGTGCTAGAAAAATATAACAGATAGTGTCTTGATTATAGAACAATATCTTGAGTAACTTGATTTAAAAGAAACCGTTAGCTTGTTTTCAAAGTAAAACTTTTTCTTTTTAGCTAGAAGGAGAAGAATATAGATATGAATGTGCCCTGCTTCTTGGAACAGAATGCCTGTTTGTAACATTATGGTCTTGAAATATCCAAATAACCAGCTTAAACAACCTGTTTCGATGTTTGCAGCCATCTCTTTTCTTCTTCCTATTTAGATGATTGTGTATGCAGAGACTCTAGAGACAGTATGTATCCACCAGCATAGATGTGTTTGCATTTGTGGTTTTTCTTACATATATACTTCTCACGGTTAAGAGCGCTGCATGTACATTTATGTAGATCAGCTTGTTCACAAACACATTCATATGTATATACACACCCACATAAATGTATACACATACATCTGGGCACATATCCAGTATATGTGTGTATGCATGCTTTTGTAAGTACTGAATAAAACAGGTTTTTTCTTTCCTACACTAGAGTCTTCCTCCTTCCCCCCTCCCTAGGTTGTGTGCAAAATTTGTTGTGCAACTACCAAAGGAGACCCACTACTTTTTCAGCACAATGATGCAGCAGGTTTTGGACACTACCACCGATCCAGGGTTTGTTTTAAAGCTGAACAGCTTGGTCCCAGGTGCAGTATTCTAGTGGCGTGACTTAATTCAGCAAAGCCCTTCTTGTGAGATCTTGAAAATAGAAAAAATATTTACCTACTTGAGAGATCCTGTTTTGCTACTTTACTCTGATGAAGCCCCACTCAGCATAAGCAGAAATCTCATTGATTTCCACAGAGTAATCAACATGTTTGCTGAACACGAACTGTGAACCTGGAAGTCTAGGGGTCAGAGGTAGCAGGTTACAGTAGAATCTGACAAGGTATTTAAAACTGATTTCCTTTTGAAGACTTCTGAATCTCATTGTTCGAAACGTTGTTAATGCTATCTTTTAAACTTTAGGATGCATTTCTCTCTAACTGTCCACCTGTGCTATTTTATATGCTGTGTTGGTATATCCTCTGGTGTGGCAAGCACCATGCATTGTTTTGTATTAAATAGGCAGTCAATTAAGTCAAAATCAAGCTCTTCAATCTCTCTCTCCTTTCTTTGTATAACTGTGGGCTGAAATCTTGTTTTTGCTATATGTCATGCATCTGAAATTTGATGTTAGGCGGTTTGACAGACAGTACTGGGGAAGGTAAGGAAGAAAAAAATCTCTTGGCATAGAGGTTCTGCAGCGTTCAACAAAATTCAACTCTCACAGAATATCCCTGGCAACTGCTACAGTCTGCTTCCCAGAAATCAGAGCCCTGTGTTATTAGCTATTGGACTCAGACAGCTCACTCTTCACAAGTCTCTCTTAAGAAGCTTTTTACCTCCCAGTCATTTGATGCATTACCTGCATCTCATACAGGTTTATTATAAATTGCTCACAACAGATGTTCTTCCATATCACGCTTTTCACACATCAAGATCCCAGGATTTAAAAGCTACTCCTGTGAATGCTGCATGTGCATAAAAAGTTGTCAGATTTTCCATGACTCTTCTTTCTACAGATTAATATTGTTATTATATGAAGGTGTAGTGTGGGTGTCTGTCTTCTTTCTTTCCCAAGTAGCTATGCTTTGAGTGTCTTAATAATGTATGGTAGTTAATAGCTACCTAGACTAGACCGGACTTGCTGAGGTCCCTCAAAAAAGCCTGAAGCTGATGCTTATGACCTATAACATCTTTGGGATCACTAAAATTTTATCAAAAGGAGCAAATAGATGGGCTGCATATCTCAGTACATGAAAAGACTGACAAAGGTGAGGAATTGGGATAATGTTTTTTAGCATGTATAGCATATAAAAGCTGTGAGTAAGCAATTGTTTACAGCTCCTATTATAATAAACTAGCAGACATCAAATAAAACTAGCAGGTTGCTTATTCAGAAGAAACAGCAGGGAACAGCTCTGCAGGCAGTACAATGTATAGTTCAGTTCTGGAATATGTTACTCTGAGACTTTTGTGAAAAGTTTAAATAGTTCTACAAATTTTTATAAAAGAAATCATGGAAGAAATTTGCTTTGAGAGATTCAAATACAGATACAATCAAATCTGCAAAGCACTCACAGCATATTTGGTGGTAAAACACTATTCTGAAATGCAATACTACTACCTGCTTGTATGTGTGCTTCTGCTCTTTCATGTGCTAACACTACTACACTTGAGAAACTTGTGGATCTGACCTGACTGACCTGCTGCTGGATCTGGCAAGGCTGTTCATACATTCTGCTCTTTGAATAATTCATTCTGACTTCACGCAGGACTAGTATCAGTAGTCCTCTTCAAATTCCATTTTCTGATCGATGACAGCAATGCCCTATACTACAGTGTGATATTTTTATGCAACTTTCATCAACTCCTCCTACATATTTACAAACTCAGGAAAAGTTATTTTCATTTTGCTTTGAAATGGTGTGATTATAGCACATAGGTCATGCAAACATTATTTCTCATTTGTATAATTATTCTATTTTCAATTATAGATTTTAAGACATACAAATATCAGGTTTACTTTTGTTAGAGGTTCAGTGATCATGGGTTCTTGAATGTTTCTGTTGCATACCAATGGCTTCATGCACTTATTGCAGCTGTACGTTAATTAAATGAAAAAGAGAAAGAAAGAAAAACTCATCTGCATAAAAAACCAAAGCAATTAAAAAACACAAAGCCAGAAGAACCTCCTTTTAAAGAGAATATTATAGCAAAAGCTTAAACCATAGCCAATTGTATTGAGAAATATAAAGTTTATGTTTTGGACCACATAAAAATAATACATCACATACTTTAAGCCAATAGAGTATCACAGATTTGCTCACTTTGAAAGCTAGAGACTATCAAGGTGACAGCAAAAAGAGAAATTCTTGGAGGAGTCCAGGTCTTTCTTTGATAGTAAACATCAGTACTTCTCTTTAAAATGGCGAGGTGTCAAGAAAACGGAATGTTTTTCCTTTTAAACAGAACATCATTTGTCTTAAGTGTGGTCCAAGGCAGAAAAATAGCTACTTAGGAAAACCCATTCTTCAGCTGTAACACTTATATGCTTTCAACTTATATCTACCTAGTTTGCTGGCAAAATAAAAGAAAGGCATAACTGTTGGTTCAAAGCTAAGGCCCTCAAGAGAACATCTACCCTCATGAAATGTGATGGTAAGTATCCACTAAATTCTGGGATTAGCATATGAAGCATGATTGATTTTATCAGAATGCTATCCTACTTTATCTTTTCTTGGAGTATTGCGGTCTGTATAATTACCTAGAATTTGGGCTAAATAAGTAAAAATTCAAGTATGTAGTGCCAGAATTAGATGTGAAATTAGATAAACTGTAAAAAATTGGGTGGCACCCAATTTTGCAAGAAAACTTATAACCAGTTAAGCATTGGGGTATTTTTTTCAGGTATTACCCCATCCTGATCCTTCTCTGCTTCTTTATCTTCTTCTTTTAACTGCCTCACCTACCCCATAACATTTCTCATTACTGAGGCTGTACTCACACAGACACTTGGATTGTAAGTACATCCATTTGGAAATACAATTTTTCCCTTTTGGATCTTGAGAGGAGGGAACTGCCATGTAAGAATTATCACTTTTAATTAGTGAACTCGCAGATTGGCAGCATGTAGAAAAGCTATGACAGCAAAAGGAAATGGGATGATTTTAGCAGTGATAATCTTTATAGTGCCAAGAAACTTTCACAGCAGTTCATTAGAGGGGAGATTTGTGATTTAGGGAAGACTGAATCAGCACTCATGCTGGCTAAATCGGTAGTGCTCAACTGAGAATTAAAAAGACCAGAAAAGGAGGAGCGAATCGCACAGGCTGGTCTGGGAAGGCAGGGTGCATTCCTCTGCATACTATTCTGTCCTGGGTTTCCTATGAGTCCTGTAAATGAATCACAAAATAGATGTGGTTTTGCAGTTCACAGTGTGAATAATAACATGAAGACTGGTATGTTTTTGCAGCATGAAATTTAGTGTATACATTGCATACCTTGGGCTCTACTTTGATTATGGAAGAATTCAGAGGCTTCTGGGCAAGTATTACAGGATTTTGTGAGCTGGGAGAATAAACCATTGGCTATAAACCAATGACGAACCTTCATTAAATTAATGTGCCATCAGCAAGAGAAGTATAATTGGGCAGGAATTTTACTTTTTTATCTTTTATTTCCATACAGTCATACCTTTTCCCATGAACACAGGGTAGTGTGATGGTCTGTTCTCAGGGGTTTTGAATGATGCCTCTTTTTTTTTCCCAGTGGACTCTAGTGCCCACGAGTTCTTCAGTGCAGACTTCTGATGTTTGTTAACCAATTCTTCAACAGTTGCTATTGCTGAGTGGTTTTAGCGGCTGAACTACATGAAACCAAAGTGATTCAGGTACATTACAGCTATCTTTTAAAAAAATTATTAAAGTTGTTCTTGATAAAAATTCCCGTGTCCTTTATGCAATGATGGTTAATATTAAATATCAAGGCAATGTAATATTGAAATACCAACATTCCATTGCTATTGAAATCATTGACAGAAAGTATGAGAAATCTTCAATCATATTCTTATCACTTAAGCAAACTAGAAGCAGGCGTCCTATCTGAATATACATGAATTTAAAGCAAGATACACAAGAAAGTATTTTATCCTCAGTCTTCCCACAGAAAATTTCTACTACAAATCAAAATTTTTACAGAATCACAAAATTCAAAACTTCAAAAGAGAACTGGGTCAACTACTAAAAAAGGAAAAAAAAAGCATTTTCAAATAAACGTATATTATAAGCTTCATAACTCTAGCTTTTTAACCTTACTATTGCAGGTATTGTGAGAAGACATTGCAAGTACAGCCAAATGACAAACAGCCTGACAGACAGGGAAACCTCCTCTCAAGCAACCTGTTCAATCTATTGGGAGGTGAGATGCTTCCTTAATTTTACACAACCTCTAATAATCTTTTTGACAGGTTTTCAGGGATAGAAAGTGGGTCTCTCTAGCTTCATGTCTTATGGCACAGTGCTCAAATAATTAAACAACAGTAAAACCAAAAAGTGCAAGTATACCACACCAGTGGAAGTTTTACAGCTCAGGTACTTTATCAAGTTAATGGTGAGGTAGAACTTACTCTTACACTCCAGTTTTAAGTAGTGTAATTTTTTTGTTTGTTTTCATAGAGGCAGAGAAGAATCTTAGCACTAGATCACCAAGTAATTTTTTCATATCTTACACAGTACATGATCATTTTTCTACTTCAAAGAAATAGTGTTAACTGTCCAAGCAGCCTGAAATAAATAATTTTCCATATGATAAAGTTAATACATTCAGAGTACTCTTCAATTTACTGAGGTGCACATTCCTACCTGATTTTTGAACTTTAATTTTAATTATTTTTGGGAATTTTAATTCTGGAATAAAAGATGACAAAATTATTTCAAAATTCTTTACAAACTAGAATTTGAGAGGTAAGTAGGGTCGTTTCAATGACTTACGTTTTTAAGGTATGACCTTGATCAGGGAATTATATAAAATTTTGATTTTTTTTTTTCTGAAAAGCCATTATATAGTTAGCTACCCCTAAATTAGGCTGTAGAAGACGTATACCATTGCTTCTTTGTTAATTTTTTTTTTTCTCATCTCTCAATGGAAGAAAAGTTTTTTTATCTTTTTTTGTGAAGGAACTTGAAAAAAAAAAACCCACTTGTTTTTCCCACCAGAGTCTTTGGTTTTTTGTGATAGTCTGTGAAATCTTATCGTTACTAAGCCTTACTATATATATTTCACATGTAGAAACACACATGGATCTACCATGAGAACTGGATCCTTCTTTTCTTTTTTCTTTTTTTTAATCCCCTTTAATGACATTTATTTCCATCTGTGGTATAATGGGGAAAAATACTGCTTGGATTTATGAGTAAAGAAAACAAAAGCCAAGAACAGCTAAATGAAATGCATCTGAGAAAGCTAAACTGGGTGAAGGCTTAGATCTTTTGGCAGAGCTGAAGGTTATACTTGTTCTAAGAAATGTATGTGAGGCTGAAAGGCATCTTGCTGCTGTCTTTGATTCATCTCCTTTGTTCTTACAATTGTGAGTGTCTAAGTTACCTTTGAGCTCCCCACACTATTGCAGCAGCGAATATTAAAGCACAGAAAAAAAAATTAGAAATACATGGAACCACGATGAAGGCATCTTTCTTCTTTATTATTTCAGGTATCAGTCCTGAAACTGTATACTTAAGGCATATCTATCATATGCACCTTTATTTATGTAGATATTTGAATTAACCTCTTTCTCACAGGGTTATAGTTACATGTACTTATATTTGTGCTGTCTGGAGTTCAGCCTAAAGTGGTTTGTTTATGACTACTGTTAATACAATTGAGATGTTAAACCCTTTTAAAACTTATTCTCTGGATAACATCAGAGATCTGGAAGACACCAATCTGACAAACACAGTTCCTAAAACAGATACTTCTGCTCTTGCACACAAAGGCATAAAGAAGCAGGGGTATTCTTAGCTTAGCAGTAATCATACTGATGGAAAACCTGGAGAAGTTTCCTGTTGTTTTCTTGTTATTTTTTAAATGTTACTCTTTGGGAAAAAAATACTGAAGGTTTTGCAAAAGAGTGTGATATTTTTCCCTGTAACTCTTAATTTTGCCTATGCAATTCAAATTTTTTTTTTCACATATTATTGTGTATTAATGGAAGCCATTAAAGCTACATATCTTTCTTATAATACAGCTAGCAAGGTAACATCCTTGCAACTTGAACCTGCAAATGTCATGGTTATACAGACATACCACAGTAAAATAATAACTACTGGAACAATACATTCTCAGGGCAGAGAGAACAAAATTGGTTTTCTGGTTCCAAAGCACAAAAAGTTACTTCAACAGTCACAAAGTAACGGCTATATTGTGCAGACACATTTGAGCTGGAAACCCAGCAACTTACGAGATGTTTTGGAGAGCATTTTCTGGTAAGGCTGACTGACTTGCAGCTTCTGAAAGAAATGAATGGAATGAGCTGCTCTTTTACACATGCAACATATTTTCAAAAATAAAACTGGGAAGACTAGACTGGTGAATAAACAGCTATTGTTAGGACAAAGGTGCAAAATTCTGTTTCTCTGACGTGAAGATTTTAGTAGTTTGTAATGATCATGTGCAAGCCTACACAGTAATGTTTTTCTCAAAGGATTTCTCAGAAGTACTTTTTTTTTTTTGGATTCACACACACTGAAGTAAACCATCTGCCATGGAATATGATAAGTAAAACTAAAAAATAAAAAGATCAGGTTTTAGGAAGAATATATATCATAAGAGATTTAAGCTAGTTACATTAGGAAATGCAAGACTGAAAATTGCTGTTGTGTGTAACTCTTAGAAAAATACCAAGGTAGAAGAACTAGCATGGCCTCTCACTGTGTCTGGAATTACAATGCCCTGTAAAATAATTCTACTTTCTGATACATTTTCTGTGAAACTGAAAGCTCATATGGGTCCTTTTGATCATGGCAGATCATTCACTTCTGATAAAATGCTTGCTTGGGAGCAAAGGATTTGCACAACTCAAAGCTATAGGAATTGTTAGAAATTATTTATGTCTGTGTATTTTCTACTTACGAGTTGCCTGTCAGGAGTATATAGTGTCTAGAGCATATTTTGATATCAATTCTCATTGTCCAGGTAAAACCATATTCATTTTTAACCTATCAAAATCAAATAAAACAAAGAATTATTTGCAAATGCACTTAAAAATGGGTATGCTCCTTCATCTGAAGCTATACCACAACTTTAAAAATATATATTAATTGTTTTCTAAATACTCTAAATCTTAGGGTCTGTCCAGATATGGAAACTGAGTCAATTTCAAATTTCTGCAATATCAGTCAATTACTAAAAGTAGTAAATACAGAATATTTTCACCTCTCATTTAATAGCATAAGTAGAATCTAGGAGTGCTCATTTCTGAAAATATATAGGTTTACTCTCTAACCATATATTGTCACAGTGAATCATGGTAAATTAAACTTTTGATATTGATGTTCATATTTCTAATTCAAAGGACATGTATTTTATGTTTTAACTCCAGAAATGGACTCTAAGTGTAAACAGTTGCCTGTATGCTTGATGCCTAGTTCATATATCTTGCCCATGGGCAGTACTGCTTCTCCTAATATTAAAAGCATAAATTCCAGATGTTATATAGAAGACATTTCTGTATGCACTGCAAGGAACTGCTTTTCATCATTCAAGGCTAACAGGCACATGGATGTTGTGAGGGAAATGCAGCCTAAACATTAATAAGTGGAGTATTCATTAATATAACATGCTTCTATTTTCCTGCATTAAAATATGCAGTGCTGTATGGACCATCTTTTGTGACCCCAAGGATTTAAAATGGATAATTACCATCCAGAATTTTAACAAAAAGGACTTAAAATTAAAAGTTTCTCTGTGTTCTCACAGGATAACTTTCAGATGTTATTTTTAAACTCTCTGCTGTATAAAAAGTGCATTATGTTGAATTGATCAATCTAAATATTACTTTCTGCAGTCGGCCTCGCAGCAGTGCTGGTAGCCTGAGCATTAATTGTGTGCAAGTGTTGAACCCCAGCCAGTTCTGGTTGCAGACTCATTAGCATATTCATAAGTCACAGCTTCACGCAGGTGCCAGAAAGAGCAAAATGTTTTGTGACTATTCACTGCTGCAATAGTACAAATACTGAATTACTGCTAAGAAGCTATTCTGTGTGATAAAATAAGCTTCTAATATTGCAAAGTAGGTTTGAAAACTCTCAAGGAATTGCTCCATGAAAAAATGAAACAAGACCCTTTTTTTTCCTTTTCTTTTTTCCCCTTTTTTTTGCCTTCCTTCTCTCTCTCTCTCTCTCTCTCTCTCTCTCTCTCTCTCCCATCCCCCCTTCCCCACCCCTCCCCTTTGCCCTGCAGAGTGGAAAATTCAGATCAGGCAGATTAAAAGGAATGTTTCTTGCTTCATCCCCTTTTGAAAGCTGGCTCTGGTTTTCTTAATAGAGGCCAAGGAAGATAGTGTGATAATTACTAGATTAGACATCTACAGACCCTGCCGCATGAGCGATAAACCAGTATAATGGAACTAAGCTTCTTCTAAATGAATCGGGGCAATCTGGACTCTCACTAATTCAAATAAATTCAAAATAAAGGCACGTTCTCAACATACTGCTGCCAGTAGTAGCAGCATGAAAAAGGGATTGTCTGGATCAGTGTATCTCTTCACTACAGGTCACTTTTGGCCCTTTCATCAATAAAATTTTCTTTCTGTAATACACAACTGATAAAATTAAAATTATATTTAAAAGCCTTAGTAAACCAAAGTATTTAAAGGATTTTCCAGCATTGTTAAATTCAGATAGTAAGACCCCAGTTTGTCATTCAAGCATATCTAACATTGTGCTTTCTCAAATAAACTTGCATCTCTTAATTTTGTTAGTTTTACTACTGATCTTGCAGAGAATATTTATAATTTCTGTGTAGCATATTAGGCTATGATTCGTATTTTATTTCACCTTAATTTATCCTGTTAAATCATAGAATCATACAATGTTAAAGGTTTGGAATGCACCTTAAAGATCATCTAGTCATAACACATTTTGCCAAGGGCAGGGATACCTCCCACTAGACCAGATTGCTCAAGGCCTAATCCTCACTGGCTTTGAACAATGCCAGGCTTGGGGCAGCCACAACCTCCCTGGGCAACTTGTTCCAGTTCTCACTACCCTTAAAGTAAAGAATTTCTTCTCTATATCTAACCTAAATTTCCCCTCCTTCAATTTGACCCCGCTACTCCTTGTCCCATCTCTACAGTTCCTGACAGAGTCCCTCTCCATCATCCCTGTAGGTGCCTTTCAGATACTGAAATGCTGCTATGAAATCTTCACACACTCTTGATTTCACCAAGCTGAACTCCAACTTTCTGAGCCTTTGTAGGTTCAGCCTTCCTGTAGATGCAGATTAGCAGGGACTTAATGACCTACATGTTAACAAAATTTATTACATAGTGATCCACAATCAAAACACACTATTTTTTTTAGGCAGAAGATCTACCCTAATTGCACCACTAGGAAACATACACTAATCATCAGGATTTTAGTATGTACTTTGGTTATTATCCTCTCATGGAGGGGCAATATTAAAATTATTAAATTCTTATGTCCTTTCACAATATCCTACATTACCTAGTTGTGCATATTTTAATTGGAGGAATGTTTATGTGGAAGTTATAAAAAGCTACATAAAAACTATAAAAAAAAAAATAAGGTAAGTACAAGGGATTTGTAGAAGCATCTGAATTTCAATGCTTTCTCTGCAGTCTTAACTAATACTTGCAAAAAGATTTTGAGATTTTTACTCAGTGTCTGTGAGGAGAGTTTGACATTGACTAGACTAGATATTTCCTAGATATTTCTAGTATTCCAGCTACAAAAGCCTATGAGGCCGAGGGAGCCACACTCATTCCCATCAAAAAGCTGGAAGTGCCAGTCGAGCGACAAAACTTGTCCCCACTTTAGCCTTGGAATTCTCCTGCTATGAGACAAGAGGGGAGCCCTGAGCATAAAGAGCCCCAGGGAGCTGGCTGTGAGCTGCTGCAACAATCCACCCACCACAGTCCGCTCCTTGGGGAGACTTGGATGTCCTCAGAAAGAAGGGCATCAGAAAGGAGGTTGCAGACTGCATTTTAAACCATTTCTGGTCCTTGGTGCGTGCATCACAGCCCTTTTGCATCTCAGACTAGTAGACAAGTTAGTAGAATTGTGTCCAGAAAGCTCTACCTTGAATCCCTCAGATGCTGAAGGAAATAAAGGGGTTTGTTTGGTTTGGTTTTGCCTTTATCTTCCTGAGTTCTTAATTCTAAGCATTAAGTTACTTTGTTAAAAAGAGGGATCATCTCTGTTTTAGAAAATTATGAAGATCACCCCAGACACTGAGCGCTTCTGGACAAGTTTGAGTTGCTCGGTCCTGTCAAGAAGGAAGATACTCTGCAGGGTTACCAAGGCATAAGCTGGGGCTGCTAGGGAAAATATAAGGTCTAAAAATGGCTAAGTATTCTGTTCTTAGGCTACAGCATAGTAAATTCAGGAATTCAATTTCACATTTAGAGGGAGTAGCTGGCTGTAAGTCAGTAGTAGATGAGATATGAGATTATGGCTGGCTACAGGCAGCTACAGGCTTGCCGGATCTGTGTATTGGCCTAAGGAACTCTGAAGCCAGGTAGGTGCACCAGTGCATCACCCTGCCCGAGCCATGGCACAATTCTGCAGGAGCCCCCTGGAATTAAAGACATGTTCAATTCACAGACACAGTCTTGCTATAGCATAGACATATTGCTACTGGAACAAAAGCTGAGTACAGAATAATTAAAATATGGAGATTGTATGTTTATCTTTTCTGATGCTAAATCATGTAATCATATTCATGCAGGGTATGGCCACTGGCCCCTGTAAAAATCCTGCTCATTTGAGCTGTGTGAAATCTCAGCGAGCAAGAAGCAGCCAGGCCATTATGCCTTAGACAGACATGATATCCTCATCCTATCTGTTGTCTGTCACTCATTTATATTTGTAGGAGCTGAATTTTTACCCAGCACAAAACAAGTGTGCATGTTTTGGTGAGTGTATGTTGGAATGCAAGTGTTGTCCACATGCTACAAAGATTCTTGGAAACAGTGAAACCATTCTCAGTTTCACTTGCACAAACAGATTCATTGGATGTTGTCTCAACAAACTGGAACATAATCTTGAGTATACTGAGCATTGAAAAAAATTATAGCAAGTTTTGCTCTCTGAGGAGAATGCCCAGTTAAAGTAAAATATCCCCACCATATCCTAGGGAGTACTATGACTGTGGTTGTTCCCTTTATAGCTAATGGAAAGGAACAGGCACCTCTAGAGAGTCATTAATCTCATCATAAGATAGAACAGATGAATATCCCTGGAGGAGCCTATTTTTCTCCATTAACTATAAAGGGATTAAAAAATGCCTGGCTTAGATTTTAGATGTCTAACTTTCAGATGTTAAATTGCAACCAATTAAGTCAATCACATGTTGTCCCCTAGCAGAACATATTCTTTCCCTCCACAACCATTCAATTCAGTGAGTATCCACAAAGAAAAAGCTGGAAACAGAAAAATCAGTCCTAAATCTTCCCTGAACCTCCTCACACATTTGCAGTAATTGTCATCCACAGCATGCAAGTGGGGAATAGCGTGTATTCTCAGAAACTTCTGAGTATGACTCCTTTTTAACAGTCCATTATTTCCAGTTTTGGGACACTAACTGATACATGAGGAAGGAAAGTGTCAGAAAGGGTATTTGTTGCTGCATCTAATGAGTACCATCTGGACAGCCTTACACATAGAAAAAGTATTTTGCACCTGTTTTGCACATCATTAAAAACCAGATACATTTTTCTTTTATATACCAACATCAGTGTCATCAGTAGAAACACTGTATTTCCAGCAGCTGACTATTTGGGTTGTGATGCATCTGTTTTCTACCTGATAGGCACGGGTCTGCAGTCTGTAGAATTTCAAAGTCTCTTTCTTGCTGTACCACTTGAAGGAATTCACCATAAAATTGCAGTTACGTTCGTAAAATTTCCATTTTCATAATTTGTTTATAATCAAATACTCTGTGAGCTTTCATGCATACATATTATTTTATGTTAAAAAAAAAAAAAAAAAACCAAACCACAAAACAATTGCTGTGCCAATATAAGTTGTTTCAAATGCAGATGTTGCTGTAGAAACATGACCACATACATGCTAACTTTTACTAGTGTTTGTATGCTATATAAAAAGGATTATATATTTATTTTTATTTTATTTTTTTTTAGAAAAAGCTTCACTCTTCATGGCTATGTATTATTTTTCTTAATATCTTTTTTGTCATGAAACAAATAAATATTTTTTTTTTCCTTATTGTGAGGAGTAATCTTTACATGACAACTCAGGTTGCCACAGAGCTTTGCTGAGAGGTCGGCTCTGAATCCCAAATTCTGCAGAAGTCAGACAGGAAATAACACAAAAAAGTGTGAGGATGCATTTTTTCAAGAACAGTATTTTCATTGTAACTACTGAAAATTAAACCACCAAAGCACAGCTTTTCTCCTAAAATCTAAACCTTTTGAGGATTTGAACTCCCTAAAATCTCTTCCTCCATTGCTAAATATTAAACTACTCTTTTTTTATCTTTTTAAATTTGTCTGTGCAGACATCCACCTGTACATAGAGTGTCTGTTTATCTGTCTGTATGTTTACCTATATGCATATATATGTATATAGTAGCCTCTTTAGTTCCAAAAATGCAGTTACAGGTAATTTAATGTGAAAATGGGAAAGAAAAACTGATTTACTTATCCAAATTGATAGAGATTTTTTTTGTCAGTATTGTAAGATAGGATGCGAAAAGTCCATTTAGGGCTAGGGAAAGGAAAGAAAATCCAATTTCTAAAATATTGTAACATCTGGCCATATAAGGTAAGACAGCACCTGGATAATACTTGTGAACATGACTGTAAGATATGCAGGAGATACAAAGATCCACAGACCTCAGAAGCACTACAGGAGTAACAGAATGAACAGCTTCTAAAAAATGTCATCAATGTATTATGCATAAAATAGATCCCTAGTACACTTCAGTGTCACCCATGCATGACTTTCTGCTCCTCTGCTAGCCTTGCTTAGCATAGGGAAGGAAAGTTAATTTCCATTCATCTGGGCTTCTCTAAAAAGTAACACCTTTTTGAGTCATCTCCAAGGAAACTTCTGAAAAAAATGCAAAACTACATCATAGAGTCCTTGAGTTTATGAGTAAAAACATTCCTTGGACAATACAATTTGGAAAAACTGCGTGTATCTTGGGAAAAAGATATTGTCAGAAAGTTCTTAGCTGTTTTTCATGATTTGGCTGGCATTCTTCACAATAAATACAGCAGGAGGCATTTGATAGGGAAAGTCATAATATTGCCTCAGCAATTTAGCTTGAAAAGCTTAAGATGTCACTACACTCCTCAGCTGAAAGCTACTGTCCTGACAGTTGTGACCCCAAAATAAACACTGTGACAACTCCAAATCCATTTCAATGCAGCGTCAAAAGATTATCTTAAATCACTGCTGAGTGTCATTTTAGATTGTTAGGTTTTGGTTTATGTATCAGCTGATAAATACTTTATCATGGAGAATTACCTTTATAACAGATAGATAGTGATGAATTACTAAAGTTCTTTGTTGATTTCTCTTCTAATTGAAGTATTACAATGAATACTTTGTCTTATCTGCAGTTGTATTCAGCAGATATTTAGTAAGTTTGCTTCGTAGTTGGTTGGGAGAGAAAAGCCCACAATGGATTTGGCATGATTTATACCCATTAAAGTGTTTACCATTTTTGGCTGGTTTACAAAGTAAAAACTCTGTGCTTAAGAAGTTATTGATATTTTAACTTTGTAAATAAACTAAAAAATTATTGTCTTTTCTTCAGCCATGCACTATGACAGTATTGTATAATAATAAGCCATATGACACTGTGGAACTATAATGTTCTTTGTGTTATGATTTTTTTGGTGCTATACTAAACTCTCTGGTCTAATTGAGTTACCTCATTATGGAGATAATGCATAAATGAAACGGTCAAGTTCTGTTGATATGAAATAAGTTAGGTTAGATATTGGTGAAATTGTTCCAGTTTTAAAATCTATATGCCTCTCATGATGTCAGTCCATTTTGTACATTGATAAGATTGAGTAAGCAGAATGATGTTGTGTCACATACATTGCTGGTTTTATTATTTTATCAGATTTATATAATCTTCCCAGTGTAGGTTCATTAAAAATTATGTTACTCATGTATGGAGCTCTGTAGAAGCAGCAGAAGCTGACCTGCGGGGCTCTGTGCCATTTGTGATGAGCATTATATCAAAATTCATTTGAAATGCTGTCACAGATGCAGGGAAAAAGAAAAGGGCATTATGTAACATATGATTTCTACATCTTGGAGCAAAGAATATTAGGAAACCTGTTTTAGGTAGGTATTTCTGTGAGTATATGGGGATTGAGAGTGCAATCAGTCTGTCTGACAGGCTAGCTGTATTTCTTCTGAATTATTTCAACAATTAAGTTATTATTCCTATGAAAAATATGTACAGAAAAGCAAAAACTTAACAGAAATCTTTAATTTCTCTTTAGCACTGACTATATCAGGGTGCTGTGAGCATATCAAGCAACCATAGGTTGCTGCATTGAAGCAAAAGTACTCTGGGGTCATTTTAAACAACTGTGACCCATCATACTTCTACTTCATGAAAAGATAACAGTGCTGTTGGTACTTTTTTGGCCTCAAGAGTTGCCTAACGATCTGTCAACAGTTCTGCTAAGTTACCTGCAAAAATGGGGTTTGAGTAGCTCTGTTCCACTGTGGACAGAATTGGTACACACACAAGCTGTTTAGCTAGCCCTGCTTTTGAAACTGCTGACCTGACACCAGAAGAGGCGAGTGATCAGGCAGGAGATGCACAATGAAAAATTTAATAACTTGTAAATGGTGCAAGAAGCAAAGAGGAGCTTGAAAGAGAACAAAGAAAACAGATAACACTAGCTTTCAAACAAACATTTTACCTAACTAAAATTACCATCTCTACTTCCAGATTGATCAGGAAAAGCATCTACTGTTTTCAGAATGCTGTATTTGATCCTAAAATCATAGAAATAAATTTAATATAGAAATATTTCTTTATTGCAACAGTAAAATAATGCACAATCCTAATGCAAACCTCCTTATCATTACTGCTCAAGTGTTTAAAGTGTCCATTAGCATTCATTTCAGAATGAAGTGACCATATGACCATGTCAGAAAATCAAGCCACTTCCTTGAATAACTAAACATGGTTTGATGGTGTCTACTCTCAGGCAGCCAGCTATAAAAACATATATCCTTTTTTCATCATTCTTATGATAAAAAGATATATGAAAAACTAGCTCAAAAACCACAGAGTGAAAAAATATCATTTAAAGAAACAATTTTAAAAATTACAAACTCAATTTATAAAAGAAGCAAATTGGATACTTCTGCATTAATATATCTGCAATAGATATTTAAATTGTATAGCCATCACATTCTGTAGACAAAGACTGAGCTACGCTCACTTTATTTTCTATATTGTTATTTTTCACATGGTTTGTCTACATCTAAAAATTCATTTCTCTGTCCTTCTACATTTTAGAAAGGACAATGCTTTTATACTTGCTTTTCCTTCCCTTAAGAGTGATATGTAATTGACATTTAGTGCCAACTTACATGTGACATGTTGTCATCCAAGAATGGTTTATTGTAAAGAATGGTATAAGTGGTTACAGTAAGGAATGGAATGCAATAGTACCAAAAAAATGTTAGAATATATATATACTGTTAATTATATTTTATTTATCCTTTGAAAATTTCAAAAATAACTTCAAAAATTTTCTAAGCGTCTATTTTTTGTGCACGCGATCATGTTTCTTACTTTGCTTTGTTTTTTGTTTCCCTGGCAATTATTGCCAAAAAATATTTCTTTGTACACTGATTTGTCCATATTCATGGGCTAAAATTATGCAAAAAAACTGCATAGTTGTATATGGCAAATATTTTAGAATGTATATGCCAACGAAATTCAAATGAATAAGCAGAGTACTTGCCTAGGACACATATCACAAATAAAAAAAATAATTTTTTTCAACAAAGTAATTCATTCCTTAGTGAGCACTATAAAATTAAATTATGTAATATTAGTAATCATGTATAAATTATAAATATCTTCAAAATTCAGTTATGTGATGGAAAATACACATGGATTTAATGTCACTTTGATGAGACCAGTATAAATTGCAGATAAAATACACAGAAAACAGACAAAAAGTATACTGCTCATGTGCCCAAGTGATTCAAAAGGTAATTTATTGATCAACAGTATTAATTACTCTGAGAATCTACTTTGTGGTAGGTAGTATACTTTACACATACAAAATACATGTACAGTCTTTCTAGTCACTGTTTTATTCTCTGATAGAATAACATTCTGTCTCTACCATTTAAGGATCTCATTCATTTTTCATTAAAGTGATGGGAGTCTTCAGACTGAGGGCATTGTATTCTCTAACAGTCCAACCTTTATGTAAAGACAGGTTTGGTTTGGGAGTCAGTTAAGTTCTGTACATAACACACATATAATCTGTACATATGTAGACCTGATAGTACATCTCCTGTAAACATTGGAAAGACTGTTACAAATGTCAATGGCTTGTGATCTAGCAATTTAAGTGTATTGTATCAGAACACATACTAAATTCAGATGTTCCAAATTCTGATATTTCTTATACCTGAAAAATTCTCTTGCATACACCCCCATGCCCTGCATAGGGGCACAGGCTCATGTTACACTTCTGCCTCTGTTGTATACCTGCAATAAAGTTTATGCATGGTCTTGAGAAGATTGGCAGTGAAACTTAGCATTTGTTACTTTGTCAATACAGGGAGGCACACTCCTCACTGTCAGCAGCAAAAGCCCACTCTCACACATCTAGCATGTCTGTCTAACTACACAGAATAAATGGTGAGAACAAAATCAATCAGGAGATATTTCTACCTAAAGTCACAGAAAGGTACTTTCTTGTATGATGCCACCTAACATATTGAAGAGAAGATACTGTACATAGCAAAGTCAGATGATGAAACAAAATTTGAGCTAAACTATGAATCTTTTTTTTTATTCTTGGAAGTGCCAGGCAGGACTTCAAATCCTTCCACTTCAAAATGTTGCACAAATTCTTTTGTTTCCTGACATTAAGGGAAACATTTAACAAAACCTTCACAAATGTCTTTTAAAAATCAGTGTTCATGATATCAATACTTAAAGTGTTTCTTAATGTCACATCCACACATCCTTCCATGATTTTAATGACATCTATTTGTGTATTGTGTTAATGCCTTCGGGAAAAAAAAAAAAAAGAAAAAATAAAGAAGGGAAAAAACCCATCAATAATAAAAAAATCATTTGACATCATTACAGAACCTGAGAAGTTAGACAGAAAATATTATTTAAGAATATGGTCTCTCTCTAGAAGTAGGACATAATCAATCTCTATCATTAGGTTTGTTATGCAGTCCTTTGAACTGACAAAGGAGCTCTCCAGTCCTGGCTCTGCAGTTGGCTGACCATTGTAACAGGTGAAGTTATTGCAGTGGAAGCCAATTAAGAATAATATAATTTCTGCAGTGGTAAATTGCAATGAGATAACTTGGTCACATGCTTCTTTTCCCCTACTACAGAAGTTCTTTCAAGATATGTTAAGATCTTCTCTTTTCCAAGTTTAAGTGCAAGACATGGTTCTGCACAGAAACAGAAAGACAGGTGTTCTCAGTAGACCACTTTGTTCTCTTCCAACTCATAACAAAATGAGAGCCTTGGGCACTTCATGGCTTCTTTCTACTCTTTGTTCTTATTTTAACCACAAAAATAAGAGCATGGATGTACATCTATATACATCTCACTGAGTTTATCATGTACTTACAATATATTTTAACACAACTGCAAATCTATTTCTGCTGAACACATAAAAACTACTTTTTTTTCTATTTTAACAAAACAATGCATGTATTTTTAGATAAATCCTAATTTTTCTTCCTTTGTCTCCCCAGCTGTGAATTTTCATCACATAGTCCTAAAATCTTTGGTGTGACTGGGATTAAGGACATATTTTGCTTGAGTGTTTGTTTTCTATGAATAATGCAGCCACCCAAAATCAAGTATTTAAAATGCCTTCACTCTTTGCTTAATATTAATTTTTATTTTCAGCATCAAACAACCCTGTATGGGTCTAAAAAAAGACCCTCAAATACATTTTTTTGGTGGATAACTGCCTATGTCCAATACTAACCAAAGTACATTGTATTTGCTTCTTTAATTATAACTCAAATTGCAAAAACTTTATATTAAAAATACCCTTATTTCCATAGGAAGGAGGGAGGATTCCTCATCTTTCTGTAAGCAACTGAAAACCCACGAATGTGTATCCTCATGTCAAGAATTCAGATAGAGAAGATGATGAAATAACTTTTGCCTTAAATATCTTGAGTTAGGTTTCTCAGGATGGAATTCACCTCTCAAATTACACAAATTTAGGTGTTATTACATAGATGACTACAGATTGAATAGGTGCCTGATATTTCCCAGTCAAAACACATCTAGGTATGCAACAGCCACCCACCAGCAAGCATCCAACACCACTCAAAATTCTTTGGCATGCTGGAGGCACCTGCAGAGCTGTTTCAGATCTACCTAGGTGTGGGCTACTGGATACTTCTGTCTCTTAAACAAGAAAGAGAGGCTGCTCTTTTCTGTATCATGCAGGCAGTCATGCTTTGACTAGAACATATATTTCCTTTCTCTCGGCCAAACATATTATGCAATTCAGAACAAAATATGTCTGTTTTAGTATTGCTAAGATGATTAGGGCCAGAAACTAGAATAAACTTGTAGGAGCTAAGATAAAAAAAAATAAAGAAAAAGCTAAGAGAAAGAACAGAGGATGTTAAAGGTGAAATTAGAAAAGAAGTGGAGCCATAAGTGAGACTTACATAATTCCTTAAAATTAATTGATCAACACTTTCACAGAAAATAATTATTTTTGTGTAGATTCCCAATTTTAAAAAATCAAGGTTTTAAAAACCCTTTCATTTCTGAACCAATATAATTGCTAATTTTATCAATGCTTTCCTCAAAAATTGACTTTTCTTAGGAACAAAAAATTAATTCTCTTGAAGGTACTATTTCATCTAATTTTTTCTATTTTATCAGAAATTCACAATTTTACATGCATCTACTCACCAAAATTAAGTTCTGCTAGTCTATTAGCTCTATTGTATAAGAAAAAATCAATACACTAAGATGCAGTGAAAACCCATATAAGTTTAGAGGAAGAATGAAGAGAAGCAGAGAAGTTGTAAAAAAATTAAATGCCATACAAATAGAACCTAATATTTGACAAACTGTGGTTTTACTCCTCCCTGAACCTATCTTGCCTTTTACTGCATATATACTTCTCCACCTGAGTAAATAGAATGCCCTAGGTTTGCAGAAAAACACCTATGAAATTTCACAGCCCTTTCCTTCTAAATGTCACATATGACCAACACTCAAATTGAATCAAAGTTGATATATTTTTCTATTTTAGAAATTATATTTAGGGATAAGTACATTTAAAGTTGGAAACAAAGAGCATTATCACTCTCTGGAAAATGCATCGGCTGCTGAAAGCTAGAAGTTTCATTTTGATGGTACATCAAAAGTATGGATTAAAAATTTATGGGAGAATATGAAACCAAGTCTTGGCAAAAAAAAATCAACTGAGCATATAAAGGACTCATCAAATTATAAAATCACTCTGAAAATTAGTATGGAACAGGTGAAAAGGGAACTTGATGTTTTTTCAGTAGATGAAACCATTATTTTTAATAGGGAAAAAATCCTTAGTTAATCTACTTCAATTTTTGGAACTTGGCTGCATGGAAAAAAATGTACAAGCTCCAGCTAGCTGGAGAAACAGTGAATTATCAGCAGCTGCCAATATTTATTCAAAATATTTCAGGTTTATCCTGTGAACAAAATGGGAAAATTACATTTATCAATGGTGTGGGCAGTAGAAGAGAAAATGATGGTATCTGGAAGATTTTAAGCTACAGATGACACATTTATGCAACCATGTAAATTCTTCCTATCAGTTGTGTCAAATTAAACCTCTTCATGCTTAAGCAACAGATAGTAGTCACATAGTATTACAAAAAGTTTCAGTTTAAGCAAAAAAACATTCAGTCCTTGAAAAAAGTTTCTCATATTCTTCTTGTGTGGCAATAAATTAGTATGTGAATTGTTATCTAAGTATCATCCCAGCAGAGATAGTCTTTAACTAAAGAAACAAACAGATTTGTTCAATTACTTACTAAAGAATTGAAATGTAGATATAAACAAAAATATTTTAAAAATAACCTAATGTGCCGCACTTTTCAGATGGAAAAAGATTTTATTACTATGAGAACGTAGCTGCATTGTTTTTCCTAGCTATTAGCATGTTTGTAGAAATATCATCTGTACTCAGCTGTAAGTTTTCCAAGTTTCGCCAGCCTGGAAAGACAAACCATGGTTCCAACCACAGAAACTTTGAAAGAGGAAAGTTTAGTTGGCAAAGCCACTGTCTGCTCATTTCTACTCATAATCACAACCACATAGATCTATTTACTTTTCTTAAAACAATAATTTATTCAACATTTTGGCCTATATAAGTATCCGCTTAACTTCAATTCAGCTAACTACCTGTTAAAAAAGCAGGATTCCAACATGTATAAATATAGGAAACTTATAAAAAAATAAGCCAACTCAAGTAATAAGTATTAGCCCAATACCTTCCTTTATTCACTTCAGTAAGTTTTCAGTTGTATGATTGTGAAGAAAGTGCCAGAAGGACAGGGTTACCTTTGACCTACTTTTCAACTTAACTAGTCATTAAAATACCAAGAAAACACACTTGCGCTTCTTGACAGACTTTCCTGCCAACAAAAAACAATTGCCTGTATCAATCAAGAGTTCATAGCTGTGAGTTTCTTCTTATTTTCTCAGTTGTAAAAGCACTCAAATAAAGCACTTGCCTTTAAAATAAGGCCTCATACATATAAGTTTTTAGTTGTGCTGAGGGATTAAAAGCCATGTTCCGCCTGTATGACATTTATTGCAAGATCAAGGTATTAACTTGTAGATAAGTGTAGGAGAATGCACATGAGCATGCTGAGTCCCTGTGCTAAAAACTCCTGAAATGCTTCTCCACTGAGAATGTGAAACATATTTTATTTTTTATTAAGATAATAAAAAGGATTAGTCACATTACAGATTAATTGCCAGCACAATTTATAATCCGTATTATAAAATGAAGCTCTTCGGTTAGCTGAATTCAGAAATTCATCTGAAAATGTAATCTTCCCTTATGTTTGCAGGTCTGTAAAATAAAAATTAATGCTTTTCTGTGTTAAAAATTTTGCTTGGCAGTGAGACATATGCCATGTTTTAGCCTAGAGAAATAATTTCTGGGACAGACATTTTGAATTAAAGTGAAAAATCTGGCTGTGTATCTGAGACAATAAAGCTATCATTATTTTGTGAATATTTTGAAAAATACATTAAACATTAAATATCCATGTTGATGAACTTATCAAGCCTCGAGAATTATCACACTTTAAAATTTTTCTTTAAGTATTTTACTCTTTCACTTATGCAAACTACAAAATAATATAAATGTGTCCAATAAAGGTTAAAAACTTAAATGCATTATTTGTTCTAACTTCTTTCACTTATTCAACACTAGATTGGCACCTTGGCAGAACTGGTTTCAATATCTACAATTATCAATGTGATTTTTTTTTTTTTTTTGGAAGTAGCATCATTCTACCCCTTTAGTATTCAAGAACTGTCAATATCCCTTTCAAGAACTTCTATGGCATTCTAGAACACACCAGCACATTAAATTGTGTAATGTCCAGTGAACAGCAATAAGAACACAGACTAGCCCTCTGCACCTAGTGGTGTCCAACAGGAAAGGATAGGTAGATGGACAGACAGACACCATTTCTGTAAACTCTCAGTCTTCTGGAATGAGTTCATGCTGTGGAAGATTTACTCCATCTGAATTGATGGTGAGTTGCTAAGAACCATTCACTTCCATCTCAATGAACACATCCTGGTTTCTTGTGCCACAAATCTTGCTGATTTTGTAAAAGCTCTTCCAAAACTATATTAGTTCGTTTTCATTCTCAGACTCAAACATATAATCAAGAAAGAATTCACTAGATGAAAAAAAACTTTTCTTTGAAAAATCTAAACAATAAATTTTAAGGCTTTTAAAAAATTTTATTTTTCTTATGATGTAGTGGTATACTAATTTTCTGTATAAGCATCTAGCTGTGTGGTGTTCTGATGGCTGGTTTTTGTGATTCAATAAAACATGTTAGAAACAGTATGCTTACATAATTTTTTTTACTTTTCATTATTTTTATTTCTAGTATTTTATAATAATCACTCATTTATTTTGTTATTGAATTAATGAATAAACTAATTAATATTAAAATATTAAGTCCTAAGTAGGAATCCTAGAGCATAGGGTCATAGAATGAAATGTTTTTGTGTTGGAAGGGAGCTTTAAAGATCATCACTTCAGCTGCCTTACCATGATCAGGGTTGTCTTTCATGAGGTTCACATGAGCCTGTTCTTCAAGGTTTCTGTGGATGGTAACCCCTCCTTCAAGCTTTTGAACTGCGCCAGTCAGCTTGATGTCATCTGCAAATTTGTTGAGGGTTCATTCAATCTCACTGTCCCTGTTTTTGCTAAAGACAACAAATTGTATTGGTCCCAGTATGGACCCTTCAAGGGCATTGCCTGGTTTTGCTCTCAGACGTTGAGCCATTGACTGTAACTCTTTGGACATGGCCATCCAGCCAGTTCCTTATCCATTTAGCATTCCATCTGTCAAGCCCATACCTCTACATTTAGTGATAAAGATTTTATGGAGGATGGTACCAATGGCTCTACAGAAGTCCAGACAGAGAGACAAAAGTAGCACTTTCCCTGTCCAGTGATGTAGCCATTCCACCATAGAAGGCTAATCGCTTGGTCAAGCACAATTTTCCCTTTCTCTAATCTTCTCCTTGCTTTCCATGTGTTTCTACATACCTTCCGGGAGGTTGTGCTTCATGATTTTAGCAGGCACAGAAATGAGATCAACTAATCAGATCCTCTTTGGTGCACTTTTTAAATATGGGAGCAATGTGGCTTGGCAACTCCATCAGCCAGTTCCCTCAGCATCCACCTGAGAGAGGCACCTCATCAGATCCCACAGATCTGTGCATATATATATATATTCTTCAGGTGGTCTCAAACTGGACCCTCTTCTACCATGGGAGATACCATTTTCCCCCAGTCCTGATATTGATGTTCAGGGACTTGAGACAGGCATTTTGAACAAACTGGTAATAGTTTCAGTGTCCTTTTCATTCAAGCGCATTTACATAGGGGTCAGTGACATTTCAGGTTGTCCTAGGACATGATCTCTGGTCTCCATCTTTTTCTCAAGAATGAGATGAAGTTCTCTTCAGACCTGTGCACATCTGCCATCACTATGTACATTTCTCAGTTATCCTAAAATATCTTAAATGGTGCTAGGCACTTACATTACGGTCCTCATTTAGTTGCTTTACTTCACAAGTCTGACATGAAAAAAGATTTCTTATCTGAATATAGTTATTCAGTTCCCAAAATAGGAAGAAGCAACTTAGTTTCTGAAGAACACACCCTTCGGTCCAGTAGCCAGAATATTCATAACTAACTATCAGCTCTAATTCAAAACATGCTCTAGATATTTTTTCCATACAATTCAACACTGGGAATTAACTAAGAGCAGAATCTATTGGTTAAAGATTTTCCTATCATTACTGCATTTCTTGCACTGAATACGTGGAATTTTTGAATATGCAATGAATACTAGACTATGGTATTAACATGGCCAAGCAACTGGAGTATTAACTTTGATTAGGCCTCATTTATACTGATTTTTTACATTAATGTAAAATACCATAGATAGGCATAAGTCAATTCTACTATACATGAGTCTCACACTCCTTGATTTGAATGCCAATTTACAGAACTATGCATCAAAGTAAAATCAGATAATCATATTTTATGTGTGGGCGAGTGTGTAATACACTAAAGGCATGTCAAACAACATTCTTATGTAAAGATCAGTGGGAAGAAAGTGATTGTGGAAGAAGTTAAATCCTGCTCTAAGTGTCTGGCATTTTAAAAAGTATTAATTTAAAATTTTTTAAACTTTAATGCTATGCCTTTTGTTTACCTTTCTCCATTCTATTACCGATCTTATTACTGCTTTTGAGTTGAAACTCTGTATTTACTTGAGATGATTTTATATTATATAGATGTACTGAAGTGGCACTGCTTTTAAATTAGCCTTGGCTATGCATGTGGTCTGAAAATTCGGAGGCCGCTCAAACTTGGAGCACAAAATTAAAATTTCCATCTTGTAAAGCAACTCCTGGGTTGGGCACTAATGCATTACTATTAACCCAATGCCTGTTGAACCAACAAGACAAAAATATTTTTGAAGATTCATCTATGTGTTGCAATTGGTTTTCCACATGCCTATTTCAAAATACTGGGAAACAGGTAGAAATGTGACATTTTGTTTAAAAACTGAATCAGTTTACATATACCCAGTTTACATATAGCATTTTACACAAATTATATGATAATAGGATGTCAATGATATAAAGTTCCAAGCTTGAAATTTTACTTTGATAGAGATGGATAAATGAGAGAAAAATTAATAAATTTAAACTGTTCTACCATTCTATAGGGCAGTTCAGTGAAAATTCTGGTAACACACTGAATCTGATGAGATAATGTCGTGATAAACATAATAGTCATGTACAATATCTGTTCTGAAGTATTATATTAACATGAAAAATAATTAAAACTTGCTTACAGAACTATGTTCATATGTATAATTTACCAGGAATCATAATCAATTAGAAATAAAAAATTGTGCTGTTTTTTTTTGCTACACACAGACTGCCTAATGTAGTGAAAAATCCAGCATGAAATTCCTCATTTTTCTTCTCCCTTCTCAGGCATTTCTTCAAACGAAAATTCCATTTCAATGCAGACTTTTGGGGAGTTGATTTTTTTTTCCAAATTATTATCTATAAATTATGCATAGTGGTTATGTTGTACAGCCTTATTCATGAGAGACAGAAGGCAAAAGACAACACTGACTTTATTTAAAACAATCACTAGCATTTCTAAAGCTAAATAACTTAAGCCAATTCATTCTCATTTTAACCTTGATTCTTGCAATCTTTTAAATCTGACAGAAGATAGGGCATACAGTCAAATATTTCTAGAGACTTTGACTTAAAAATGTGCTTTACAATTTGTTTCTGATTCATGCAAAGGGCCTTTCTTATTAGTTTTGACTCCTCTGCACAATTTGTGCTTAAGTCTACTGAGATCTCTACTAATCCTTCCTATAGCTTCAAAATTAGTTTCAGAAGGAATTTTCAACCTTTTCTTCAGCATGGAAGTTTGGGTAATAATATGCAATTTTGTGCAATACATACTACAAGAATACAATAAAGGAGCAAAAGAATGCTCTCATTATCAGCCATTGGCATGATTTCTTTAGAATTAACATGACATTTCTGCATATATGAGCTCTTCCTAAGACAGGAAACTACTTCCAGGTATTTTCATGTATTAATTTGTGCTTTTAATATCTCAGAGATATTAAGAGCTAAAACTTCTATATTATCCCCCATTCCCACCCTGCCTCCTTCTCCACCAAGACTAATCAGAGCAAGGATGTCTGTGCTCAATAGGGCCATTTCTTGATGGAGACAGACTCCTTGAAGTGAGGAAAGATTCCCTGGGTGTCTGAGAACTCAGATGGTTATGAGGCTGGTATTTTCCAGAATTCCATGCTGCTGGGGCAAGGGGTAAGAAGGAGATTTCAGACACCTGAATCCTCTTCTCTCCATTCAGGTAGGTCACTGACACTCTGCTATTTTACAGCAAAGGAATAGATGGTCCAAGCCAAAGACTCAAAGTGTGGAATTAATTTGAGGAAATGCAGCTGTTTATGGTTGTAGTCGTATATTTAGACTAGGTGCCCTAGATTCCTGTTAGAGTGAATGGAAAGAAATAAAACTTTTAAAACATGCTTTATCTCTTTCTAAATATGGATAAAGCTTATTTAGCGATTCAGACTTACAAACATAGGTGTCCAAATGTGAACCAAGGATCTAAGTTCCACATAGAGTCAATGAAAAACTTAATCTTGGCCAAAGCATAAACAGCAGGTTTGAGATGTCTTAGGATATCTCAGACAACCAGGACAGTCATGGAGTTCACAGATATCAACCAGGACCTGTAAAAGAACCTTAGGCTTCTCAGGTGGCAGCTAGAGGCCATGTTGGATACCCCAGGAAACCCAAAATAACATTACATTTAAAAGTTGAGTTTTGTGTTAAGTTCTGTTTAAACTGATCTGAGACACTCTCTATTTTCTATTCTGTATTTTCTCTATTCTCTATAATGGCTGTTCCTTTGATGACTGCAGTAACAGTTTAGACATAACAGTTTACACCCATATGATATTATTTAGTTAGCTAAATTTGGTGTCTATGTCTACATCTGAAATGTTCTTTGCATCCCGAAATGTCACATGAACCTGAACAGTTCCCATTTCTCTCCACTGGCTGTACAGAGAGACAAAGGTGACTTGCTCAGTAGGAGAACTCTACACTGCAGCTGTGAGAATTTCAGCAGAAGGAGTGCACTGAAATTCATGTTCACAACTGAGTGAAGAAAAAATCTTACTATGCATATCTATTTATCTAATTAATATAACCTGTGTTTTCAGAAAGTTAGAACTTTGGTCAGAACCCATTTGTCATAGTGAGGGGAGGAAGAAGAAAAAAAGAGTTAGTATCTGGTTTCTTGAGCTCTGTCTTAATACTGTCAATTTGGCTTGTCAATTAGTGTCAATTGTGGTTATATTGATCTGTGTGTTTTATGGATTCTAACTAGAACTAGACTCATTCTACAAACCCAGATACTACAGCAAAGTGCATGGCTTCTTATTTTCAGTCACAACTGAATTAATAGGGCTACTTTTCTAAAAAGGAATTGGATTTAATTATTTTCATCTTTCTCTGTTCACTGATGTTTTTGGACTGACGTTAGTAAAACAGAAAAAAAATTACATATTTACTTGAGACAATAGTGCATACATTTTTATTTTATTTCATAATAAATGTCCCATGATATATTGAAAGTAAATTGGCTGTTGTTCTTTGTTTTATTCTTATCTATTTCTATGATACTAAATTGAGGATGTCCTCCTGAAACCAATAGAGAAACACTCTTGGGAAGCAGGGAAAAAAAAAAAAGCCTAATTTTTATTGTTGCCATTGTTGTTATTAGGATATTATCCTACCTTTTGGGTTGAAGTAATGTAAGATTGAATATTAGAAAGGTGTAAAATTTAAAAGCTTATATATAGATCTGTCTGTGTCCCAATATAACAGCAAACATTATTAAAAATAATCAGTTGTGTGTATTGTCTATAATATTCTGGTTTTCTTTTAATAAAATGTGATTTTACTGTGGAAAAAATATTTGAAGGATACTCTTTGGCTACCTTCTTTTATATGCGTGTTCTTAGTTTTAATTGAAAGTTCCATCCTCAGAATGTTATTCACAAGTGGGAGATTCATCACACTTATTTCTAGCAATATAAGAGTCAAATAGCTTAGCTGTGATTTAACTCACCCAACCTTAGAAGCTGCAATTCAGTTACAGACTGCGATGTGTAAATTCATGTGCTCGCAATACAGCTGTTATGTTTCAGCTAGGGAACACTTAAAAGGCTTTAACATAATCATCTGTAACACTTAAGGTGTGCTAAAGCATCTTGCCTGAATTCCAGCTGCCAGTTCAGAATAGAAGAAGTATTAGCCATGGACAGATACCTTAGGTATCCCAGGATGCCTTGAATTCCACCTGAGCATGCACATCTCAAATGATATTGAAACCCTTTTTAGAATCCAGTCCCAAACATCTGCCTTGAGTTCAAAGAGGATAGGATTGTATACGAATTGCTGTTGGTCATAACTGCAGAAATTTAAATTAAGGCAACAAACCATTCCACTAGTTTAACACAGAGTATTAGTACATATGGGGAAAAAAAAAAAAAAAAAAAAAAAAAAAAGAAGGACAAAAAACTTTTTAA
>JAYDZK010000001.1:69446232-69458380 GCA_034509185.1 Euphonia xanthogaster
GCTCTTCCGATCTGTATTAGTACATATGGGGGAAAAAAAAAAAAAAAAAAAGAAAAAAAAAGAAGGAAAAAAAACTTTTTAAAATTTATTTCATTAAATAAAATTTCTTATTGCTGTATTCTCGTCTACTTGTCCAATGTCAGTCAGAGGGAAAGGCCGGGAGATTAAAAGTTGTTCTAGAAATACAATAGGATTTCTGAGAGGGAATTGCATAATAAACTGAAGAAAGCAGAAAGGAAAACAACAACAAAAACAACAAAAAAAACAACAACAAAGCCTACAATTTTTAAGCCCATCTATGAATCTCTGGCCCAAATGCTGAGACCACAGGAGATACACCGTGGACATTCACACTTCTAAATGAGCAAGAAACAGAATTAAATTGTAGGCTCAACATCCAAGTACAAGTTGGCTCAGGTTCACATTGCCAAGGGCTTGTCCCTTCTGTAGCAGTTTTGTCTTGGACCGAGCAAGTTGAGAGCTATGGAAAAGAGATAATTTATGAAAGAACAGTTATTCAGTAGGAATTCTCCATCATGGATTATCTATTACGGATTATAGCTCCAGTGTTTGAGTTTACTCACATTCTCCTTTTGTTAGTTTAGTGTAATAAAGGATCCTGTTCCAGTCAAATGGTTTTGGGGCACTCAGTCTGATGTAAAAGGACCTATGTCACACACTTATGTGTGACGTAAGTTTTCTTCTTCTTTCACTACTGTATGAAAATTTGATCCTGCATTGATTCCTCATAAATCCAGACATAAGAGGGATTTGTAACTGCCTTTTTTCTCCATACAGGAGCAATTTTTCCTGTTTTAGTAAACCCTGACATTTGGAAGAATGGTATTAATTCACTGAAAACTACAGAAACTTACAGTGAATGGGATTTTGTCTACAAAAATATACTTCTAATGAAACACGTATTTTGATAATTTCCATTTACTTTCTATATTATATTAGGTGTGATTATGGTTCCATTAATACTAGTAGTACCAACCCCTCTTAAAGTTAGCATTCTCTATTAAATGTCTTTACCCTATGATTTTTCCTTCATATTGAGAAATGTATTGCTTTCACAAAACAACCTATAGAAATAAGATCCATGTAAATCAACTGTATTACATTATCTGACCAGAACTCTGTTAATGATGTAACACTTCTAATCAGAACTGCTCCTTTAAAATATGTAGCGTCTTTCGAAACCTCATTAATAAATTTTTTCTTCACTTTTGTTCCATTCCTAATTCATTCATGTAACATAATGGACATGCTCAGGTACAGTAAGAATGTAGCTAAGAATCCTTGAATTTATTATTCAGATAGGAATTTATGAATGCTATGAATTTGTTCAAAGGAAAAATGGGCTTAGTTTAATAGACATGTCTGCAGCTGAGCTAATAAGTTTGGGCAGACAGCAATTCATGGATCTGTAATAAGAACAACTTCCTTCTCAGCTTAATTTTAATATTGCCTTATTGCCAAATCAAGAGTCTGATCATTAGTCTAAATATACATTCTGATTTATGTAGTTGCAGAGGAGTATTGTCTTACACTAAAATTTTAGTTAGTTAAGATCATATTTCATTAATAGCAGCACAGCCATAGAAAGACCTTTCAAAAATGTGCATGCTTCTTTTCCCCATGGGTGCTCTTAGCCGATGTCAATAACATCTTTCACTCAGTTGCTCAGACCAGCAGCTCTTCTTTCTGAAAAAATTCAGCAAATGTGTAGGGCCTAACATTTATTGCATTCTTTTTGTTTATTCTTATTCTGTCATGCTTTGTTTCTGCATCATGTTCTTACATTAAAACACATATATATATTTAAATTAAAAAACAAAAAAGACCAAAAAAAAATCAGAAAAGGTGGAGAAAAACAAACTAACAAAACCCCAAACCAGAAAGTCCTTAAATGCAAAAAGTATCTTCATTATTTTTACCACTATTAATATTATTATTCCTTTCCGCACATAATATCCTTGGGCAGAACACAATTTCTGGTAGGGATCTAAGGTTATTGCAATAGTGAAAGTGTACCCCAAAATTTAGAAAATTGTTTCTGTCTTGGAGGTTTAGACATATCCATTGACCTTGCTTTCTGAGGAATGCTTCCAGACAAGGATAATAATCTCATACACACACTTTTTTTGAACTACCATGGTCTTCACCACCCCATTTGTCAACATTTCCTTAACAAGCTAGCTAAGATAGAGACAACTTCACAATAAAGACACCTCAAAAAACAACCTTTATAAACAAGCTACCTCTTTTTGAAACATTTGCTTCCCAAACTGCAACAGTGGAAAAAAAAAATCCTATACTCTTTTGTACTTTCATTCTCCCCTTTTGTGCCCAAGGTATGTTTTGGCACTTCTGCACTTCTGTCTAGAAGTCCTCATTGCTTGTAAAGTGCCCAGTACACAATGCTGCCAACTTTGTGGTGCCATATTTATCCTGGGCAATTGAGTAGTAGTCTCTAGAGTCTAGCTACATATTCTACATCCTGCACTTAAAACTTTCCTACCATCTGTCTGCCCTTAAAGATCTCTCATGTGAATAAGTTGTTACTGTGTGTCCATAATTAAATTATATTTTCCTCTTCTCAAACCTCCTGCGACAATCCACTTAACAGTTTTGCATTCTATTTTCATAAACCAGACTTTCTTTTTTCTGAAACAATTTCCACTGCATTTCTCATCCATTTGTAGCATTTATCTTTCATTGTAATGAGCTTAATGACTTCAATAATGACTATAACCCTGGAGTACTGTATTCCTCATTTGTATTTCAAGCTTGACCCAAGAACCTGTTATTTTTTATTATGGTATCAGCAATAACTGTCAGGATTTTTGTGTTGTTGCTGTTATACTTTTGCTTCCTGAGCTCTATATTCCTATAAGAGGTTACTATTACAGCTATTACGTACTATAGCAATTTCTAATGGCACTAGCAAAAATAGGTATCCCATCCAAAAGCAACTCGTAGGATGCAATCCCAAAGTCAAAGAGTCAGCAATTTGGAAATATAAAAATAAAATCCAAGTTAAAAAAACAGATGGAAAGAGTATGAGGTACGCATATATCTATCTCATGTTATCTAGCGATAACCTCTAAGAAATAATGATCATCCTTTAAAAATTGCCATGTCTCAGCAAACCATCTCTGATATAACCTATTTAATATAGTTTCAAGGGTTTGGTTTAATTCTCAAATGCATTTCATTATCTGCAGCACAGGTGTACGTAACTGAGCTACATTTAGCTCATTGAGCAACTTCTCTGCTTTTCCATAGACACACAGTGCCTTTGTGGTGTCTTAAAGTACCTTGCCTGGGCCCCATCTGATCATATGTCCTACAAGCATTGAGTCTTTTCTGTCAGCACATCAGGCACCAAGATATTTCAAATTACCTATTTGAATCGAGATATTTCAGATTACTTATGTGTACCAAGTGAACCAACCCACCAGGCTCTCAAGGTAGATCAAGAATTCAATTTGGCTGTTCCCACGCAGGGGTCTACTCCTATTTCAAATGCCCTAATGTATCCGAGAATCCAGGGGCCACTCCAGAAATAATCTAGTGCACCCTAGTTCATTTTTTGTGTCTATTACTCTCGTGCACACTCTTCAGGAAACCTCTTAGGGCACTACTGACTGTTAGGGCAGCTCATTCAAGCACATCAAACTAGGTGAGAAATATACCACCTAAGTCCATGTCAGATAGTAACCCAAAAAATGAGTCATACTCCTAATTTTTTCCACCAGACTACACTGCTTCTTAATTTCTTCATAGAGTTCTGTATTGTACCAGCCCATCTTTACTATTTGAATCCTTATTTAAAGTAAAAAGAACCATTATCTTCACATTCTTTTGTTTTCCTCAAGTCACATTTTAGTGCGTCCTGTTTGCTTAAATTCCACTTGCAAGAGATGCAGTTGATTCAGAAATGAACTAAAGTAACACAAACCAAATATGACAACCCATGGTTTGAGACCAAAGCTTGAGGGGCCTGTCTGAATGCTCATGACATCATCAAAAGTCATTAATAGCTAGGAGAATTTGTTCCAGTGGCTTAGCTGGAAAGTAGCTGAGGGGAATCAATCTGACTACCTAATAGAATAGAAATACTAAGGAATTCTGATGGTACCAATATTTCCATGGAGCCAGTTCTTTCTGCCACGGGCACTTTATGCCACTTATACCAATAAATAATGGCAGTTTAAGCAGTCATTCACCTAGAGTCATGCAAGTGTATTCTACAATGGGCTTTTCTGTCCATTCTTTGCCATGAATTTTCGATCTTAGTCTTCAAGTGTATGATGCAAGACACTAATTCCTTCCAGGGGACTTTAGTGACTTTGTTCTTGTCTCACATGACTGAAGAATGTATATAGGAAGTATTCACAAAAATTGATTCAGAAACTTTAACTAGTAAATGGAATCATTCAGCATGACAATATGTTCATTGACCTGGTAGTTAATCTTGGAGAAGTAATACTGAGGGATCCCATTTATATTTCTTAACCCAAAAAGATACAATTATAAAGGTTTCTGAAACTCACCGATGGTAAATACCATCTTCTGTTACAGGTTAATCCATTAAGGTACTGTTGCTAAACATAATCATAATGAATGTAATTTAATACATTTGCAACATTTTTTGTCCCAATTTCCTCCAGGGCTAATATTGCTCTGGGGAAAACTGAGTAAAATGAAATGATTCTTGTGATTTTGATTGGTCATGTCCATAGTTCTAATACAGTTTAAACAGATTGATAATTTTAAACAGATAACAGAAATATCTGCATGTTATTAAGACAACCATATCTTACCAACACAACCTATTAATTCTTCACCCTCTGACTTCTTCCCAAATACAAAAAAAAAAGCATTTGTGCAGCAGTCAAATACTCTGAAGTCCTGCCCAATGCCTGGAAATTTCTGTTTCATAAATCATAAAAAATCCCACAAATTTGGACTGCACAAGAACATTGAATAATATTCAGCCACAGAAATTGTCCTACTTCCCATCTTATTTGCATATGTCTCTGGGAACTTTACTAAACACAGAGGGATCTACCTAATGAGATCCTTTAACATCTAAGAGTGCCCATTTTTGATTACATGTGAATAAAAATGTAGCCAAAATCTCTCTGACTGATTCAAAAAGTTCAAAATATTACAGTTTGGTATAGAACAAAACAACTGCCATGCAGATTGAAACTCCAAATATAAGAAAAAGCAAAGATGTTAAAGATCTGACTATATCTTGTGCACCATTTTCCAAGAAAGCCCCCAGATGAAGCCTTGGAGAAGGTTATACAGAAAAGAAAAAGAGCAATTTAAAGGTTTTTCATTTAATCTCAAACAAATTCCTGCTGTCTTTTGCAACTTGAGAAAACACTGACAAAAATACAAAGGCAAAGTGTTTGTAACTTTACTTGGAGTTACTTGTCTTTGGGAGACTTTCATATTTGTGAGACTTAAAAATCATTTCATGGATAATGGAAGGTAGATATTATTCTGTTGGGAAAGATGAGCATTTTTCAGCCTCTTGCTGCCCTAATTTTCACCATAATGAGTTTTGCCACCAGCCTGAATAAATGTGAAATGTTCTGTTCACTTTGCGTAGTTCACGGCTTTTCTACCTGAGTAAAGATTAGTACACAAAGCCTTTTCTTCTACATCAGATGACATCTGCCCCCACTCTTGCTAAAAAAAACCCCCACAGCTAAATAAAAAACCACTAAGGAAAAAAAAACCCTCTAACTCTAACGGAACAGTAAACCCCCTCAAAGATTACATCACTTAGTTTGCAATCAGATCTGAAACTGTATTTTGAATGCAACTGCACTGAAGTTATAAAATAACCTGACACAGCCAATACATTTACTAAAGAAGCATAATGACACATTTCTATGCAGTTCCAATAGCACACTTTTTTCTCAAAATGACACACATCATCCTGGGTATAAATTTAATTTTTTTTAAGTTTCTTCTAGAATTCTGTTCACTCTTCTGCAATGGCATGCAGGAGGCTACCATGTATAAAGGCATGGATTTCTATGGCAACAGTTTAAATTCTAGCTATTCTTAGTTGAAGTGTTCGCAGAAACAAAAACAAACCACAAACAACTCTTTTTAACTAGTTAAATAATAAACCTCTTTCTTTTCTGCCTTTTCTGAAAGAACAGAAATGCCTTTGCTGTGATGATTAAGCAATAAGCAACTTGATGTGATATATACCATACTTGAAGTTACAACATTCTAAAGTTAGCTGGAAAAAAATGCCAATTTTGACACAGCATGGATATCTTATAGGCTTCCAATGTTAGAAATAATATCATGACAGTCATTATCAGCAAATAAAACATTTACTTTTTGGTTATTGCTATTAATGCAGTACAACTGAACATATTTAATCTATTAGAACTCCACTCCTCTTCAAAACATTCTCAATAATCCCTTTGCTTTCTCTTATGTATCTTTTTTGTTGCGTATTTTGTTTGATAAAAATAATCATGGAAGTGTTAAATGTGTAAATAAGATAAGCACTGTAATTCAAGGCCTGGTAATTATTACGTCATCTCAGAGAGTTGGGTGATCTATGTGTCTTAAGGGCAAGTGTCTGCAAGATGGAAGAAAGAATCCTGTGAATATTAAACTCAGAAAATGACATAGAAAATTCCATTTTGTCATTTTCCCACAACCTAGAAGCAGAGTGATAAATACATGTCTTCAACACTTCAATTGAATTGACATTTCTATATAGGTATGCCAATGAACTAACCCTTTTAGGAAGCTAAATCAGCAAATTTCCCGCTTTATGCTACTTTTCAATGATGACAAATTAAAATTACATATTTAGCATTATATTCTCTGAAATGCATGCATGTCTGATCTCAGTCAGTGATTTGACATTTTAATTTATTGTGCATTTTATCTTTATTTCCATTACAGTGCTTCTAATGTAATTATTATTCTTTTTAGCATGGGATGTGTTCTCAATTTTCTCAGTTACGCAATTTTGTCACTACAATATCACAAAGAAGGCAGCTAGACTTAAGTAGTCTTCTAAGGGTGCACTAGCTCATACCTAAACAGGTTATTTTGGACTCTTTCTAGGCTAAATTTGGTGGCCTCCCAAGGACAGAATTACTTCCTCACATGTAAGTGCATTTGTTTTTTCTTCTCAAGCTATTCAACAGTGGATTGCACAATGGCAAAGTAGTGCCTCTACTGTCATCACTTTGTCTTACACAGAGCATCCTAGCAGAGCAGTCTGTCTAATGAAGCAGCAAGGTGGAATAAAGAAAGGTCCTTGAAATAGGAATGGTTTGTATAGTTAAGCAGGCCATGCCATTTTCTGAGCTCCATAACCAAGCTTCAAGGTATTTTCTAGGAGACTGCAGATTTTTCCACAGTGATAAAGGATTCTGGAGGAATGATGTATTCCCCATGTTTAATTCTTCATGAATACCTGGAATCAGGCTTCTGCCTCACTTTTAAGAGCATACCTATTGCAATGTGTATGTTTGTCTGTTTTCCCCTCACAGATCCCAAAGGTGAGCATTTTCTATAAAGCAAACTAAATCAGTATTTGAAGTTTAGCAACCCCCTTATGGTGTTTTACTCTTTAAAAGGATTCTCTGCCTGGAGAAAACCAGGAGCAACGTGACTGAAATTCTCCATATCTCCACTGGGACTCGAGCTGTGAGTTACAAGTGATTTGCAGAGACTTTCGCCTTTACAGGTTTGACTGAGTTTAGGGGCACTTTCCCATACAGGAAGGGGATCAAAGGCGAGCTGCCTGAAGTCCAACTGCAGCACCGTGCCGTGGGTTTTTTTAGCTTTTCATATCAAAGAGTGGAGGTACCCAGTGCAGGAACGGGAAAATCTCTGCGGGCTAATCAGTTTTTCCCACCGGCGGCAGCTGCTGGAGCCTGGCCGCCCGCAGCTGCCCCACCGGGCAAGCTGCTCCGGGCGGGAATTCTGGCCTCGGAAATTCTGCTCCAGCTTAATGAGACCAAGCTGGGCAGAGGCACTTAAAGCAAATTCCCACTAACATCCCTAATATATCTGCAGTGTGTGCAGCAGAGGCGGTGACAGCAGCGGCAGCAGCATGAGATTCACAGTATTAATAAAGGGATTCACCGCCTTGTTAGGGGAAAAAAAAAAAAAAAAAAAAAAAAGAGGCGAGGGGAGGAGGGAGAGGGGAGGAGGCAGGCAGGAAACTTCTGTGTGTTATTTACATTGGGAAAGGGGGGAAGGAAGGGTGTTTGTGCCTCTGCCTGTGAATGAATGAGAAAGAGGAAGGGAGGGAAAGAAAGGGAGGGAGGGAGGGAGGGAGGGAGAGACACACACACAGAGCACTGAAAGGAGGCTCTGTCCCCTAAACCCAAGTAACCCGTGTGCAAGAATTGGATGCTGGAAAAATGGTAAGGACCCGGAGTTGAAAACATTTTCACTTTAATACTGAAAAAATATGCCATTATAAAATCCTCGAATAGAATTAGTAAGTTTCACCTGCTTCCTCAGTTCCGTTTTCCTCAAGTTATAGTAAGATTTACAACAGCACAGAATTTTCTACCATTAAACTTTGCAGCCTAAGCACTAGAGTGACATTAATTGGTCATGCTTAACTGCCTTGGATTTTTTTTTTTTTGTATGTTTACACTGTTACCATAATAGAAATCAAGGGTACTAATTTTTACATTCAGATGGAAAGGCAATACTGATTATGTATATTGAAAAAGAAGAGAGAGAAAACAAAACCAAAGCCTACCCTCCCCACCTCCCCTGAAGAAATGAAAGACAACCCATTATCAACAAAGCAAATCTCTCTCAGCAAAGTAATTCCCACCTAGACATAAAAATAAAAATAAAAATTTTTAAAAATCCAATGAGAATATTCATGCAACTATGTTTTAAATAAAATCTTTACAATTTTTCTCCACGGTAAAAGTACGATCTCTACTGCCTATTGATCACACACAAAAAAAAACTGGCGAAATGGCACTTTTTATTATTATACTGTATTTCGTATATAGAAGGTTTGATACGAAGGGACTTATCAGGTAAGAGGGATGATGGTGTGAACTAGACGCTGCTTCCAGTCGGGGGCTGGAGCGTCCCTGGGGTGCGTTGTATCCATGCGAGCCATGCAGCACTTTTTTTTTTTTTTTTTTTTTTTGTGGTCCATTTTGTCCATTTGTCTGTTTGTTTCGGAGTCGGAGTCATTTATTTACATTACATTCATGCCTTCGTGCAACTTTCCACTCCTGTTTTGCCGTCAGGAGGAGGCCAACCAGTCCTCTCTGCTCCCCTCATTTTCCCGGCCTCTTGGAAAGGGGTCGGTCCACAAGGGAAGAGGGCAAAAAAGCAAATCAAACCCCAACACAATTGAACAAAAGCCCAACAAAACCAGGAGCCGTGTTTCGCCCTGCCGGAGCTGTTCCTCGTCTGTCTGTCGCCGCTCCGGCCGCGCACGGGCGGGGGATGCGCTCACCGCGCCGGGCTGCGCAGCGCTGCAGGGATGCGCTCCGGCGCCGGGCTCCCCCCGCCGCCCATTGGGCCTCGGCGCTTGCTATGGGGGTCGTGAGGAAGGGCGTGCGTGTGTCTGTGTTTCGCTTCTCACAAAAGGTAGCAGCGGAGGTGCAGAGCTGTCCCCGGCCGGCGCGTGGAGGGCCGGTCCCGGGTGGCGGCCGTCCCCGCCCCGCCCGCCGCCTCAGTCCGACAGGGAGTGGGAGCCGCAGTCGTACACCCTGTGGGCCCCGTCGGCGCTGTAGGGCCCGTTGTGCCAGTAGGACGAGTCGCAGACCGTCTGCAAGGAGTTGATTTCAGATGCAGAGGAGTTGGCGTCCCTCCTCTTGGAGCGCTTTCTGTTCCTCAGGATGAAAACCAGCATGCCAACCACTGTGAAGGCAGAGGTCACAAAAACCAGCAGAAGCCCTGGCACTAGCACCGAAATAGAGACCCGGCTGGTCTCCAAGTAGGAGTTGGAGTGAGTACCTGTCTCTGCCAACCCGGTGCTGTTTTTGTTAGTAGAAGTTAATGTGGGAGAGATTTTTAACTGAGGGCAAATCACATCATTGGACAGAGACTCAAAATCCTCCTTGAAGAAATCTTCAGGGGACTCACACCTCAGGTCACTCATAATAACCTTGGGGCGCAGCATCTCTGCCCACTGTTTGAAAGGCACGATAGGGCAAGTACAGTCCCATGGGTTGCCGTGAAGGTCAATCTGGGTGATGGAGGTGAGCTGGTCCAGCACCCCCGCCACCGGGAGGTACATGAAATAGTTGTTGTGTATGCTCAGCTTGGAAAGCGAGACCCCGGCAAACACGTCTACTGGGAGAGACCTCAGCAGATTGTTGTTGAGGATGAGGACTCTCAGTTTGGGCATTGCATTGAAGGTGCCAGGCATGATCATCTGGATCCCATTAAACTCCACGTTCAGATACTCCAGGTTTTGCAGCCCAGCAAATTTCTCCCGGGACAGGGTGTCTAAGTAATTGCTATCCATGTAGAGCCATCGGAGATCAAAGAGGTTCTTGAAGGTGTTGTTCTCAACAGTGGCAATGTTGTTGTTACCCAGATCTAGTAAATTAAGTTTTCGGTAATCCAGAAAGTGGGATTTCCTGATGGTGTGTATTTTGTTGTCTCTCAGAAACAGCTCCTGCACGTTGGAGGGCTTGGGCTTCAAATCCACCAAGCTGCTCACATTCCTATCATTGCAATTAACCTTTAAACCTGAGCCAGGGATCTGATCACAGCTGCAGATGTGCGGGCAGGAAAAGGTGGCTGGTAGTTTGCTCTTCGCACTCACTGTCGCCACGGCAGCAGTGGGTTTGGTCTTGATTTGCCAGTTGACAGGAATCTTTGTACCTCCGTTTGGAGCAGATCCTGGCGTGGCAGGGTCTTCTTTGCCATGTATTTTAAAGGGGGTTGGAATGGGACCAGGATCGCAGGTTTCTTCTTCGGCAGGGGGAGCAGCTAGGCTGGAGTCTACTCTGTTCTTTTTACACAGCTCCTGCTCTGTGGTCTCATTTAAATCTTTGCCCTGCAACCTAGTGGGAGCTTCACAAATCACTCTGCCGATCAAAGCGTTTTTAGGTATGTTTTCCAGCCATTCTTTCAACGACAGCAGATCGCAAGTGCAGTCCCAGGGGTTATCCTCTAGCAGGATTTCAGCAATGCCTGGGATCTGCTCCAAGACCTCCTCGTAAGGCAAGGTTTTAAGACGGTTTCCCCGGAGGTCGAGGTGGGTGATCGGCACATACTGAAACACGTTGGGGGGCAAGGTGCTGATGAGATTGTCATTTAAAATCAGCACCTCTAGCTTGTTTAAGTCCCTAAATGCTCCCGGGTCAATATCCCGCAACAGATTAAAATCTGCCTGCAGGTATTCCAGATCGTCCAGCCCCAGGAAAGTCTGCTTCCTGAACGATTTGATCTTGTTGTTGTTTATGTGCAAGCGTTTCACCAGCTGCAGCCCAAGGAAAGCCCCAGGAACAATCTCATGCAAACCGTTGTTTTCCATGTGCAAACTGACCGCATTGTAAAAGTTAGCAAACTCATTAGGGAAAAGTCGAGTCAGGGAATTGCCGTGCAGGAATAAATGGTAAAATTGGGAAGTTGGGGCGGTGAAATGTTGCAGGCTGGTAAATCCCTTTTTCTCACAGTCTACGTGCAAATCCCCTTCTATCTCGTTGCAGGCACAGATCTTCTCTTTGCAAACGTCCCCTGTAACGTTTCCAGCAGCAAAACAAAGAGACGTCTCCAGCAACAGAATCCAAAGCAGCATTTTTAAACCGAGCAATTCATTCCCGATCTCATCACAAAGTAACAGCAACCATCCTCCTCACACGGAAAGCAATTCCAGTTCATTCAATACATTAAATGTCCGAACCACCAGCAAAGGGGGAGAAAAAAAAAATGTGTGTGGGGGAGCAGGGAGGGTCGGCGGAGGGGGGGGGGATGCTTTCTTTTCTCCTCTGTCCCCCCCACGCACAACTGCAACAGCCCAGATTCCAGTCAGTAATTATATCCACAAACTATCCAGGCACGTACTGCAAGGCAGGCAGAAAAAAAAAAAAAAAAAAAAAAAGTAGAAGGAAAAAAATCCCCCTCCTCGCTCGCCCTCCCT
>JAYDZK010000001.1:69458739-69479643 GCA_034509185.1 Euphonia xanthogaster
GCCCGCCCGCCCGCCCGTCCGTCCGTCCGCCCGCGCCGCGCCTCGCCTCGCCCTGCCGGCAACGCTGCCTCCCCTCCTCGCTCCCTCGCCCGCTGCCTCGCTTCAGTCTTCTTTCCTTTTTCTTCCGCTGCTGCCGAGCCGCACGCTCGCACACACTCACATGCACGCAGAGGGAGAGTTGCTAAGAGGCTCTGCTCGTTTCAACCTGGTGCACACTGAAAGATCTGACACCCTCTGCTGAGCTGCAGTGGCAAAAATCCATCTGCTGAGGGAATGCTGGAGAAGAAAAAAAAAAATCAATCCACGTACAGGGCAAGCGTTAAAAACGCTGGCATTAAAAGCTGTAGATCTACTTAGATGCGTTCTTCTAAATGGATTACTTAATTTATTTCTTTTATTTTAAAATGGAAAGTTTAGCATTCCCCTCCTCCGGACTGGTTCCTTATTGCCCCCATTCACACACACTCACGCCTGCAGAAGAAGGAGAGGAAGGCTCGTTTGCCTTATTGTATTTCCCAATGACTTGAACAGAATTAGTGTCAGGGTGTCAAGCGAATAACAATTTGAGGTAATTATTCTGCACGCCATTTTTATCGTTGTTTTAAATGTGTTTATTCCTCCCCTGCAGTCTAGGGTGTTTTATGCTGGATTTTGTCTCTTGCTGGTGTTCTCTCTGCAATGTCGAACCGTGGATTAATGCACTCTCTATTTTTCATAATTTAGATGATCACAGAGAAGAGGGTAGGTAGGGGGGAGGGGATTGCTGCACTGTTAGCAGTTCACGCTACCTGTTCCCACGGAGTGTAGTGTCTCCCTTAAGGAGGGCAGGGGAGGGTAGAAACTGACGGTTATTCTTATCTCTATAAAGATCTAGAGATGAGTGTATGTCCACGCATAGATATTTCTCTAGGCATGCTCCTTATATACTCTCTGTGGAAATAAAACGCCTGCTTCCCTCAACACTCCCCTTCTCGCCGCTTCCATTCCCCCCCCCTCCCCCCCCGCTGCCCTTTTCCAGCTTCCACCCTTCTGACAAAAGAGATTACACAGCGGAAAAATCGGTGCCCGGCCATAAAGACAGGAGCCAAGCACGCAAAAGTTTCTGCATCATTCGGACGGATTTCAGATGCCTACGAGCGAAGAACCAGTTGCACCTCTGGTGGTGCAAGTGGAAACCCGCGTTTCCCTTGCCTTGCTCTGAGCAGGAGGAGGGGGAGAAGGAGGAGGAAGAAGAGGAGGAGGAGGGGGAGGGGGAGAAGGACAGGAGGAGGAGGACGGGGAGGAGGCGCGAAGGCGGGAGAAACAGCCCAGCCCCCTGGTGCCTCCTGCAGCCCGGGGCTGTGCCTCTCGAGTCCAGCGCCGCTGGTGAACTTTGCGGCATACTGGTAGGGATGTAACTGCGGGAGTGGGCTGGAGGAGGGTTATTTATAGGAAAATCCAGAGAGCCATATGGAGCCTGCACACCCAGGTCCCGGCGGCGTGTTAATTTGGTCAAAGCTTCTCCCTGGCTACCGCTTGCAAATAAATTAGACATCCTGCCGATGATGATCTTATCAAATTAATGTGATTAGACCACAGACAGGTTACAACAGTTACCGTGGCCATTTCAAGTCCCCAGAATGAATATTTGGTCTTTTGGTTTGTTCTGGTGGGCAGGGACTAGGGAGGGAGGGAGGGGGAAATGAGGTAGGAAATGGGATAGGAGTAGGAAAAAAACAGACAGAAAGATAGAAATCCTGACCCTGAAAAAGCTTATCCAGTAAATTACAAATGGTCTAGAAGAGATAAAATGCCACTGAGACAGAAAGCACCACAAGAAATATATCATTGGTTTTGCTAGGAAAAGAAAAAGAGAAAAGGAAACTTGGCACCACATTGGGGCACATGAATTCATTTCTCCTGGTGGTTTCTTTGACTTTGTCTCTCAGTGATGTCAGGGTGGAAGGGTGGAAGGGTGCGGGTGGAAGGCTGTTTTCCACAGAGAGAATCAGGACAGTCAGAGGAAGGGAAAAGGGTCAGGGCAAGGATCAAGGACACATTTACTTGGTGTCAGCAGCAGTGACAAGATCACTGTGAACAAAGTCTTTGCAGAGGAAAGACTGAACATCTGGAGCCTGGTGAAGACTCACTAGAATGTGGGGCAGGAGGACTTGCTCTCCTCCTGCCTTAGAATAAAACTTCCAAGCATCTTTATGTTATTAAAATTGCTCAGACACCATAAAAACAATCAAAATGCAACCAGAGGACCTGAACATTACAAGATATTAAATAAATAAGTATGAATTGAATGAATGGAAGGAGACAATGACCTGTTGTCAAAGCGTGAAGGACAGATTGCCTGCTTCTTACAAAGGATCTGCTGAGAGGTGGGAACTGGTGGAAGCCATCTGGGGGCCTGGAATTTCAAAGTGGTTAAACCCCAAAAAAGTAAAAAATATGCCAGAAGAAATATAACTGTTTATGGATGCTATGTAGCTTCCAAAGAAGTATTTATTTAAGAAAGCCATTGTATTTTCAACTGTATACTTTGGAGATTGATGTCTTATATCTAAAATATGTGTATTTAGAGAGCATCTGCTATGCAAAAGTTAAGATCTAGGAGATATTCAGAGTGGAAGAAAAAGACATAATCCATTTTAGATTTGATATCTGAAGGTTTTTATTCTATGAGTCAAGCCACACAGATAGATTAAGAAAATTAATCTATCATTACTCTGTGTCATAATCCCAAATTTCTAGGTTTTTTCATCTTATTGAATTAAGTTTGGACACATGTATCTAAGGATAAGAGGCCTGCCTTTAAGAGTTTTAAGGAAATACCTATTCCTGTGTCAGGTTGTTTGGGAGCTGAAATGTTTTACTCTGTTACTTAGAGAGTGTGGTAAAGTGAGAGACCATACAGTGTTGAAGTGCCAGATAGTCTAGGTCTTTAAAATTCAGTATATGCATCCCAGTTTACAACCCATACAGAGTTTGTATAAACAGAACTCACATAATCCTCTCTAAATTATCCAGAAGATCAGATAAGGGAAAGAGCATACAAGTATATTGTCCTTGACTGTTGTCTTTTACCTCATGTTTCTATCTGCAAATTCTAGAAGGCTAAAACAATGAGTTGACTACTTATATCTTTCCTCTGGGTGTAAAGTCCATATTTAACCACATACAAGCCAAATGAAGCCATTTTGAATAGAAATGGGTTTACTTATAGTATGGAAAGTTACTTGAAATAGGAAAAGGTTGTGGGATACTTCTTCATTTTCCCAATTAGTAATCTCCCATCTCCCTGTTGCTATGCCTGCATAAGTAACACTGGGTAAGGGTATATTTGTGCTACTTTGCAACATGTTAAAAAGCTAGTTACTTCATCTATCACTGTAGAATTTGCAGAGCAGAACTCAGACCATCTGCAAGGGTTCTATAGAATAAAGCAATTATTATGGTAGATATCCTGATTTCAGTGTTTGTGCTATGTACTGTAAAACTGGCTTCATTACTTCTGTGGAGGTATAAAGACATCCTACACTGTAGACATGATGTTGTGTATGGATACACACTCACACATACATATATACATATGCATGTAAACATTTGAGCACTACAAATCATGATAGACCAGCAAATAAAAGAGCTATAGGATCATTATTTAATTTGAAATTATGTCTCTGTTCAGGCTTTGACTGTGGAATTTAACACAGGCTGCTGGGTAACGTAGATGCCACCATATGTGGCAGCTCCTGCAGAAACTATGCTTCTCAGTATATACAATGACTTTAAACCAGCTCAGATAAACAAGTTCTAAGGGTAGAAGGGTTTAAACTAATATCAGGAATTCCTCATAGAATTTTCTATCTCATATATTTCATAGGCAAGTCTTCACCCATAGCTACTGGATTTCTATCTAAACTGCAATTAGACCTAACGAGGTTCCCAAAACTAGGTAATTTTCTCCTTCATTTTTAATTTTTCTAAGGGTAATGGCATGTGAGCGTGTTCCAAGTCTCCCTGTGGTATGTTCACCAGACGGAGCTTTGCAAAATGATGCAGTGGCGGATGATGATGACTAAAGAAAAAAAAAAAAAAAGAAAAGAAAGTTAGAGAAGTGGTTTGCCTACTTCTATCTAGTGAGTAGGAGACTGGCTCATGATGAGAAAATAAAAAATTCTCTATCTTCTGCAGTGTAAGAGCCAGCCCACATGTTTTTCTTTCTTGGCTCATACCCTCAAACACCGGGCTACCAACCCTCTTACTGCAGCTGTTCTATTTTACAAGAAAAATAATTTTGAGATCCCTTGAACCATGGAAAGGCAGTAAGGGAGCATGAGTTACTGCACTTGCCAGGGTGTGCACAGCCCTGGGAGGACTTGCTTGCTTTGTGCTTTCATGTGAGACTGAGCTTGACGTGATATACTTCACATATCAGATGTTTAGATTATGGAGCTGGTAGCAAAATCCATCGACATTCTTTCCTAGTATACATTGTCATTAGACCTTGAGGCAATCTTGCGTTGGAAATAGTGGCTGAATAGGTCACAGGGTTAATCTTAAAAGGTTAAAACCTTAGGTGTCGGAAAAGGAAATAGGAGTCAGAAAGATGGACAGATTTTGCATCTATCTTGTGTGTAGTCTGCCATAAAACCCGTGTTGTCATTTCACTTTGAAATCCTGTTGATGTGGAAGAAAGAGGTGTATTTAGAGAGCAGGCTAGGCCGAGGTCCTGACCAGAATTTCTTATTTAAACTATATATATTGATCTGAGTTTCTGACCCAGTTTCTACCATGACTGCTTGCATTAAAGCCACTAAAGCACTTGTTCTAGCAGTTCTTAGAACAGGACCAAGCCCCACAGCTGCTGTACATATTGGTGAGAGTATACAGAGCAGATGTTTGGTAAAGGAGTCAATTGGGACAGACATTTATGTTTTATCTTTATTTCTCTCTTTAATTTTTCTTTTCTCTCTCTCTTTAATTTTTATTTTTCATTTTATCTTTATTTTCCTGGAGCCTGTGGTCTTCTGGAGTGGCCTTTTGTTCAAATGTAAGGGTTACTAAAGGGACAGAATTAATCCTCTTCCAAATTAGTAGTGATTTGACCCTGTGTCTTCTCTAGAAAAGTATATTCTGCCTACTGTGCTGTTGGTTAGAAGGAGAGTGATAGGGAGCTGAGCTGAGTCACCCACCTCCTTTTATTCCTCTCATCTCAAAACTCACTCTCACACATACACACACAGACTCACACACGCACTTTAAAACTTTGACACAACAGAAGTGGGTTGTCTGTTTTCAGTGGAGAATTTCAAGTTGAGGAGCCCAGATGGAGAGAGATGCTTTTGCTGCATCCCTGACCCCAGAACGTGAACTGAGATTTCACTGCAGCATTTCACTTGCAATGTCCTCCCAGCTGCATCTTCCATGCTCTCAGTCCTGACATGAAGTCCTAGTTCTGCTTTTCCCAGAGCAACACGTGAGGTGGCCGGTTGCCTGACTTGGGGACTGGGATTTCACTCCAGGCTTTGTCTTCCCAAGTTTGGCATTGCAGCATTCGACATTGCAGCACTGAAGTACACTGAATTCTTTTTTCACTCTGTGATAAAAGACATACATTTAGGCTGGGGAAAAACATTACAATGAAATTAACTGGAGCTGTGAGAAATATTTGTTCTTTTAGCCAGCTATAACAGGAAATGTACAAGTATAACATTGCAGCCATTAATAAGAAGTGATAACATTTGCACCAGAGTTTAATCTCAGCAAATTTTTTTTTCTTAAGATTCCAGAATTATCATTTTAAGTACCTTGTTACAGCAATTCTCAACATCTTGCAAGACATGACTTCCATGCAGCATGATCAAGACACAATATAGTACTGCAGTTTTGCTATATGACCTTTGTTGTTTTGATTGCTTTCTTATTTCATTCTTTCCCTAAGAGTGTCCCATGTCTGACTGAACACAAGCAAAATGTTGAAACAGCTGCTTACTTTGCAACATATTAAAGTGACTGGAGTAGTTTAGTAACACTCATTCATAAAATTTAAAATTAGATAAAAACTACTTTTATCACTTTATAAAAACTTTAGTGATGAGACATGAGAAAAAAAATCAGTGTCATTTAGATATAGACAAGATGTTAAAAAAGTATCTTTGTCAACCAAAAAAAAAAAAAAATCCCGCAGGAAAAAATACTGCCCAAACTTTCAATCTGTTTCTTACACAAGTAATCCCACTGAATAAAATCAGCTTGAATAATAGACCCGTAATGTGTTTTCAATAATTAATTATTTTCTTAGCCATTTTCATAGCGCAGTCTCAGAGCAACATAAGGATCATATAAATGGAAAAAAGTAGATAAGAGCTTATGTCTCTGCTCTCTCTAACTATAACTTATTTTCATTGTTTAATAACGAAAAGGAAAATGCTTCTCAGAATGAAGAACTGAGACAAAGACCTGCCTCAGTTGCTAACATGACTCTGCACAACTTATTTCTCTTTCCCATGCCTCAGTTTATTAGTTTGAGGAAGTGGAAGATATTATAAGTGGGAGCCCAAAGGTACTTTGAAATGTGATGAACAAACATGGTGACTGAATGACTACCATAATTACTCTAGGATACTACAAAAAAAAGTCAAATCTTATGTAAGAGTAATACCCAGTTCTTTCTCTTTCTGTCAACCCATCTCAGAGGCTTTTCCAGGGGAGCACAATATAATTTTATTTGCTCAACAGATTGGAAAACAGAAGCACTGACCTTGGGAAGGTCACATGTCAAGCCGATGATAGCACTAGAAATAGACCCAAGTCTCAGAAGGCTCAGCCCTGCCTTCTACCCCAGTATTTCAGAGACATAAAACTACTGATTTATAGAAAAAACCTATTCAAAAAAACAAAACAAAACTAAACTAAACTAAAGGATTCCTGTATCCTTCTCCTTCTCTCTCAGACTTGATTTTATGCATCAAAGGTTTCATATGCCAGTCATTCTCTTTCTGGAAGCCTTATGTAGTTATGTGGTGTGACAGTAATACCAAGCCTTGGTTTTCTTATTAGTTCACATCTTAATTCCCTGTAATGCAATTAATTTAATTTGGGGAATGTTTTCATTTCTCAGACTTTTCCTGACTTAGACTTCAGAATTCAGGCTACAAAAAATAAGGGTTTCAGAGCCGAATGCTAAAGCATGTGAAACACAAACATGCTCTCATCTAAAAAACATATTAAAAAAATAAAAATACTGTTTAATCATAGAACTCTGGAGAAGTGGTTTTGTTTTCAGGAAACATTTATTCCTTTATTCTGTTATTAAAAAAAAAAAAGAAAAAAAAAAAGCAACCAACCCAGGTAAAGATACAAAGCAAAGTAATACTTTTCAGCTGGTTCAAAACAGACATCTGAAATAAACTATTTGGGTTGATTAAAATATGAGAAGTTTTGTTCTGGTGGGAGTCTTATTTGTTTTTTTGTCTGTTGTGTTTTGTCTAAAAAAAAAGAAGCATGTCTATTTCATTAGCATGGAATATTAGAAATCAGAATTTTTGTCTTTTATGTCGTACTATAATCATATTTTGTTGATTTTTCCCCCCTTTCCTTCAATTAATGTGAATTGAAATTTTCTGATAGAAATTTTCTGAAAACTTTTCTGAAACTATCTATTAAGTCAGCATGCAGTGGTGTCTGCATATTGAAAGGAGAATTACTGTTCACCAGCAGACTGAAGAAAGACTGAGTAGATGAAACATCATTAACAATAGAATAATACCTTCTTCCTATTTATGCAATGCCTAGAAACCATACCCTGGGACCAATCCCACATGGCATTTTAGTTTTAATTAAATAATATTTTAGAGACAAAAGGGAGAGGAGGCTGGTGACCCGATAAATCATTGTAGGGCTTGATTTTACATCGCAGCATCCCAAATGATTTCCAGCGTATTACTCTGATGTAAAGCAAGAGTATTGCAGGGGGGTCTCAGGGTGTAGTTGTTTTTTTTTTCTCTCCATGGGAAAAGCTGATCTGAGATATACCTTACTGCCTTCACTAACCTCCAGGCACTAATTTTAACTTCTTGAGCCTTTTCATTTAACCATGATAATTTTTATTGATTCAGTTCATATTGCAGGCCACAGATAGTTCTGTCCTTCCTGAGCTGATGAGGGGGTCAAGTCAGCATTGCTGCTGAGGTGGCCAAGGAATGATCCATATACCTAATAAGGATGAATACATACTGAGGTCCAGGATTTAGTCCACAGAAAACCAAATTCAAGAGTCATTCATCTTTCTTCCTTTTTAATGTGTCCATGGTATTTTATGATCTTCACAATCTCCCCAAAAGAAAAAGTGAATGTCATCTGTTTCCAGTACAGATTATCTTATTTCCAGGAGCAAAACTTTTTCATTTTGCCCATCATGTTTCCTGCCTTTTCCACAACTACTGTTTATATTCTTCTGTTTATGCCTTATACATGAATTTTATTGCACCCTGTTTGCATAGTTACATCACCAAAGTCACCTTTTATCTCCTACAGTTACAGATTACATTTAAATGTACAGTTTATGTACCTGTGCCCAAGTGCTCAGACTTTGTTGCTGGTTATGCCATTAGTGACATCACAAAATGAAGTATCTCACAGATAGTTATGCTTATGGTCAGATTCCAGGCAAACAAATATGAAATATGTTTTCTTCAATCTTTTTCAATTTTATAGGTATAATAGGTCACTGCTTTGTCAACAAGATTTTTATTTAAGCGACATAAATACTCACTTCATAAACTACATAGATACTTAAAATTCTTAAATCTTCTGCAGAAGTTACTTTAAAATAGCTTACTTCATGTTTGCTTGCAATACTTGCAGTAAGAATCTGGCCACTGTCCATTAAGTAGGCTTGTACTCTCCTTTGAATGGAAGTTTCTTGCTTACTTGGATATACAAGGACTTTTCTAGCATGTTCCCTGTTTGAGAGGTACAGGAAAGTCAGGATATTTTGCCTCATAATTGAAATAATGTTCAATTTTACTGTTTTACTTTAATTCACATGGATATTTATTTACACTCTAGAGTTTCAGTATTTATAACTGGGAAAAAAAAATTCTAAGCTGTAGACTAGGTCTATATTATATGGTCCAGTAGGATGCATGTGACTGTGTTTGGCTCTCAAACAGATAATTTGTTTGGTGCACAGGGTACAGCATTTGTGCTGCAGAACCACATCAGTGTGGCTTGGTCAAGTCAGCAGGCATCATAAACCTGCTCTGCTGCACACACCAGTGGTTCATGCCACCAGACATCTGAGGAGCCTTCACAAAGGTATATTAATTCCAAGAGAAATTAAGAGGCCTAACCCTTCTGCAAAGGCAGCACAGACATCCCACAGTCCAAACATACCCCTCCAGCAACAGAGTTACCACACTTTTTTATTTTTATAGCATCTGGATGTGAGTAACATCACTAAAATGTAGCAATGCTGCCCTCTCTACGGATGTGGAACACCATGTTAAAGGACTCCTATATAACAATTGGGAAATACCTGCAGGAGGTCACACTGGGTCAGTGCTGAAAGACCCACTTTCCTTCTCCCTGACATGCTTCTTCATTTTCCTTCCCCGTGACACTCATCATGAAAGTTCAAGTAATTGAGGACTGACTCAGTAACTTGTGTACTTTCGTTCCAACAATGGAAGGTCAAATAAAGGTAAAGCAAAACCAAAGCAAAATGAAAAAGAGATGAGAATATTAGGCTTTTTCTATGAGGACTCAGACTAACAGCTCCTTCTTTTGGTGGTTTTCTGACAATCTAAAGAGATTAAAGTGTAAAAAATACATTTCTTTGAGCAATTGATTTATTTCTTTTTAACTCTTATTGCCAGGATATGAAAAAAAAATCAAGTTTCGATTAAACTTTTTTTTTTTTTTTCTGAATTACTATAGTTTCTACCCTCTTTTTCAGAAGTAAATTGGGGAAAGATTGCAAATTACACATTTAAATAACCTTAAATTTTTTTTTTTTTTTTTTTTTTAACTTAGCTTTTAAAAGTCAAACTGAAGTAAATCTAAGATGGAACATTTCAGCAGTCTGGTGATAACCTTAGCTTTTAGCATTCTGTCTGAGGTATCCACCAAGGCATCTTTACAGTCAATAGAGAGAAATCAACCATTCAGGTTGTATTAAAATATGTTCAGAACAAGTAGAATAAATTGTGCTGGGAAAGTATTATTCATGACACTTTATTTCAAAGACCCTTAACTGTCTACATCAATTTACACTAAAACTAGCTTCCTTTTAGTTGACTATATCTAGATGCGGCTAAGGTAATTCAAAAGATTAAATGACATAGAGAGGAAGTTTATAAAAATAATATTTTATTGAAAAAAATATAGACATGCTTTAACTTTTTTTTAAGTCCGTGGTTTTTTTCAGTCTTTTTTGAACAAAAAGAATTTTGAAGTATTTTCACTCATTACTGTATTTTAAGAAGAGTTGAACAGCAAGTTATCATCTAGGTGTAGTTCAATATAAAAATAGGAAAATTTTTTGAAATGGAATAAACAAGTCATTATGTTGTATCTTCAAAATTTTCTTTGAAAAGATAAATATAAAAAAGGACTCTTACATTGTTATTTCTTACCTTTCAGTATTGCAGAGGGCTATTCACTTATTTTCTCTGTTACAGCTCTACCAACATATAAGAGAGAAATGAAGGGTGAAACGAAAGAGTGCTATGTTGATGACTGTCATAAAAGTATGATTTTATTGATTATATTATGTGTATCAGTAGCTTTATTGTTCTGAATCTTGACTCATTAAAATTACGCTTGGGAAGCAATTTTCCTAATTATTACAAAACTCATTTAATATATGATTTTTTGTGCATCTTTAGGAGTGTTTTCTTCCATACACTATTTATTACAAACATTTAAAATAGTATCTATTTTATAAGTTAGCAAAATCTTGTTGACACCAAAAAAATCAATCTTTTTTAAGATCTCAACCTTATGGCAAAATAGTACTTAAATTCAGACACTATAAAGAGTCAAGAATATTTAAAAGAGTAATGATTAAAAGTAAAAAAAGAAATTACATCTTAATGACATTGCTGTTGCTAGGAGATTCCAGCTTCTGCTTAAGAGATGAATGTGTCCTTTTTCTTAATTAAAAAATGATTAATAAATAGATAAACCTCTAAAATGCCAACCTTTTAGTAAATTTGCATGGAAACATCAAATGTGTAATCTGCTTAAGCAGCAGCAGCAACAAAAAATCACACAAAAGACAGGGGACAAAAAATAGGCCAATCTTTCAATTGTTCTTTTAAGCTGTCAAGCTACACCTCCGTGCTGCTGCAAAAAAGAACCTTAATTAATATTGGTCACTGTGAAGAGAAGGATATACAGTTAGATGGACAATTTATCCAGTATAGTACAATGTTTATTATGGTCTCTCTGTCCAGTCTGCATGTAATACAAAACTATAATTTAGCTGTTACCACCTAGCTCAGTAGATATAATGGGATTTTGTTATGGCTTAGAAGCTCTCAAGGTTTTACAAAGAAGCTAAAAGGCAAAACATCACTCAGGAAAGCCTCCTGAACAAGTTTCACTTTTTTCTTCGGCAGACTAGGAATTCTTGACTTTTTTTTATAGTGTATTTTTATTTTCCAAATATCCAGTCCAACATATTGATAAAAAGTAATAGAATAACAGTTTCAGTTTGATAAAAGTGTAGGAAACCTGAAAAGAAGGATTTATTACAAAACCATGTAAGATCATAGACTCACAGAAGGGGTTGGGTTGGAAGGGACCCTAAAGATCACCGAGTGCCAACATCCCTGCCGTGAAGAGTCTTCCATTAGACTGGGTTGCTCAAGGACCCATCCAATCTGTCCGTGAACACATCCAGACATTCACAGCTTCTCTAGGGAACCTGTTTCAATGCTTTAACACCCTCCCAGTAAAGAACTTCTTACTAATTTCCAATCTGAATCTACCCTCTTTCTACAGAAACTCATTAGCCCTTGTAATATCATATCACTACATGTCCTTGTAAAAAGTGCCTCTCCAGCTTTTGTGTCAGCCCTCTCTATGTACTGAAAGGCCACAGTAAGATCACCCCAGAACCTTCTGTTCTCCAGACTGAATAACTTAAACTTATTCAACATTTTCTCATAAGAGAGAAAATGTCCCCCCCTCTCTTGGGGACCCCAGAGCTTGATGCAGCACTGCAGGTGGGGTCTCACCACAGCAGAGGGGCAGAACCCTCTCCCTGTCCCTGCTGCCCATGCTGCTTTGGATGCAGCCCAGGACACATTTGGCTGTCTGAGGTGGGAGTGCAAATTGCTGGCTCATGTCCAGCCTCTCACCCACCAGCACCCACCAGCACCCCCAAGCCCTTCTCGGCAGGGCTGCTCTCCTCTGTTCATCCCCAGCCTGTGTTGATATCAGGGGTTGCCCCGATCCAAGTGCAGTACTTTGCACATTTCCTCATGGGAGTCCCAGGGGCCCACTACTCAAGCTTGTCCACATCATCATAGTTGTAGTTAACTTCAACACTAATGTGAATTTTCTAGAAAATACACCATTAAAATGAAAATTTTCATTGTCATGTACCCTTACTCCAAAGATTTGACATTTACATATGTTAGAATGAAACCAAAGGACAAACCTACAAGTTTACCTGGAAGTCAGAGACAACTTGAAAAAGAGCCAAGAATTTATATAATTTACTCATACATGCTTAAAGACCTAGTCATTAAATAAGGAGAAGATATTTGATGTTTATTTCATTGATGTTTAAAAAGTGATTTTGATCTTTGCATGTAGTTCAGGGCAATAATATTTATTTTCTTTGCAAAGCACTTGGGTAGCCTTAGGAAACCTCCAAACAAGTTCTCTTGATAAAAAAAAAAAACAAAACCAAAACCAAAACAAAAATAAACAACATGGATGTGCTACTGATAGAAGTTTAAACCTCGTAATTTTATCTACCCATTGTAAACATTATAAACATACACAAGCACAGATTTTATATTCCAAACATCCTTTCGCAAATGCAGGTTCTGTAAGTGGTAAAAACAATGCCCAAACAACACTAGTTTCTTGCAACTCTTTCCAAATCTTTAAACATTGTTGTCTGGATTTGTGGTGTTTGGTTCTGGGTTTGGTTCTGGGTTTGGTCTGCGGTTTTCTTTTGGGTCTTGTAAGGTTGGTTTTGTAGCATAATTAATATGAAAGCTGATCCCAAAAGGCATAAAGTACTCACAATTCCCAGAGAATTCTTGGGAAAACAGAGATGTTCAGTACTTTGCAAAGTCAAAGTAATACAGAGATATATGAATTTTTGGGGCATGGGATTTTTTTTATTTTTTTTTTTTAATTTCTGAACAATGTGAAGAAAGGCCTGTAGGACATTTTTGGCTTGGTGATGCCATCTTCAGTTCAGGCAGGAGTTTGAAAACTAAAGTCAGAATAATTGATAAAACAGCACTTTTCTGACAGAAATGCACAATAGCATTTGATCTCTATGTATTTTTTCCATAAATTGCTAAAATCTGCCTATTAAATATTTTTTACTGTATTTAAGAAACTTCTTTTTAAGCATTTGGCATAACTGATTGCTAAACCCATATTGATAGTATAAAAAATGAACCTAAATGAACTTGAAAAATAAACTAATGAGCAAATCACAGGGTGCAGACTCTGATTGGGTGGGAGCTTTGTTTGTCACTTTTCTTCTTCCTGGGACCTTTGGTCTGTTAAGGAGAGAAAGTGAGTAGGTGTGTTAAAGTGAGAGAAAGCCAGAGAGGAGAGAAGACGGAGGAGGGAGGAGGAAAGGAAAGCCAATACAACAACAATATTAAAAAAATTGTTTGGGACATTAATATTAATCTAATAAGACTTTAAATACATGAAGCATTGTGTTGCGCACCCAAATGTAAAGAAACTGACACATAGCTTAGGCAGTGTCTTTAGGTCAAAAATTAGATTCATTAGGGGGATAATACTGGAAAGAACTAGCTGATTTTTATTTTTTTTTTTCTTGCACAGATATACATCCACTGTTTCTACTGTCTAGGAAAATAATGTAATTCTATTTTAAAGACTAAAATGTATAAAAGGAAAGTATTTTCAAATGCCTTATTATTAACAATATTGCCTGAGAATAATGCAGATGTTAGTAGCAACAAAACATAATTGCTGGAAGGATAGGGATTCTGTCTATTTTTCTGCATAGAAGTGTGTATTCCTCTCAGTTGGATAACAGATGTGAAGTAACTTTGATGTCTCTGGTTAAAAAACATATGCAAATATGAAAGCTAAACAACATTATCCCATCAGATGTAATCAAAATAATTTGGCAGTTATCAATAAACAAGTTAATTATGGTTTATCACTTGCAAGAAACAGGCAGAATGCTACATCTCAATGGCATCAAGCTAGAAATTAAAAATACTTGGAGTTTTGTTTAACATTTTTGCAGCCCAGTGATATCTTGCAGACTTGATCCAGCAACTTTGGTTCTGAGATCCCATTCCCTTTACTGGCAGTGAACATCCCAGGACACAGTAAGAGACACAAACTAGTCCAGATCAGGAAGTCAGCTAATCACTTTAAGACTCAGGGAGTGGATGTGCCATGATAGTCATGGCCTAACCTAACGAACCTAGAAAGAGAAACTCGCTGAGCTAGAGCAGAAGAATGGTAGACTTAACTCAGGCCTGAAAGAACCGGTTCTAAACAAAGATTTGTATCAGCAGACCAGTTTAACATCCCTGTTTAGAAAGGGACCTTGCTTTAAGCTGCAGTGAAAGCCATCTTAAGAAATCAGAGGTCTTTTGGCATCTTTAGTGTACACCATAGAAGAAGAAGGTGGTTGTAGTTTTGAGCTCTGAAAAATTAAAAATCCCATTGCAAAAGTACTAACTAATTTTGATTCGCCAAGTACAGGAAATGCTCTAAAAATATTTAACAGCTATTCAAGTGGGACAATTAAAAAAAAGAAACCAACAAAAAGTCATTTGTCCAGGAAAGCTGGTTTTATCCAAGAGGGCTGGGATTTTTTTTTTTTTTCTAGTGGTTTAAATCTACAGGCTGCATTATTTCCAGTACAATATTCTTTACATCCCGTTGGATTTAAGACACAGATAAAGGTGGATTAGTGAATAAAGGAAGGATCTTAGTACAGCAGAATAAAAGAAACTCTGCTATTTGAGGAATAAAGTGACCAAATATATTTGTTAGTAGGCCACATAGCAACTCACCAGATTCTCTTTTGTATGTGTATATAAATAGTTAAACACATTTATGTATACATTTGTATTTATGTATATGTTTATATATACATATGTATATTCAAGCATCTGGCATATGTAAATTCATAATAATGAAAAATATTATGCAAATATATGTAGGTTAATAAAATAAAATAGCATAAATAATAATTCCTAAACTTTACCTTAGATTAAACCCTAGTATTCCAAAACAATATATTTTCTAATAAAAAAGATGTATCAACTCTATCACCATCAAATTTTAGTGGAGGCAGATCTCTATTGCTTTACTAGAGATAAATATGTGAGGTTACTTCCTGGCATATGAGTAGGGACTAAGGGCTGTCTCACTTTATCTGACAGTTTGATTCACTTGCAAACTATAGAAGAGAGTACAAACATTCAAATGCATAACTGTCTAAAGACAGAGCTGAAACAGTCCAAAGCAAATATTTTTCAATGATCCTTAACAATCTCTTACAACTGCTAAATTCCAGGAACCGGCAGAAACATTTAAACTGTGGTAATGAACAGAGATAGGGCATATGGCAGTCATGCTTGATGACTTCTAACCTCTGTAACATATACTCACTGGATGCTTACAAACTGGCTGTTTCAAATCTTTATCTACAAAATACTCTCTGTTTGGGTATGAGGCACCTCAAGTAAAATAGCACATTTCTGTCACCTAGTCACACCAAACCTAACACCAGCCTGGGCTGGTTCAAGTTCACGATGTCACTTCTGCAGTTAAATCAGCTCATATGTAGACCCCACTCTCCCACACTCTCTGCCTCTAGTGTGTAAAGGAAACTACATAGAGGAAAACATTTATTTTCGTTCAGATCTTGTTATTTCAAGCACAAACCCCACCAGATTCTTTTTTGTGTGTGCTTCTGAGTCATGAGAAGGGGGAATGCCCCAATTTGTCTCTGTGTTTTGTTAGCATGCAAGTGCTATCTCCATGTCTTGTTAACATTCTAGTGCAAATAAAGCTATTTCAAGTCAATGGACTTGATTCAACAATGGAGTGCTCTAGCTTTAGTTGACTCCAAGGAATGTAGCTGAATTGATTTCAGTGTACTGCAGTGGTTAGCCAAGATCAATATTGGTAACAGTAGTAGTAAGAAGCCAATATCCACAAAATATTATCTTCACTAGCTGGGGCTGAACACGGATTCATATACTCCCAACTCTTACCAACTAACTCCACAAAGAATATTGATCTTATTTGCAGGACTGTGGCAAATGTTGCTCAGTAAAATTGTGCAATTAAAAAAGTTTACCAGCTGATCTTTATCTGAAATGTTGAATCATAATTCATCATACCGTACAGATTGACCACATTACTGTAATTCAGGGTAATGTTGTGCTTCTCAATTTGCAGAATAACCAGAGCTTTTTTTCTTTTTATTTTGTGATTCTTGAGAATTAAATGCAATTTTCAATTATTTTTAATTAACTGTCCACTCTACATAATAGTCTCTTTGAGAAATAATTAAGAAAAAAAGAATATCTTCTGAAAGGTCCTATCCTCCTAATGTAGTAGGGATTTAGCACAGTGTTTAACTGGAAAAAAAAAATACATGTAGTAGGACAGATGATGAAAATTTAGGCCCACTACAGTGATGCAGATCTTCTTCATTCTTGTCTTTAACTGCCGTCTTCTCTAATTGCCATTGTGGATTCTTAAATGTATTTGTTTTGGATTCTTTGCCCTTCTATTTCCCAGATTATAGGAATTTTGATTGCTAGGCTGCTTCTTTCAGTTCTTCCTGGGATACCAATTAGCAGGACAATATTACAGGAGGAATTTTTGCAGCAGTAATCCAGAACACTTAAAAAAAGGAAACATGCTACATAAAACATATAAAACACTGCTCCTAATAAAAAAAAAAGGGGTCAAAGGTTCCAAGGAAGGCTTTGTACTGCCAAGAAACTCACTCTTTGGGGCTGCATAGCTCCACTGCAGGAAAGAAGAACCAAAGCATTGTCACTTGGCCTTAGGTTTTGCACTCATAAATTGCCCTGATTGCAGGCATTGGTGGAGCTGCAGAGATACAGAAAAGCAAGGTCTTATTGCCACTGTTTCTCCTGATCTGAAAACTTGCTTGCCAGAAAATGAGCGGTGAAACCGCAGCTACATCAATGTTTGACTCTCCAGAGTACACAGGAACTCCATGTCACTTCAGCAGCTGTTCAGGAGATTTGCTGTGTGATGTCGTTCTCCTCAATTTAATATGAATCAAAGGCATTCTGTACCTGGCAGAATTATCCTCCTTGTTTTTTTGTACTGATGAGGGAGATAAGATGTTATAACATGAAAGAAACACAAGGAATAGAGAAGGCATTACTGTTAAAAGGTAAAGCAACGAAGGCCTATGATGCAGATATTAGCCATTTTCAGTAGTTTTATTGTTTTGCTTATTGAGTACTTAGGGTTTGAACTCACAAGAGAGCAGCAGTGATAGAAGTCTGATATCATTGTTTCCAGAAGTCCCCTGGAAACAGTGTGCCAGAGCCAGAAGTTCAGTATCTCATGAGTAGTTCCACTTGGGAAATAAAATTCCTAAGAATTTTCCATTAGAAAACACCAGCTTAACAACAGAAATAATTAACTATTTTGATTCATGCAGCATTTAATTTAGATGAAATAAAAAAGTGAGGATCAAGTTTATAAACCTTAAAATCCTAGTCTGAGACTTCTTGATGAAAAGTTCAAATTTTCATTCCAAAATTATTTTGTTTTGAATTGTAGATACACACACAAAAATTAAACTACTACAAAAGATTACAAATAAGCAAAATATTCTGTCTTCTTTGGGAGTATAATATTCAAAATTTTTGCTTTTTACCCTGAACTGAAATTATTTAAATAAATATATACTTTGTTTTCATGAGGTAGGGAACCAGTTTTGGTTATTGATCTGGTTCAATGCTTTTGCTGGTTTCAAGAATAACCCATTTTCTCTTTGTGTTCATCATCATCTACCAACATGACAAAGCTACTCTGCCCTCCTAATAAAGTTTTTGCAAACCTTTTGGTGCTAGTTGGTGCCCCTTTTTCAGGGCTAACTACTGACTTATTCTTCAGGTAATCCTTGATTTCAGTGAGCCCCATGTGTTGTCAGGCACTTGAACCACATAATGTATTTCCAGGTTCAGATCACGTTTGCTGCACTTCCTGTACACAATGCTATAAGATACATCAGTGCTTACTATAGTGCCTTTGAAAGGATTAAAGACTCTAAATAGCCCAGTGTAGCCATCATGTTTTGACCCTTCTGCTGAATAAATATGCCTCAGACAGGACCCAAAAAAGACGTGTCAGACTGATATCTGAGGAACAAACCCTCTAGACTGTTTTGTCCAGCAGTAGCAATAAAAAATGGTCCTAAACAGAAGATTCACATAGATGGAAGATCAGGCCCTAAACCCACACCATACACACAAAGTCATTGGGATTTTTCCACTAAAGATAGATTATACATTTAGTCTAAAATCTTTGCTTTTGGAGAGTTTTCCAGTTTGCAAAAGATTAGAGAACTTCCAGGATTCTCTGAAAGCCCACAAAACCACAAAACCACATGAGTATCGTTGGGGGACCCAAAATAACAGAGGGATTGACCCTATTTTCCATCAAGAAAAAACACCCCACATCCAGAAGAAACCCACAGATACAGGCACATGGGCATGTAGAAATTAAAATATCCTGGAACTCTACACCAAGCATACCCTAGTCAATTCCCAGAAAAGGCTTTACTTGAAAAAGTTTTGGATCACAACCTTTTTGTACTGTCTTTTTAGAGGTTAGTAATTGATCTTTGCTTAGAAAGAAAACTGTGTGATGTCAGAGCTATGGAAGAATACCCATAAAGTAAAAAGTAAAAATGTAGGCATAGTTTTTCCTAATTGTGACTGTTATGACTCTCTGACAAGCTTCCTAACATTAGCTTTTCTTACAAGTGTATTCCCTACGATAGTCACTGTATTGTAAGACTGAAAAAAGGACACCATTATCCCTTGCTGTCACTTCTGTAGAACCTTTTGTAAATTACTGGATTTAATTACAACAGCTGGGGTTGTAAGGTGTAAAATTATTTTTGTTTTGACTTCTGTTTTCTTCTTACTCATGTAATCTGTAAAGACTTCTAACACATTTTTGACTCCTGTGAAATACTAGCTAATAATAGGGACTGGCTTTTGCCATGTGCAGGGAGGTAAGCCTTTCATAATATTTATCCAGAACCAAATATGCGACTACACATTTCCCATTCCTTTCTTGGCCTGCTGAACCAGAGATTAACTACTCAGTACACTAAAGTCTGTCATGTTTCCCCCATTAACTATGGTAAGATCAGAGAAATGGAGTAAATAACAGATAGGGCCCTATGTTGCTAGGTAACAAAACATCTGTGCATATATCTGTTTCCTGTAGGAATAAGATCTAGCAATCTTCTCCCTTATGACCTTCTAAAAATATTCACCCCGAATAATTTGGAGTCCTTGTATGTAATTTTCAGACAGGATATTTGTATTGTTAAATGCAAAGGTGTTCTATATAGTACTCAACTCTGAGTGTTTAGTTACACTTTCTTCTGTATATTTTTTTACATGCTAGTGTGTGGATGCCTTTGCTTTATTTTACATACATAGCAAAATAAATTTTTAAAAGTTATGAAAATGCAAGGAATTGATTTAACACAAATTTAGTTTTGAAGAAAAAATCCGTGTCTTTCATTGCAAATGATAGTAAAAAGATCTGTAAAACACCACCATCAATGCAAATATAGGAGGGCTGGGGGGACTGACAGACATTTCTTTTCATTAGCAAGGTACCAAAGTGTAAAGTATGCAATTTGATCAAAATTAAGCTGGAGATTTTTTATTAAAAACTAGAGTCAGAAGGAAGGCTGAAAACAAGCAGAGATTAATCATCTGAGCTGGAGGAATATTTACTTCCCTCAGGATGCTAATGAAAACCTGAATATAAATATCATAATACCTGGTGACTGTGAAGTAAAGAAGTGTGCAGATTATTTTAATAAAATGACTTACCTATCTAGAGCACCCATCTGTTTTCATTTTCCTGGGATGACAACTATTCTGTCAGGTAGATGTCAAGAAAAGCACGTGCCACTGTCATTAGCAAGGTTAGTTACCATCAGGGGCCACAGAACAGTAATGGCTATGCTCTAGTTTTTAGCTCCATTTTCTGCAGCTGAGCATGCTCAACTTAATCTTGTCAAGAAGAACATAGAGAGAAAGTAAAATCCCAACATGAATGGTAGGGCCATGACCTCTGACATCTATCACTGCGTATCATCCACAAATCCCAGAATGAGGCAGTTCCACAAGTCTTGAAAAAAAGGTTTGCATTCTGGAAGAAGAAATAGGATAGCTCTGCATGTAAATGGCTGTAAATATATTTCTTGCTCCAGTCTGTGAAGATATATGTACCAACATGATCCCAGCTTGGCCAGCCTGCAGTTCCTTCAGAATGGTTAATTATTAGTAGGAGAGGCAGGCAGGAAGGCAGGCAGGCAGGGAGGAAGGAAGTGGCAGAAGGAAGTGGCGGAAGGAAGTGGCGGAAGTGGCGGAAGGAAGGAAGGAAGTGGCAGAAGGAAGGAAGGAAGGAAGT
>JAYDZK010000001.1:69479844-69490231 GCA_034509185.1 Euphonia xanthogaster
GGAAGGAAGGAAGGAAGGAAGAAAGGAAGGAAGGAAGGAAGGAAGGAATTTTACTTCTTTTTAATATTTCAGAAGCCTTTTTATGGCGTTTTATACTTTCCACTCCCTCTTTAATTTGGATAGAAATAATCAAATTCTTGTTCCCCTCAGGTTCCACAATGCCTGATCTTATTTTACCTTATGCTTTTCTTTCAGTCTTCCTCAAAGCCACAAACCTAGCTTGAAGTCCTGACCACTGACCTCAACAGGAAAAAAAGAAAGAACAGAAAGGACTGGAGGGTGAAATGACATTTTTTTTACTTCTCACAAACAGAAACTGTGATTTCATTAGCAGAATTTCTCTTTCTTTCCATTTCTCTTTTTCTCCCTTTATTTCCTCACACTATTCTCCTTGGTCTGAAGACTATAACTGCAAAAATTCAAAAAGCAAATAAGCCCTCTACTGCAAAGTTTCTGTCCTCTCTTAACACACTTTGATCCCTTTAGTACCCTCACCTCTCTGAAACACTTCACTGAAAAACACAGAGCAGCACCATGTCAAAAAAAAACTGTGCTAAGTCTTTGTCTGCCTTTCCACAGAGAAGTTCTAACACACAGGTTATCCTGAAGTCCATCTATCCATTTGCTCTTCATTTTATGAGAGCAAGTACAACTATCAGTGGTAATAGTCTAAACAGGAGGATGAATGATACTCCCTGAGAGAACTCTACTCTCGTGTGGGGATTATACAATTATGCTCATGAAATCTCTTAATTTTTTTTTATGCCTTTAAAAATTATATTTTTTTAAAATAATAAAAGTTAGGTTTAATAAGTTTTTTCTCTTTTTTTTCTAAAAACCTCACAGCTAGAAATTTCAGGAAAATTATTATGCGATTAGAAAAACAATCAGGAAAAATTAAAGAGTATTATGGCAAGCAGCTAATCTGCAGCAGTTTAGTTGTCACTTTTTTTGAAAGACAGCAGATTGGTGAATATGAGTCAAGACTTTACCCTTTTTACATCAAGCTATTTATTTATTTATATAGGTATAATATTAATATCTTAATTTTTCAAATAATATGAGTATCCTTCTTTAAGAAATATGTTGTGCAGTACTTCAAAAATAACTTTGAAAGAATGCAAAGCATATCGAGATTTACACCTTCACAGGTGTACATGTTTTAAAAATATGTTACAGTTATTCATCCTTTAAAAGAAAAAACTTTTAAAAATCTGAACTGTTTTCTTTTCCTCCTAAACAGGGAATACTTCATAAAAAGCAACATTTACATTGCACAGAGCTACAGACAGATTTGAAACATAAAGTGAAATTCATACTAGAAGTTAGTGTGAAGCTGAATTTTTTAAATAATTCCAAACATAAGCAAAAAAAAAAGTTTAACAATGATTTTTTAAACATAAAGTGCAATTTATGTTTTAGGTTAGGTTGAGGCTGAATGTTGGAAATAATTGCAAATATAAGCCAAACAAATAGGTTTAACAATAATTGCATCCCATATTTTCTCTAAAAATGTTCTTTGTTTAGTGCTGAGCATGAAACATAATTATTTTTCCTTTTAGTAAAAGCATATAATGTAAACCTTTTTTTTTTTCAGCATGTGTATCACAGATTTTGAAAGATATCAGTAAAAAAGGAGGTCAAATTTGGCACATATAAGAAAAAAAGATACTTACAAAGTCTGGGTATATACCTCACTTTTCTTTCCAATCCAAGAGGGGAAAAAATTAACTATTCATTAAAGTTTGCATAACATTAAATATTTGTTAACTATTAAATATTTGTCAACTGACTTCCATTTTGGATAGTTGTTTCTACCTAAAATAAAAATGTATGATTTGAGTTTACTGGGAGGATCACTGAAAAGGAGAGAAGAGAGTAAATTTCTGCTTACTTGTTTACTTACTTATTTAGGTCTTGAGATTTACTTACAGGACACTTCCTCATTTTATATTTTCCAGGCGATCAGAATCATTTTTCAAAGACTTGCTTTAACAGTTATTCTAAATAAAGAAATTATAATGTGGTTTTGTAGGAGACAGCCAAACATAGTTCAAGTATTTTTAATAGTGTATATCAAGCCACAACAAGGAAAAAAAAATCCGGTTGCTTCCAACTTTTCCACTGTCCTTTGAGATTAATACTGAATCTGTTTTCAACTGCATACACATTATAATTTGGGATATAAATAAAAAAATAGATAAGTTTTATCATTAGTATTAGACAAACAAAGACAATGATTGAAAAAGAAATTGGAAAAATGCACCTTCCTAGTTTGTATTGCTAAATCAAAAAGCATACATGCCTCTCATTTGCAATTTCAGAATTAGTTTGCATACAACAGCCATGGGTTTATTAACAACATGTATGTTGAATGTTTTGCTGCCCTCACCAGGACACCATATAATTTTGCATTTTATTTGGCAAACTTCTAATTGAATGGATTGATGGTCATATTCTTTTCAATCAATCAGTTATAATGAAGCAGTGATTAATGCCACATATGTACAAATGCTATCAGCTCAAATAGATTTAAAATAAATTAGAACAGGTGAAGTTAAAAGACCTACAAAAATTATGGAGTAGAAGTAGATTTTCCAAGGCAGATTCTCTAAAATCTATTGATTGAGAATTAGAAAAAAAGTGACCATTGTCATTGACTATGACAATAAAGAGAGTAGCAACATTTCCTTCTGCAGGTAATTTTTTTCAGAAGAAATAGGATTCAAAGCTCTGTTATATCCTCAATGTTTACATTTCTGATCTTTCTCTAAACAGAAGAGAAAAAAACAACAGCTTGTTACAGAAAATAAGATTCAGGTGGTGGCAGAAGAATGTCTCTAATCAAAGCAGAAGAATAAGTTCATTACCATTAAGCATGCTAAAAAAATTATAACTACAATTAATATAACATTACCTATGGCAATTAATTATAGAGATATTGTTATATAAAATACTCTTTGTGATTTATTTTTACCTGTGGCTTTTTCTTAAAGTTCACATATTTTACATGTTTCAGGGATTGAGAATCCATTGCTTCTATTTTAAGAGGACTATGGAATCTGTTTAGTATACTTTGGTCAGTGAATTACCTCATATTTAACATGGTGGAAAATTTATTGCTAAGGCAATAAGAAATTACTATTATTAATATGCTTATTTAAAAAGCCCACTAAAATACAGAGTCTTTCTATAAATATCTTCTGTAATTTATAAAGGTTTAAAGGCAATAATCTTAAAGGCAATAATACTCTTTCAGGAATAATTTCCTAAACCTCATTTAGAAATAAAGATAAAAGCAAATACATTTCTCTAGGCAGATCATGGTCATAAATGGATAACATGAAGTTCAAAAGAGAACAATAAACATTCTCTCTCCTTGCTCTTTTTTTATACTTCCACTGAAAAAAACCTCTTCCATGAGAATTGACACTTTATCTAACGAATTCTTTTGCCCGAGGAACAGGGAAAAAGCCTTCAAGGTGCACCAGGGATCATATTTGTCCCATGATAAACACAACTTAAAATAAATATTCTAATATCAGAAGGTTCAGTCTCCAAAATACCATATTTAGTCCTTATGGTATTACTAAAGCTAGAAGAAAAAGACTTCACAATAATTTTTGCTGTAACCATATAGCATGGAAAAAAGGAAAAAAAAGAAAAAAAAAAAGACTAAATCCTTAGATATCGCTGAACTGCTAATTATTTAAAGATCTATTTTCTATCCATGCATTTATATCCAAATATATTTCCAAGATGCTTCTAGAGATGAAATTATAACTTTGGTATTGCTCTTTCAAGACTTTGTGCTACACTAATATTCCACCACCTAAGAAATCTATTACAAATCCAAGGAAAGAAAAAGAGTCAGTTTCTTCAAAAGTGCTGCAAAGAGGCTCCAGAACAGAGCACCCCAGATTTTGTTTGTTGCCATGTCTTGTTCTGACTTTTCTTAGAAAGTCACAAGGTCTGTATATGGTAAGTTTGGACATGCTGCCTAAACAGAATAAGGGGAGTAAAAGTCATCACACAAGACTCTAAACCAACATAAATTGTTCCTTTGCTTTCATCTTTCTAACAAATGTAGAAGGGGATCTAAAAGAAAGAAGAACAGACAACATGTGAAGAACGCAGCTTAATCTATGGAAGGGGAGGTTAGAAGTCTTTCCTTTTCTTCACCATACTGATTTGTGCTAGGACTGGGACAAAAAAAATATGAAGCATGATTTTTGGTTTTCTTTTTTCTCTCTCCTGGTCTGGCTTTTGCTCCCTGTGGGGAAGGACAACAAATATTTATTAGTTGTTCCTTCAAGCTGAGCTGTGGTTTCCACAGCCTGACATGGAAAAAAATACTAGAATAATCAGAATTGTGGGGATTTTTTTCCTTTTCTTTTCCTCTTCCTGCCTTGAAATTTAGCTTGCCAGCAATGCTGCAATAAGGGAGAACTCACATCACAGCATGGGGTACTAATGGACACCTGCTTGATACCACTTACCTGGACTTTTCTCTTAATAATCACCTAGAGATGAAAAAAAATATGCATTATCCTTTTTAGTTACAGTTGATAGACATCCTTGAAATGTCTCTTTTGATACATGAATAAACTATTGAGCTTTCACGATCCTTTGAAGAAACATAAAGGATTTCTGAGCACATAACATCATAACAAGTGCATTTAACTGTAAAAGATAAATATGCATCCCAGGACAATTTTCCCCCATATAATTGCCATAACATTATGTAGGAGTAACAATCTGGTAATTTCTCTGTACCATATTTTTGCCTTATCCCTTAGTACTTTAAAAAAGTTTTAAAACATTAAATGAAACAAATCTGGCCATAACCTGTTACCTGAGTTTAACAAATATTTTGCACATTAATAAGCCATATTAACTGTATTGTACAGCTAAATGACAGAATATCTGGAAATTCCACCAGCAATCAAGAGACAAGTTAATGTTTCTGAGTGGGGTCTGTTTCTTACCCATTGGTTAGAAAGAGACAATTAATATTTTGGTATTGAAATATAGCTATACTCCTAGTAACTTGATATCTTGTCGCCAGAGTTGAAACCAGACCATGAGTAAGGTATATCCACGTGTTTTGTAATGTACACAGAGTTACTCGTAGTGGTTCCATTCAGAATAGATTTGCAAGAGTGCAGTATTGTGGGTATTATAAAGAGAAATATTATAAACATTCCAGGTCACTTAGGGGAAACATGTAGAAGCACTTCCTAAGAAAGAATGTTGAAATATTTCCTTCAATTATCCTTCAAAGATTAGCATATCCCTGTAAGGTAGATTCATTCCATCCATATACTTATTTATTTATTCATATGCATTTAAATGTATGGATGGGATCTTTTAATAGGGAGTAGAAAAAGGCCTTTATAGATCAATCTCAGGACAGTGAAGCAGGCAATTGGTGAGCCACTGATGTGTTCCACACGCTGCAGAAAACAGTATAACCCAGCATGCATCTGTCTCATTGAAAACTTCACAGGCCTACAATGAGCATGTATTATATATTGCATAATACTAAATGTGAGTTCTTTTCACTGCTCCCAGAATGGTTTGGATATTATATTTTTAAATGGAGACACATTGAAAAACATGAAAACAACTTTGACAGAGTGAAATAAATGTCAAGACTTATACTTCCAGACTACTGAAACATGTTAAAATGTCTATTTTCTGTTCATCCCAAGGATGATACCTGTAAGTTAGGAAAATGTAAAAGTCTATGGCACATGAGTGTGTTGTTTTCAGATTGCAGTTTTGAATATAACACCTTCATGCTTCTGAAATGTGTATTCTTGTTTAAGTTATTTCTTGTGAATTGTTTTAAGTTTTATATTTTTCTTTTTTCTTCCTTATTTTTAATAATAAAATACTGCCTCCCAACCAAATACTGTCAAACAATTCAACATCTTATTAGTCTTATAGGAAACTGTTTCCATTTTCTCTGAAGGTAAATTATGGTTTGGGGGTGAATATGAGAATGAGAGGAAAGACAGAAAGAGGAAAATTAGGTAAAATGATAGAAAATATAATAGAAGACATCTAATACAATGGAATAAAATATAAACAAAATGTTTTCTTGTGTAAGAATCTGCCAAATGATCAGAGGAACATCATGTCTTCTCATAAGCATGTTTCCAGGCCCCTAGACATCAAGATAGTCCTGATGAACTTCCCTCTCAAGCACAACAGACAGTGCCCCTATTATCTGCTGCAATCTTTTGTGTCTAAACAAGTATTTGGATTTAATCGCCTCATTGTGTGCCATTTCATACACCTTCCTTCTCAATGAGGTTGGCGATTTGGACAGCATCTCTATGGAGGCCATTAGGCAATGAAAAGCAGGAAGTGTGGCAAGAATTTGTATCTGTCAGACACGGGCTACACTTGGCACTGGTCAAATCACACAGAACATACATAGTTATCACTTAATGGTAAGGCAATTCTTTGCCAAGGCTACTTTTTTATTACATTTTATCTTATGGGAAATTAAAGCAGAATGATGCTGTGCCCAAAGCCTAGATGGTGATGGGAGATACATGTATAAATAGCTAATAGAAGGTGCAGATGGTGAATTCAGGCCTTAATTCTACATTGTCAATCAGACAAAAGGGATTAGATTTCATTCACTCCTAGGCACGGCAAGAGCAGCTGAAATTTTGATAAAGAATTGGACTGAATTATTTGGTTCAGCTGATTAGGGACAATATGAATAATGTTTTTTAAAGTAGGGCTGCATGGGCCTGTAAAGGCTTAGGAAGTGCAAGAATGGAGTCTGTGAAAGACAAGTAAGAAAAAAAAATAAATTAATCCAACTGCCAGTTGGTTTAATTTTTTTATATAGGGTCCTGTTTAAATTCTGGAAGGATCTGTGGGCAGAAGGAGGTTGAAAGTCTCTGTGACAGAGGAACATTTGTTGCTATAATTGTTAACAACAGTTAAGAAAAATGAACACAACAGTCAAGGAAGTTTAGAGTTAAATACAATTACCATCAATTAAGATTCTTTATTATACTTTCTGTATAGTAGAGCAACTAAGCACCATTTTTTGACAGTCCATAAACCCGAAGTGATGATCCTGATTTTACTTTAAAGTGACCAGCAGTTGTTATCAGCTTAATCAAGCAGTATAATCCAAGGCTAACAGTCATTCACATTTTACAGTTCATTTACCCCTTTAACACTTCTCAAAGTTTTAAAGTGCATCTTGAAAACTAACACTGAATCTCTTTTACCTTAGCCAAAGAAGTTCAATAAATTGAAATCATAACAATGTGGACTTCAAGTATGGAAATCACAAATAATATTGGCACATAGTTTTCTCTTTTGCAGAAAAGCTCAATCCTTCAGAAGTGAGATATCAGTGATTTTTACCAAGTGCTTTAGCAAAACACAGACAATCAGATTGAGAAATCTGTGAATTTGTACTGTAAATCTTGGAGCTTCATGGAAATGTATTTTAACGAGGTAAAAAAGAGCATAGAAAGCACTTAATGGAAGTTAACCTAGAACAAGAGAACATTAAGTTAACAGATAATGACAATATCTTTAGTGCTGGCCCTAGAGGTCAATTCTTATCAAAGCTTCCCCTGAATGGAAGCCTGTAGTAATAGGTTCTCTAACACCTTCTTCTAAAGATCACTAAAGATAATTTTTCCAATCTGTTTGAGAACTGAGGTTTTCTTATTGACTACATTCTACTGGTAGCTTTGTACTGCCTTTTAAATTAAGGCTTTACTGAGCCACATGTAAAAAAATTTACTCTGACTCAGAATGCATAGGAGGATATATTCTCAGTAGTTCTGCCAGCCAAAGCTGTGAGAGCATCCCAGAAGGAAAAATATAACCACTTTGGTAGCAGCTGATGTTCATATTGAGGATTTAAAATATTCTCTTCAAAATTGATGAAAAGTGCAGAGCCAATGAATAATTAAAAACTAAAATAGAAGTATTCCCCACAAAATGAACAAGAATTTGAAATATACATTTAAGCTACATTCTGAAATCAGTACAGATCCTGGAGCAGTAGTGGCAAACAAACACTGACACTGAGATGTACCAGTTAACACACAACCAATTTTGAAGTAACTTCTTTCAGAAATGGCTCCATGATGTCAGGCAGTAGAATGCCATACATTGGTATATGAAAGAAAGAGATATTTTTAAATCTTCAGGTAGACGCACTATCATTTAAATAAATAAAACCCAATAATTATTTCTTCACTCAGTAGATAATAATCCTATGAAGTCCTTACAAAGAAATCCTTGTGTATGCAACAAACTGTGTATACTTAAAAAGACCATGTTAGACCAAAAATAAATCCCAGCACTGAGGGAGACAAAATGTGAAAAACAAGATCCATTTCAGGAAATCCTCTTAAGTGAAAATGAGAGGGAAAATGGAAGAATAAGAGGAGGAATATCACATGTACTTTTGTTGTTCTTCCTTTTCTTTAAACATCTATCTATCTCTCCTGCTATGTGTCCGGTGTAATGGTGACCCTTGATTCTCTGCCTTGTTCTTACAGCTTGTGTGGCAATCTAAACAAGTAATAGCAGAAAATCAAGCACAGCCCTCTCAAAAACTGCATCTTACAAATACTACACCTCTAGCCTCTCTTAAAGGAGTCCCTTTCATCATTTTCCAAATATATCTGCTGATTTAAAATACATGAGAACCATCAGATTCTTACATGAAGTGAGTTGTAGACAGCAATATCTTGGCTGCACCAGACTGTCACAAAGCCAGAACCCCTCTTTAGATGTATTGTGCAGAGATTTATTTTCTACATCGAAACGCACATTTTACAGAACAAGATGACAATATATTCATTCTATTGCTGCATGTGTCTCTCATTCTGAACTAATTCCACACATGTTCTGTGCACTAAAAGCATGTTCTTCTGTTAATGCTGACTGTGTAATATTTAACAATGTGAGTAACTACCAAAAATGAAAATCATCATAAAAGTTCTACTTATAAAGACCAGTTCTGTCATGGAAGAGAGAAGATGATACAGACGGAAAAGAAGAGAGAAAAATCTCTGTAGCTTTGATGTGGCTAGCATTGATACACTAGGTTTAAGAAGAATCCCCAAATTTCAGAAATAAACTGAAGATTAACACAGAGAAAAGATATTTACACTTTTAGTATTTTGTTGTTAAGGGTATTTCACTATTGTGTTTTTCAAAATAATCTCTTACGTCACTTTTCCAGAAAAGGATTTAGGTTTTGCATTTTGTTAAATATCTCGCATAATTTCTGTCCAGTTTAAAATCAAGCTGATTTTTTCAAGCTGCAGTTTAATCTGTGTAAGCATCTATGACATAGAAAAAGGTCCAAACTGTTTATTTAATGGTGATACCTGGACACAGTTCAAATATAAACAATTTTTTACCAACGAACAATGACTTTCCCAAAACTGATGATGCTAGAGATGGATTATCTATAAATGTTGTGATGAGAAGTAAATAGACAACCTTGGGCAAGGCAACCACTAGTGAAAATCTAGACTCTCCAGAAAATGTCATAGTGACTTTGAAATAATCTTGTGTATTGATTTGCGCAAACATTTATGATAAAAACCCTATAGGTGATTGTTTAAGCCAAAAGAAATTTAAACAAATTAAAAAGTCAAATTAGTATATTTTTTTCTTAACCTTGAAAGAAATAATTGCAGAGTGGTTAAAGCTAGACATGGCTCCATTGTGTCTAGATTCCCGGGACAGAAAAACTCATCAGAGACCATGGTCTGCATTTTAATGCCTAATGTCTTTAAAGTACTTCTTATGATGCCATCACATTAATTAGAAGTTACAGATATTGCTACCATTTTGTTATAAATTTCCATAGGGAAGTTTAAATAAAGCCACTGGAAGGAAACAGATTGAAGATCAATCTTGTAGGATCCCAGAGCATGGGGGCCAATGGCTGGATGCCTGTGGAGTCAACCATGGATCATTGGCAATACCAACTCTGAGAAAGAGTAAGTTGTGGCTAGAGAAGGGGGCCATGCAGAGGTAGGGGTAGCATTTTTCCTGGAATAATATCTTTGGGTTTTTTCTGGAAATAAGCACAATACACTAATGTGAAAATGCAGGAATGAGGCTGAAGAGTGGGCAGGGACTATAAGAGGGTATCAAGATCACCAAAGACCTCTGAAGCCACCCAACCATTTGCCAGAAATGTTTGCAAGAACGGACTGAACATTATAACTAATTTGCAGAGAAAGTGAGAAACCTGTTTTCAGGGTGGGGAAAACCAATTTACAAATCATATCTTTATTTTCTTTTTCTTTCTTTCTTTCTTTCTTTCTTTCTTTCTTTCTTTCTTTCTTTCTTTCTTTCTTTCTTTCTTTCT
>JAYDZK010000001.1:69490331-69511062 GCA_034509185.1 Euphonia xanthogaster
TTCTTGCTTTCTTTCTTTCTTTCTTTCTTTCTTTCTTTCTTTCTTTCTTGCTTTCTTTCTTTCTTTTTTTCTTTCTCTCTCTCTCTCTCTCTCTCTTTTTGTTTCTCTCTTCTTTTCCTGCCTTTCTATGTCTCTCATCCCCACCCTCCTCTCATCTGTATTTCATCTCTTTTTAATATGTGCTTTTCATCTTACCTCGTGATCCAAAACCCACAGCCATGTGCTTATATAGCAGGTGAGGGACTAATTCAGAGGACTTTGCCTATTTTTAGTGACTATAGGGAGAACCTAGAGAACTGCTCTTAACAGATTAGCAAGTCAGCTGTGTAGAAACCAAGAGCTTTTATCATCACAAAGGTCTCTAAGAAGACCAACAGATGTGTTAAATCTAAGCAGTCCCCAGAAACTGAGAGTAGAATGTATAGCACAAGGCACACATGGAGTGAATTTGGCATTGCTACTATTGCTAGAAATCATCTCAAATTGAAAATACATAGTTACAGATAGATAGATACATGAGTACAGATAAACACACACACAGTTCACAGGCTGGTGGGAAAAAAAAAAGATTTGTGGTTCATTCCTACTTCAGTATCACTGCCCTGGTCCTGATGAGTTAATGTTTGTTGTCAATATATCTTACAAGGAAAAATAAATAGCAAGCCAATGCACCATGAGGAAGCAATCTGTGCCTTCAAAGTAAAAGAGGTCAGTCAATACATTTTACTGAGGTCTTTGTGTTATTTTCAAAGAATGTAATAGTTGTTTAGGATGTTTTGATCAATAAGTTTGACACATTGGGCATTTCAAACCATATCAACACTCTACAAGTTTCAAAAAAGATCTCCTTTTTCTTTTACATTTTGTCCCTAGTGAATGTGTCAAAGGATTTCAGCATTTCTATGGTGATAGCTGTCGTGCTTTCACAAAATTCTTTGAGAATTACGTATTCAGCGGTATACCTGTTTTCTGCACAAGTCCATGAGAAATGTCATTTATTAGATTTATATTACCCATGGGTGTGATTAGTACTTTCCTCAAACATGGATACTGCACCAAAGAAATTATTTCCTAAATGGGTTGAAACTGAGGAGGGAAAAAAGGGAGGAAAAAAGTGTAAGAATAATCCCTTATGCAAATTTAAGTTTTCAACTGGCCCTGTAGGCAAGGGTAAGTCAGGTTCTTGCTTAAAGATCCCTTGGAGAGGATTAGAGTGAAATGACACCAGCCAGCCAGTTGTGTAAGGGGGGACATTGCATTACAGAAACCACTATCGGACTCTGCAGGGCCTGCTTATCAGCCTTCTCCCTTATCTGGCTCACATCCCAGCTTGTAGCCTCCAGTGGTGTGTACTCATCCCCTCTGTCTTATGCAGATGAGAGGTTTCATCACCACACACATAAAACTCTCCTCCTCCCCTTTGGTTGGGGGGTGTGTGACACAAACCTGGCCTCAGCAAAGCACCCTGCTGCTTTTGAAAATGGCCAATTGCTGGAGTCAGTAACCATTACCATTTCAATCTCTCCCTCCATGTCACTTTATCTTTTTTTCATCATATATATTTTTTCCCATGTTTCTGAAAACACAGAGCAACATATACTAACACATTTTTTATATACATGCATGTTTTGCATTCTTTCCTTCTCCATTTTCTAAACTATAAAATATTATATGCTAATCCACTCAATATTATTAGGCTATTTTGAGAGTTTCCTCATGTATGTGAGTGTATAAAAAGACATATATACATGCACATATCTATGGTACATATCCATCAACAGCTTAAACGAATGACATACCATTTCAGTGCCATTTCAAGTATCCTAGACCTACGATATGCAAGTGCTATGATTTTCTCTTAAAACTTGTGTCAGTAAGATGTCACACTAGTCAAGTGATATTTTTCATGTACTAGAGCCCCTAAAAGGATACTAAGTACTTATGGGTGATTTCTTCCCTTAATCTTTGTTGAGCACAGTGGGACCTCAACTAGTTCATATAAAGACACATGAAGGTATGGCCTGCTGAGTCCCACCTGATGTCTAATCATAGATATCTAATGCCATTTAATATGGTCAAAGTTGTTCCTCCTTTTTCTAGTTATCATTTCAGAAGGGGATGAATCTCCTTTGGTTGCTGTGTCATATCTACAAATCCTAAACAGGTAACTTGGAAGCTCAATATTATCTCAAGCATCCTAGGATGTGGGAATTTTTAAAATTGAATTATTAACCCTGAAGTCTTTATTCAATTGGTAAAGATGGTATCAATCAAAAAGGAAAGGGATGTGAGATACAGATAAACTTTTTCTAAAGTTTACTTGTTTCTTCTATGTTTTTAAAATTCTGTGAACCTTCAGGCAGTAGAACAGCTGTGTTTTAAAAAGAAATTTCCATCTCCTGGGAATGAGTCTTTTATTTTATCGTAGAAAGATAGAATGAGATGAGCTGTGTTCTGAAGGTGTCTATTTCTTTGACTACATAGAGATCATAAGATAGCTCACTCAGGCTTAAATAGGTATTTCTATATCTCTAAATATATGACAGACTAGATTTTTCTTTGCTTACTTTTTTCTTTTCCCAAAGAAAAAATGCTGTATGGATGTAGAATTATCAAGGCTACCTAGGCTCTCTTTGCTGGTGAATGGGAGCTGTCAGCTTCAAATGAGTAAAAGATATCGAGGTATGGGTTAGATAATCCAGAACTTGCAAGATTCCCTTCTCATATTATTTCTGCAGAGAAAAATCAGAGTAAACTGAAATTTATAAAAAATGAGAAGAATGTGATTTTAAGGAAGATACCAAGACTGAATTGCCTTTCAATTGCTTCTTCAGTCACACAAATCTCCATAATTTTGAAACTCCAGGCTTGCTTATGAAGCAACACAACAGAATTTCCTCTTTCTTAATTGACATTCAGTCCTTCTCTGTTTGTTTTCAATAAAGTGGAAAGTACATACCTAGTCTAGCTAGTAATTGGTGAAAATACAGTTAATTAAGACTTTCATTGTTTTTATTCATTGATAACTACAGTGGTAATATGTTCTCTTTTACTTGACTGTCAGAAAGATTGCTGCAATAATAATAAAAAGAGAGAAACTCTGCTGCAGGCAGAAGTAAACTATTACTACTAAAGTTTTCTCTAAAATCCTATGAACCAAAATTAAATTTAGAAAAAGACAGGAGTTTGTTCATGTGCAACAAAAATCTGTTTAATTTGGAGCAAATTTAGAGGAATTTAGGTAAAGCAAGTACCTAGAGTAAGACACAAGGAAATTAAAAATGCACAGAAAGACTACGAAGAGGACAATGATGGACACACAAAAAAAGTCATAACAGATAATTCCTAGAGTTTACCTTACTCCAGCCATGAAGAGAAAGGAGAATAATTACTTCAGAACACAAATAAAAATCATTTAAATACTCTTCTGTAAATGCATTTTTTCAGACCTTTCCTCTCTCATCATGACTGGGAGATCAAGTAATTATATAGTGGCTTTCTAACTAGTTTGGGGTTTTTTTGTTGTTGTTGTTTTTTTTGTTGGTTGTTTGTTAATTTTTTTCTTGTCTCTCAGCACCCACAATTGACAGAAAATTTTCCAATGTGTGCAATAGCAACAGCTCAATTACTACTAAAACAGGTGTTCTGCCATTGCAGTTTAGTAGCAAAACTTTAATTGACTGAGAAATATGCTTTACAGGATCTTCTTTTTTCCTTTTAATGTAAAAGTCATCTGATAGAATTAAGAATAAAAGTGTCAGTCTTCAGGACAGATAAAAAGAAGGAAGAGAACCATCAAATAAAAGAGAAAAAAAAATCTCTGTAAAATGGAAGATACCAAAAGTGCTGCTATTATTTCTTTTACTGGTGATGGTTCCACATTACTCAAAGTAATAATCATAGATTAAAATTATAGGATGGTTTTTGTGGAGAAACTTTCATGAACCTGAAGATGTTACAATGCTTCCTTCATTGAAAGACTGTGGTAATACCTATAGAATGATTTCTTCATTAAAAGATTAGCAATATCTTTGACAAGTGCATTGATTTGAAAAAAGAAACCCTTAAAAATTTAAAAGGCTGAATCAAAATTTGTTTGTATACACACACATGTATACAATAATTGATTTTAACCATAAGCATAAACCCCAAAATATCTATATTTTTTTCCTAGTCACAAGTGTATTCACACATGAATTTGAAGGTTTTCTTAAACAGAAAATATAAACAAACTATGCTCTGTAACCTAATGCAAATAGCCTAAGGGTAAGAGTCATGAATCCCACAAAAGGGTTTTCTGTACCTATCTGCTTAGTTTGTCAGTGAATAGTGACAAATATCATAAGAAGTTTAAAATAGAGTGAAGCCTGTAAGGAATGAGATATTTTCTTTTTGGCCAAAGGTGATTATAAACTATGTTAATAGCTGAAATGAAAGCTGCCTGCTATTTTGTGCATGTAAATCTGAAATAAATCCTTTAGACTTATGAGTGTAAATAAAATATATATTTGATGCATAAACCACATATTTGCTTTTTTGTAATAAAATTGAAATAACTTTGTTCTAGAATAATTCCAAAGAAAAACAATTCTCTGTTGAGACCCCATTTTACTTTAATGAGAAAATCACATACTGGATTTTTTTTCTTTCTTAACCCTCCCTTTTAATGACCAACAACAATAATTTTGAAACAAAGAGATACAGATTTCATCAGGGATTTGATTGCTGTTGATGAATACTGTAAATAGTCGTGAAACAATATAAAATGACTGGTACAGTAAACAAACAATAGAAGACAGCGCAGATACAAATAGTCAGAAAAATAGCAACTAATGAAACAGAGCCAGTTAAACCTGAATTTATCCATGAAATGGGTGGGGTTTTTTGTGTTTGTTTTTTTTGTTGTTTGTTTTGTTTTCATGGGGTTTTTTTGTTTGTTTTTTTTTGTTTGTTTGTGGTTTTTTTTGTTTTTTTTTTTTTGTTAAAGTCAATGAGAATCCAGTTACATTGAAATTTGGAAGCCAAAACTATCAAGAAGAAAAATCTGAGCACAGGCAAACAGGTACTGAGCACTCTGCAAGCCACAGGAGGTGTAAAGATTTGAGGTTTGTGTATTATATCTATTGCTAGGCCTGAGGTTATGAACAAGCAGCTCTGCCATAATACTCTGCTTCAATTAAGTTGGGAATGAATTTATGTATCTTGTATATCTGAAATTATATTGGATCTTGCTTATCAATATTGGCTTGTCTGAAACTTTGTTTTAAGTTTGAGATTAGTTACATTGTACTTTGACTCAAACTTTGGAAGGACCAAGTTGTACTTAGAAGTACATATATTGTACTTAAGAAAAACCAACTCCAAACCACCAAAACCAAAAAATTCATGTCAGTTAATTTTAGACAGCTGAAAAAGGAAAGCAGTTTTTACAGAGATAGATTTTTCAAAGATATTTTGGATATTGATTTTAGGATGAAATTGCTTTTTTATTGGAAACACTTTTTTTTTTTTTTCTTTTGCTTAAAAAGACAACTAGCCTTGACTTAATATTTAAGCATGAGTTGCATGACACCTTCTAAGCTGAATGCACCTGAGTTTCCCAACAGTCCATTCAGTTAGACTAATCCAAAGCACAAGCCAAACAGTTTGTGTGTTAAATGAACCACTGCCTAGAGATAGCTGAAAGAAACATTTGGTATTGAAGAGTGTCCTTCAGTAGGCACTGAACTGAATGTGTTCATTCATCAAAGGTAGCCAGTACTGGTATCCATCACTTTTATAACAGAAATCTGCTATGAATCTGTGCTTAGAAATGTGAAACCTCAGTTCTGTTTTTCTCCAAAATCCAAAGAAAATTCAGCGTCTCTGAAGTCCTGGAATGTCTTAACCATCAGGCTGCAAGGCATTCTGGGAAAAGTTGGTGCCATTTCCTCTGTGTGAAACTGGATCATTATACAGTCAGGAATGCAGGAGTCACATAAAATTAATTGATTGCATCACTGAAAAATAACTATATTATTTCCTTGGGAGCAAAGAGCTGTAGGGTCAAAACAACATTTCTCCATATACCTTGAATTAGTCAATCCCTACATAAATAAACAGACAAAGAGAGACTTATAGTGTTATCTTTAATTGGTCCAAACAACTAGAATGTTTCACAGAATAATTATGTACTTTTGTAAGGGTGTAGGCCGAAAAAAATGCCATGAAAAAAGTAACAAGGTTTTGGAAGAGAATATAAACAGTCTTACATAATAAGTGCTGCCTGAATCACAAAGTGAGTCATAACACTGGGTACTTCACATTTAGAACAAGTTTATGTTTTTCATGTCTGTGTTCTTAAAAATATTCTGTGGTGCTTTTGCTTTCATTCATTTTTTTTCTGCACACTTTAATTAGGATAATCATCCAGCATAGGAAATTACTCTAACATATATACAAAGTTGTAGAATGCAAATAATATAAATATAGATTTTTCTTCTCAAATCAATATTTGCATTTTGGGATGTGTTATTTCTTCTAGTGCAAAATTCTTTAGCTGTATATGAAAATACAGTGGAGGAATTAAGGGTCTTTGTTAAATCTTCAGAGACATTATCTGCTTTTTTCAACTCTTTGGTGAAATCTTAACTGTGGAGGCTTAACATGCTCCCTTGCAGTCCCAGTCCCTGATCCTCTGGATAGGAAGAGCTGTTAGTACACATCACAGATCCCACATGCTTGTACATTTATTTGTCTTTTCTAGCTGAATCTAAGGAGAATGTAAGAAGATTCACCCTTGGGTCTCATGCTGAAAGCAAATTAGAATGCCTCTAGCCTCAAGAGCTCAAAACCCATACCCAATCCCTTACTTTAATGTCTATGAGTCACTTGCTTTTTCTTCTGCTCCTTTGAACCACTACAGGGGGAAATGGCTTGACATTGGGGATCCAAAATATGGTGGAGTACCTCCTTCACTGTGGAAATACATCCATGGCAAGAAAAAAGGATAACATTATGCTGTTTCCTGCAGCAATTTGGTAGCTTCTGCAAAAACATAAAATCTCTTGAGATTATGAAAAAAAAAAAATTGATATTCTGCCTCATTATGTTTTCATTTTTCTTCTTTCTGGGGATCACAGCAGAGGGGTGTATAGGAAGGATATATAGTTATTTAGAATGGATTGGAGGGAGTGAAGAGATCACACCATAGTAACTAACTGTCCATACTCCACTAGGCAGGGGGGCTGGTAAAAGTGAAAATATTTTAGCAGTCTGAAATGAGTATCCAGAAGTCATATTTCACCTCGCTAGTGTATGAGTAGTCGCAGGAAAAGACATTTCATTTCTCCCCCTTTATCATAGGAGTAATTATGAAGCTCTGAAGTTTGTTCTCTTTTGTCACTTTTCCTCTTCGTTTTTTTTTGCCTTCCTTTGCCTTTCTATCCAGGAGTATTTCTGGCATGCATCACTGTCACAGGTTGCATGAGGATTAACCCTACTGACCTTAATTAGCTTCTCTATCATATATTTTATTAAATAAGGAATCCAAAGATAGAAATCGTTCAAATTGTTAGAAATCACTTTACTTTATATTGAAGGCCTGATTTACTTTTCTATTTCTTTCCCTCTTTAAACAAACCCCACTAATGAGTATTTTAAGCAGCAATACCTGTTCTTAGTAAAATATTTTGTTAGAGAGAATTGGAATCTCACTTCATGGGAACAAAATTTTTTCAATAGGTTTTCAACTGAAACAGAATATCTATCTTTTGGAATAGCTGGACAAGAAGATGAACTAGTACTGTGTGAAGTGCTAATGAAGAGCCAATCTAAAAAGGAAATTTACAGTCAATGGAATTGGCAAAACACCTCCTATATAAATATAGGAGTGATATTCTAAGATTTTTGTAATCTGATGGAATTCTACACCTCTATCTACATTGCTCCAACTTTTTTCTCTTTATACACATTCTGCCTAAAAATTGGAATTTAAATCATCCCTACAGCTCTTTTTTTCCACCCATCACAAAAAGTAAATGGGGCCTAAATGAGATGTGTTCTTTGGTCATACAAATGACAGATAAATATACCAAACAATTGGGATTTATGTCCAAAAATATGCCAGCAGTGTGGGGTGTCAGAGAAACCCACTAAAACTGCTCCATGAGTTTTGGAACGGATATTTGAGAACAAGTCTAGAAAAACATAAAATCAACATTCTAAAGAAATAGATAAATAATATGATAGAGAGACAGGTAGATAGACTGCTGTGAGTATCATATATAGTAATACAAGAGAAAATCCAACAGAATAGGGCATAAAATAAGGAAAATATGGAAATGTGAGTCCCATAATATAAGACTTCAACTGCAGCAGCAAGTGTAAAATTGTTAGATGTCCCATAAGATGGGGTGTAGTGCTCTGACTTGACACAAGTAAGGTGACTGAGTCAGAAAATAAAGTCAGTGAGATAAAACTAGGATTGATACAGCACTTCTACATTATTATATTATTTTCTTTTTATATTACTTTAGATGATGATGATGATTAGTATTATTGTTTAATTTTGCACCAGTTTTACCTTGTCCTGGGTAAAAACAAAACAAAAAAAAAAAGTTATAGTTAAATTAAATTTTCCTTATAATCCCAGTTAGCTTACAGACATTATTGAATTACTCAGAGAAACATGCATTTCTTAAGTATGATTATACAAATTGACTTTAATGAATTTATACAAGCAGAGTCATGCTACAATGATAAAAATCTAACAGTAAGAGTATAATCATTAGCAAAAACTTTGGATATTTTTCTAAAGCGCAAGCTGGGAAATAAAAGAGCAATGAATTCCTAAGTTCCTACATAGCCTAATACAATAGGACTTGGAGCCATATAGCTGTGCTCTGTATGCCAATGAATCTACATAGATCCATTTCTGTGTATGAGGCACCACAAGGTTCATGGATTTGTAAGAGTATTCAGCAGACCAAATCTAAGTGTTCATTGCACAGAATGGATTAAATTGTTATTCTAAAAAAATGAACTTTTAAAAAAGTATAAAGATTATTTTTGCCATGAAAATATTTCATCTTTATAAAAACTATTTCAATAGCAGAAAGAGGATCAAAATCAAGGAATCAAGGTCTATTTCCCTCACTTTTATTTATAATATATACAGAGATAAGAACTAGAGGAAACTATTTCCTTCCCTTAGCAGATTTCATGATTAAAAATACTTACTTGGCCTTGCAAGGCAAATTGGCTTGTATCTTACAACTCAAAGCTGTCTTTTAGCACAAATGCAATGCTTGAAAAAAATGGTACAGGTTCCATCTGTGGTTTTCATTTGCTCTCTTCTAAAAAAATCTGTTGTCACTTCAATTTAGAATGTTGCCTTGCAATTTTATCACAAAATATTCACACTAAGCAGTCCTGTGTGTTAGTTAATTTATGCATCCAGATGCTAGTGCATACACACACACACACACACACACACACACACACACACACAAAGAGGCACATATTTTATGCTCTCCACTACATTTACAAGACAGTAATAAGGATTAATTTGGGCAATTATTTATCCCAAAGTGTAGGCTCAGACTTGTCACGTATGGAATTTTACATGCCTTCTTTACTAGTGTCTTTCATGGCCAAAGCATTAATTTTCTATTCAACTAAGCAATCAACAGGTTAGGGGAAGATTACAGATTATGTTGTGAAAGGTGATTTTTGATCATGAGTTTTGAAGCTGAACTAATTTTACTGAAACTTCAAATTATGAGAAAAGCACAGCACAGATTTAGTGAGTTCAATGTGTTAATGCATTGGGGATGCATTTTGTATACTATAAATTCCAAACAAATTTATATTGCTCTGGTGTAGTAACTCTGATACACTTTTGATGTATTAGATGACCTGCAGAATTGACTTGTAGTTCTCTTCTTCTCTGTATGAATGACATGTACACACATTTTTCATAGAGCATAATAGACAAAATATCAAAGCTTCATATATGCATTCATGTGACCCAGGTGCAATGACCCATAAGCATTTCCCACCTTGTGGTTTGTCATTGTTTCTGCCCTTCTTTTCACCTCTTATGAGATCAGATTCCATTTTAATCTCTTCAGTTCATCTTTTGTACACTAGATTTTCATTTCCTTTAATTACTATTATGGCAAAACAATATTTTTTTTCCTTTTCATTAGTAATTGACCTCTATTACATTATAATTTTTCATTGTCTAAATCCACCTGTTTTATTAGACCTGTTTTATTTATTACAGTCAACCAATTTAACATCATTTCAGTGGAACAGATTGAATACCAAGAAAAAATATCTCCAAAGCTGTAAGCCAAAGTTAAAGATTTAGACATAAAAATATTACAGCTGGGCACCTCCCTCATCCATGAAATTGATAAAGCTGCATTTAAACCTCAGAAACTGTGTACATGACAGATTGTTGCTATGGTAGTAATGCTGTTCTCTCTCATCCAACCTTTCCCTTGAGTGCTAGGTTGCACTTTGTTTGCAGTTACTTCTGTTTCTTTGTCAGTTCTTGGCATTGGGCCACAGTACAAAAGAATTTTAATCAGGATTTCCCACTGACTGAAATAGGGATGTATGTACACTATATTGTAATTCTATTAACAATTCTATTGATGATTAAAATTTCTTCCATTTTTTTCCTCAAACATTAAGGCATTTCTCAATTCTCACATTGTATTATTTTCCCCAGAAGACCAAAAATAATTTTTTCTAGTTTGCAAATCAATCCCAAACTGGCAATGCTGTGAAATCACAAAGCATGCCACAAATACAGATGAGGAGAGCTATTGCAGAATGGTGCACTCACAGACATCACCTTCCCATCTCTTTTCCTTTTACTTCTATCATTTGAGTACAGAAACCTCTTCCTAAAGCAACAGATACATATTACTTAAGTAAATGTAGATATATTGCTTAGGTATCTACCTTCACTGTGTGCTTTCCTGATAAACAGAAATCTTCATGATGGGTAGTCACAAAGGTGCAATAGACCACAATTGCTATCCATAGCAGGACATGAGTTTTCCCTTTCTGAGAATTGATCACCATGATCTTTAGTGGTCAAAGTAAAGGAATCCAAGAGATGTGAATTTTAGTTGTTTTTTTTAGAAAATTAGCATGGCATTAAATGAGCATCCACATTGCATAATAACTGTTTATAAATTAAATTGGAGAGTACCTTAAAGACACATTCCCTTTCATACAATAAATAGGATATTAATAAACATGTTTTTAAAATAGATCCATTAAAGAAATATAATGACACAAAACTGTCCCTCAGACTATGTGTACATAACCATCTGCATGGCTTTTTCACACTGATTAGTCATAAGCCATTATATGAAAAGTCTGACACCACAAGTTTCAAAATATGTCAAGTATCCATCAATATGTTGTCAAACCTTCCTGAGCGTCATGGTGATGTCCTCAGCTAACTGAAAATTTCAAAATCTGAATTTTGTTTTCTGCTGATTTTTTTACATTTGTCATTAACTGTTTTTAAATCTTCCAGATTTCATCAAGAAAAAAGTTTTCTCTCTCTTTCATCCTTTCTTTTTCTTCATTGAAATTTGAAAAGAATAAAGGAAATCAGGTGATAGTCTGCTTCTTTCCCTTCCCATGATTTAGGTCCAGATCCAACCACCTGGGAATAATAATTTATTGTTTTCCTGTTAGTGCAAAGATTAATATCAGTTACTAAATTATTAACTTAATTAAATCATTGGCTGCCTATAGATCTGGATATACTGCACTATGTAGTCTGCACACTGCATACCTTTAATTATCTTCTAAAAAGTTATTTTAAGAAACCTCTCCCCCTACATAGCTGACAATTTTTTTTTCTACTGAAATAGCATACAAATTAAAATATTTACATATGTTTTTTACCTAGATTAGAAGACTTTTTGTAGTGATTTTATTTTTTTATAGCTTTCACATGATCCCCCAACTTTTTTAACTCAAGACTTTTGCTGTAACAGTCCTGCAAGCAAAGAAAGCAACCAACAAAAACTCATGACTATAGAGGAACACAATAATTCTTCCTTTTTTTTTCCAGATACAAATGTATAATATACAGAAAAGTCTCCTTCATTTATAAATTATACTTTTTGTTTGTTTCCATTCATTTTTCATATCAATGCATTTATTTTATTTAAAGCCATTTGATAAGATAGCTGTCTGCTACTTCTAACTTAGGAGAAGAAAATGTCAAAATTACTTTCAGTTCATCATTCTTTAACAAAGGTAGCACATCTTTTAATGAATTAATTAATACCCTAAAGACACTTAAAATGGGTACCACTTATACAGTTCTATCTTCTTTACACAGTCTTTTTGCATGCTTGAGTCATACTGTATTATTCAGATGACAGAAAAGGTACTTTTTGCCATTTCTCCTTTCTAAATTATTGTTTTTGTACATGAGCACTTTAAACATTTTGGAATAGCAGTCTTCTTGGGTGTATTCTAACTTTTTTTGTGTGTGTGTGTGGAAAACGCAGCGGTTTTTGTACTTCTATTGTTTCTATGAAGTCATCACTGTAACCAAGACATCAAATTAAATTATCTATTTATAGTTCAATGAACATTATCAATTGTAAAACCAAGTTTACATTTGAAAGTGAAGAGTCACTATTTTAAAAATTACATTACTTTTAGTTTATGCTATTTTAGTGGAAGTACTACATTGTCTCCTAGTAACAAAGCTCAAAACACTGAAATATCTTGCAAACATTTTGTTGATTTCAGTAACAATAGAAATAAAAAAAAAAAATCATCTGAATGTTTTTTTGCTTTCTGCTCCCTAGAATTTTGACACAAACCTTTACAATTAAAAGGATTGTTCCTCAAGTGTGTTGTTTTTGACATTTTTACTCCTATTCAAAGTGTTTATTTGAAAATGCTGACTGTTTCAACCATGTATAAACATTTACAGAGGCTTTTTTTATTTCTCTGGACAATGACTCTTTTTTATAATTCATCTGCAAGAATCCTTAGGAGTGCTATTAGGACTTCTGCTGATTTCGATCAGTGATTTAAATATATTAAAAAGAAAAGTAACTGGGTTTTTTTCACTAATTTTTGTAAACTAATACAAGCTTCCTCCTGTTGAAGTAAATACTGAAGTCCCTTCTGAATTTCTGAAGCACTTCTTCTATCATACATAATTTAACTTAATATGATGGGCCGATTGAGACAAATTTCACGTTACACTACAAAATGTACTAACTTCCCACATAATTCTACACAGTCACTCTTCCCATTGTAAATATTAGATTTTATTATATCTTTAGTATATTTTAGGATGAGGCTCTCAGTCTTTACTCTTTTATGGGTGCACTACAGAGCTTCATAGTAATTCTTTCATTTCTTGTATTTTATGAATAATTTTGTCCTTGTTCAAATGGAGATAGGTAGAGATACAACAAATTTCAGAAAGCAGAACACAAGGGAACTTTAAGAGGGGAATCCAAGGATTCCGTACTTTAAACGATCACTGTATAGGCTGACTACCACATATCCATTTATCATTTATTATCAGACTTCCATCTCAAACTTCCATCTCTAGCCACAGTTTGCTGTTTTGTTTCGTTTTGTTTTTTTTTTTTACTCAGATATGCACCACTATTACAAAATAGAAACTCTTTTGTACCAGCAGTGTCAAATTTACATCACATGTATGGACAAAGTAAAACATACTTTGAGGCACACATTTAACCTCCAAGTTAAACAGTAACAGCACCATCTCATGATTCTTTTACAAATTAGATCATGAAATAGTGGATCCCTTTCTTATGAAAACTTTTATTCTTGTATTATTGAAAGACTAAAGTATCCATTCTTTATGAACATTGGACTATGACCAAGTCAGTTCTTACTCTGGGCAAATTACAAAGAATAATAATTACATACAGAATATATCTGCTTTTCAATACACAACATGTTTCCCAAATCCTATATCAGCTGTTCTTACCAACATTTTCCATTGATACATTCTTTAAAAAGCCTTTTGATCAATGGTCTGTTGACTTTGGTTTTGTTTGCTTTTTTGGTTTTGTTTTTTTTTTTTTTTTTTTTACTTTCAAAATGTTTACTATTCATCCATTTAAATATAGATAAAAACATTTTTATCAAAATAACTATAACAAATTTATTTGCATATGTCTAGTGTATCTGAATTATTAATGCCTTTTTTATTCCTTCTTACATAGTATCTCTACTAATATTACTACTTCACTTCCTCTGAACACATACTAAGAAATTTATGATTATTGACCTTCTGCTTCTGCTGCCCACAGAATCTTTCCCCCCACTGATATTTTTTGCTGCCCTCATCTATAATTTAAGTTACACCTACAGAAAAAATATTGAATTATAAAATCACAGGAAAAAAAGTCTTTCTGAAGGGGTCTGCTGAAAATAGTCCTCTCTTTGAACCTCCTGCTCAAAACCCAGCTAACCTTAAGATTAGATCAGATTATTCAAAGCCATATCTAGCTGTACACTGAACACCTCCAAAGATGAAAATTCCACAGTATCCATAGACAAACCACTCCACTGCTTAACCTTTCATATTGTGTTTTGTTTGCTCTCTTGCCCCCACACTTTTTTTTATAAGAATTTCCCTTGGTATACCTTGTGGTCTCTCTCCCTCATTCTTTCACTGTGCACTCCCCAAACCAGCTCAACACTCTTTTCTGTATTCTCTAAGCAGTGCATGAATACTATTAAATTACCCTTTAAATAGCTCTCCCTCAAGCTGTTCAGCCACCACTCATGTCCTGTGCTCTTTAATTGCTCTTCACTGTGCTGTCTCCAGTTTGTCACTGTCTTTGATGCCTTAAATGTGATACAAAACAGAAATGCATTTCTTCTCTGCTTTGTTTGGTTTTCTGTTTATGTTTTCCTGTTCAAATTCAGTTTACACCTTTAATTCATCTTTTCTTAAAACTTTTTTAAGTTTATCAAAGGAATTTTTAATGACAGGTCATAATTCCAGATTAGGTATGCTGGGCTGACCAGATGGTTTAAAGCAAAAACTATTTAGGTTGAAAAAAATGGGAAATAAGGCCAATCAAAGAAGTAGCGTGGACTCACATCTTTGGACTCAGCTCTTCTCTGATTCTTCAAATTCTACTTTTCTAGATTCTAAGCTTTAGCAACAAGGTCTTTCAAACTAGGAATTATGGCAATATGTTAAATAGAAGTTTGAGATTTTGCAATTCTTTAGTTGGGAAATGTCTGGCTTTTTGGCTCTTTCTTTTAGTTTAACTGAAACATGGTATAATTCCTCAGCAGGAGATATCAGGTAACAGGTAAGCAGCAGAAACTTCAGAGTCTTTCCAATTTCTTCTCTGACAGCTGCATTTCAGAAGGCAAATAGCAAGCACATGTAATTCTTGAAAGAACTCTTCTATCCACTTTGTTTCGTAATGGGGGTCTGGACATAGTTGTACTGTTGCCTTACCTGAAATAGTCTGTGAGCAGTACCAGGGAAAGTTTCTGACTGCACTTTTTGATTTCTGGCTCTGCAGGTATCTCTGAAAAATTTTGCTTGTATTTATATTTGAGCCTCAGCCACAACCTCAAGAAATGTCATAAACAATAAAATCATATTCTAAGAGATATAAAGAAAAGAGCATTTTGACATCATTGTATGAGTCATCATGTAATATTTTTATCCCTTCATCATCCTCACTGATTCTTCTGCCCCTCTTGCTTCCAGACAGAAGCCATCACTAGCACAAGTCTTTATTCTCAGGTGTTATGTGTCCCTGACTGGTGCTAACCTCGTTCAAGGGTGCATCTCTCACTCACTCTCCCCACCAACTCCTGCCTGCCTCTGGGGCCCAGTAGGAGTGGTGGAAGTTTCCCCACCAGTCCCATGACAAAGAGTTATTTTTTCCCCCCACCCCAGAGTCTCTAAGGCTACTGTCCCTGAGTAAGCAGCAGCTCCATCTTGGGGGCAACAGTCACATGAGAACTGGGGCAACAAGGCCCAGCCATCTACAACAACCTTCAACTGGCCAAGTCTGCCCCAGATAACTGAGGGAGGCGTGTTTTCCTTCTGCCAGGGCTGTTCTGGTATTAGAGACTACCAGGGACAGGGGATGGTGTAAAGTAAGTCCAAGCATATCTGTATACATGAAATATGCTTCAAGATAAAAGAACAATTTTACTGCCACAGTGTCTTAATTGGGAGCTACACACAGGGTGAACTGCTGAAGTATGGATCAGCTCTAGGACTTGTCAGTTTAAGATTTTAAGCACCTCTAGCAGAAAGACAGTAATGCTTATTTCAGAGAGCATTACACATGGCATGTTGTAATCCCACATGCGACTTGCCAAAAGCTTTTGCTTTTAAATTTCAGGTATAATATCTTCATTGTGCAAAGGGGCAAGGCATAGCACTGAGTTCACCAGATTGGGTTATACCCCTATAATTAAAGTTCACTATTTATTTCAGTATGCAAAGCAGAACAGGAGTTTGCAGCTTGCCTTCTGCTTAATTTTGTGGAGTAAACAGAGGGAAACCATTTGGAACCACAAGAATGGCAGTGTTTTTAATTTTGAAGTACTCATCCTGAGTTTCCCAAAATAGGGGGAGTGTATAGATAATCAGTTTCTCCTTAAACCATGGACTTCTTTACCTTCAGTTCTGCCTTTGAGAAATCATAAACCTTTAAGGTTTATATGCAGAACAACAATTTTCATAAAACAATTTTAATTGAAGCAAATTACATCATTAGTCTACATTTATCACCATAATATTTGACAATGAAATAATTACCTTTATGTGGAGGTTCTAAGTAATGTTATTGACTTAATTATGTCAAAGCATCCTTGTGAGTAGTATTTTAGAAAATAAAGTAAATCACTTTCCAAAAAGCCATGCTTTAATGATATCAGAAAATGAGCTTTGAATGCAACATCTGAGGCTTCAGAAGCTGCAATTTGTATTAATACTAATAGCTCTTATGCAGGTAGAAAGGAACTAACAGAACATTAAATATTCATATGTGTTGCTACATTTTTGAGGAAGATTTTTGCTCTTTTGTTTGTTACATGCTTTGCTTCTGGATCTTAAACTATTCAGTGTACTTGTTTATTTGCCTTTTATTTTTGTTTAATTGTATGGAAAAAGTAACATTTCAAAATAAACATTCTATGGCTGAATTCTTAGCAGTTATCAAGCATGTCAACATGCACATTTTTATCCTTGTATAATCTACTAAAGTGAAAGGGGAAAATGTTTTGATTTAATGTAAGTAAAAGGTAATCAAAATGTTTTTGATTACTTTTTTTTTTGATTTCTAAGGATCTCTTTGGACACTTTTACTCAAGAAAGACAGTAGACTGAGTGGAAGCCCCCTGTAGCTGATATGCGGAACCTGAAAACTTTCTCTTGATCAGACCTTTGTAGGTGCTCAGTGGTATATGGAGTAGACTCTTAAAACACATCTACAGATAAAGGGAAGGAGAGAAGAATTTTACTGACATTATGTGGCTAACAATCTACTAGAGGAATATGTAGAATGGAAAACAAAATAAGGTGATTCAGTTTGTTCTTCATCTTGAAAAACAAAACTGTCAAATAAAATAGCCACACTAGTGAGTTTTGGGGAAAAAGGACCTCATTGGAAGGCCTATATGCTTTCTACTGACACTAAATTGCTGTACAGCAAAATCCAGAGACAAAAGAAATAGATAAAAGACATGATCTAATACTTATGTTACTCTGCTTTGGAGGAAGAGGAAGAGTTTGACTTCTCCAGCAGATTTCCTATGGTTATTTTGTAGGGTTTATTCCTCTTTAATTTTTATTTTAATCCAGTTATTGCTTTATGTTAAATGCATTAATATTCTGAACAATGTGATACATCTAAAACCAGTTTTTTCTCTTGCTATGACATTATGAACACAGTGCCTACAAGTTCAAGAATCCTCTCAATACTTAAAGCTGTGAAGGCTAATATCCTGCTGCTTTCATAATGAAATGAATAGATCAATGAAATAGAGAACAGAATTTTAACATAAATAATTTTTTTTTCGTTAATGGATTGATAGTTCACCTGCCACTGGAGCTACTATGCTAGTAGCGACCATATTAAAACCCAGAAGCTCTTACCCTGTTGGTAACATAGGGGAACTAATATTGAAGTTTCAAGGAATTTAAACAACAAAATTTTCTTTTTGTTTTACCAAAAATGAAGAAAGAAAAAAAACAGAAGACAACAGCCTCATTCTTCCCCTGCTGTCAAGTACTCCAACACTGAAATCTGCTAACAAGCAGATGACTTTAAAAGAATAAATTGCATGTGTGTAAATTATGGGTGTAAAATCATAATTTACGAGAATTTTCTTAGTGTTCATTTTATATTCTGAGAAATATGATATGTTATGAGAAATGGAATAAAATTTTACTTAAATGTTCCACAATTGGCCTAGAAATTCACAATTGAATTAACTAATTAAAAAATCAATTGAAATCAGATCCAATCCAGTCTTTATTTTGGCCCAGAAGATTTTCAGTCCTATTTTCTGTCCCAGTCTCCCTAAAGAAGGGGAGTGAACAAGTGGCTGGGTTGGCATTTGGCTATTATCCAGGGCTAGTCCATCAAAACAATACAAATATTCTACTGATATAATTGTACAAGACAGGCTTAAGCTTCTGCAGAATCAGTCACCACTGAGATAAACACTGTTAAACCAAAAAATGGAATAATTTCTCTCAGAATTAGGGAGAATAATATGAGATTTTAGATTTTGCCTTATGATTACTCTGACTTTGATATACAACCCAAGATCTGGAAACGGCAGAATTGAAAATACTTGCAGTAAATTATCGCCAGTGACTGGCTTATTTCCAAAGAATGCATTACCACTGAAGTGACTTACCAATGTCTTTCACTACATATTACAACTACCTATCATTCACTTTTAAACTTGTAGCTGAAGATAGTTGTCACTGCCTCCTTCATATAAGTACAAACACACTCACAAACACATGTTATTGTAGCCTCCTTCTCTTGTTGCTTGACTGTACTGTTCATTTTTCTTCAGCACCATATCAGATATCTGCACAGGGGTTAAAAATATAATAAATAATTAGGGGTTCTTTCACACAGTTTTGGGTACCCCAAAGAGTCTAGAATGATAATCATAGTCTTTGCACATGCACTAGAATTTTTCTCTGTTATTTCTTTTAGTTTAGAGAAAGTAACTGTAAATTCTCCTGCCACTGGGTTTTCAGTAATATTAAACTTTAACAGTTAGATGGATTTTGAATTCCATACCACATCTACAACAAACACTCCTCACTACACTCTCTAAATGCAAGAAAGTAGAGTTAGTTCTTAGATAGCGTTTTTTTTAGGTGAAGTCACAAAAAGCTGCAGTGAAGACCTGTATCTCCACCTCACATAAAGCTGCCCTCATATTTCCAACAAAACTCCAAAAAGAGCCACATGCAAGAGACTGAGGCATTCTCAGGATGTTGAATATTTTAAATCTCTATATCTGGAGGTGAAGTAAGCCAATTTTTTCAGATTTGCTGTTCAAGACCTGTTATTCAAATACCTGGCTAAATCTTTAGGATTCACTCTGCTATAGGGAGGAGTGGGAGTGGTGATTTGCTTTGAATTTACTCTTCAAAATTTTTTTCAAAAATAAAGATGAAATCTGCAGTATTTAAAATTTTGGGACCCTGAGAATGACTTTAGTTCACACTCTACACATACCAAAAGGAACAAGTTGAACTGTGAGTGGATAAATATTGACTTTTACTACAATTATATTGATGACTTCAGTTAATATGAAAGCAGTTAAAATTCAGAAACATTTTATACATATCAATTCTCCATTTCTATAGCATAAAAAAAGGATTAATTTAGTTAAATTCTATTTTTTTTTCTTGAATAAAAAATCTGCCAAACTGGATCAAAAGGAAAATTATACATTTAACTGCTTATAAGTGAACCATAATTCATGATGAAATTTGAAAGTTTCTGACATAGTAGCATGTAGAATTTGAACAAGTTACAGAGGCTGCAAACGCTGTTATTCATTAAGTCCTACTGGTGAGTTCAGAGTTATTCACATATGCAACTGTACTGTTTTCAAAGCTGATAGTTCACACTGGGTTTTCTTAGTGGAAAAAAAAAAATAATAGATGTTTAACACCACCAAAAGAAACACACAAATAGTTAAATAACAGGAAACTTATAAAAAATATCTCAAATAGAAACATTTACCTGTAAATGTTAAAATATTTACACATCTGTCACAGTGTTTTAAAAGAGATAAAATGGTCTGGTTAAATAGTGTCAGCTATATTCAAGAACTCTGTGAGAGGAGTGATAAAAAAAGGCATCTGAGGATAGCAAAGAACTGTATTTGAAGTTAAAACTGTCAAGTCTAAGTATTTATAAATTCATGTTTAGGCATCTGATATGAAGAACCACATCTTTGTACTGTTCATCAACCAGAAGCTTCCATGCAGATAATTAAAAGAAAAGGCCAAGCTTTAAAAAAAATACCACACAAAGCAAATCTTCTTGAGACCTCACAGGAATTTGTAGTGAGAGACAGTTGATTTTTCTTTAAAGTACGTGCTCTTCTATTTTGCCTTTCACTAAACAGTACTGAGTTGAGTTAGAGATAAGCAAGACATAACCTTACATATTAGATCGGAAGAGCG
>JAYDZK010000001.1:69516304-69562924 GCA_034509185.1 Euphonia xanthogaster
CCTGTTAAGATCAGGCCTGCTTCTAATCTTTAATAATTGGTTCAGCTGCAACTCATTGGGGGATAAGATTACCTTCTATACTACCTTCATTTACCCATACTGTATCCCCCTACACAAGATAAAGGCAGGGAGCTGTGTCAGAGGTGCTTTAGGTTTGATATTCAGAAAAAGTTAATCAACCAGAGGGTAGCTGGGCACTGGAACAGGCTCGGCAGGGAAGTCATGGTACTGAGTCTGACAGACTTAAAGACACATTTGCAATATCCTGTCAGACACATGATGTGATTCTTGGAGGTGTTCTCTTGTCCTGGTTCTGGCCAGGACAGGGTTAATTTTTGCCAGTAGCCAGAAGGAGGCATGGCAAGGACATGGAGATTATTCTATACATCTCATGTCAATTCCAGAGGCAGGGGGGAGGGAGAGAAGTGGTTCTTTTGGGTTGAATAAATGTAGCAGCAGGAGCACTGGTTATAAGAAATCACATGCAAATTTTGTATGCTTTATTTATAGTGCTACTATTGTTATTAGTTTTCTTATCTCTTTGTTGTTTCTAGTAAATTGTTCTTTTATAAGCCTGTGATTTTACCTTTTGTGTCTCCATTTTTCTTTCGGGGGAGGGAGAGGGGTAAGCCAGTGAGTGGCACATGAGTTTCAATAGGAAAATTAGATTGGTGAATACCATTCCTAAACCATGACACCTGTGCAGGGATAGAAATTGGACTTCAATGATCCTTGTGAATATATTCCTAAATCAGGATACTCTATATTCTATTTTTTCTTTTGAGTTATCAGGTCTGCTGGCATGGAAACACTAAAGAGAGTTTAGGAAGAGTAACAGGGAGCTATTTAAACAGGGAATTGCTGAAAAAAGTGGGAACAAGAAAGATAAGACCAAGATATGGACAAGTCAGAATGAATTTTCCCAGTGTTTTAATTGAAGTCTACCTGTCTTGATGTCTTGTTAATAACCTAAACCTGAACTGTGAGAAGGGATTATCTGGAGAACCAAATATTTCAGCATTAAGCCATAGTTCTGTGGGAACTGTGACAGATGGAAACATCATCTGAGAGTTAATGCTAAAATATATACATATAAAGACTCAGAAGACTCAAGAAGACATGTACTTCAAAATGAGGGCTTTGGAAATCTGCTTTCACTTGCTCACAAATTTGAAAATGTAGAACTTCAGGATACCCAGAAATGAAGAAAAATGACAACCAAAGTTCAACCATGTCAAAAATGAGTAGTACTGCTGTAGAATAGTTCTAAATATTATTTTAGACTACATCAGACTATGAATATAAAAAAATAAATAGTTACCACTTCTGTCTGAACTACAGATATATTTGCTGAATGTGACTTAGGCATTTCAAAGAGCTTCAACAATGTATTTTCAATTGTCTAAAATGTTCAATTGTTTAAACCATTCACTCATGAAAGAAAAACAAACAAAAGCAAAAGAACATAGGAAAATAAGTTTTGCACAGCTACACAATTTGTGATGATTCTATTTTAAATTAACTATATTATTTAATTTGGAAATATCCAGTAAAACATAATTCCCATTCAATATGCTAATATTCCAACTGTAAAGAAGATGCATTATCTTTTTTATAGGTTAGACTTGAGTGAGATAATAATCACAGTATTAATTCCATAGTATGGAACCACCTACATATATGTTCTGCTTCTCTAAATCCACAATTCTCGAAAACCTGACAAGACCAGAAATGAGTCGGACACAGCAATTTCTAAAAGAACTAAACTATTGTATCTAAATTTTTTAAATACTCCAGAGTATGAAGGATCAAATAATTTAGGATCAAAAATTTGTACTTAACCTTAGAAAGACACAGAATTTTTTTATTTTCATTACAAATAGGAAGACTGAGATAATCGTTTTCACATCATCACTGAAAAAGAGAACAATGTTTTTTCATGTCTGTTCTCTGAAATCAAAAAAATGTAGACCTCCATGACTAGTCATTTATCTCATGTTTTGATTTTCTGTCCTCTGAAATCTTTGCTCCATCTACTTACAATTTTTACTCTGTAGAAAACACAGTAATCCAGTTGACAGGTAGTTAATTGTTCAGATATAAGTGAGCTCTTAAACAAATCCTTTGTCTTTTTTTTTAATTGAATGAAAATCCAATTAAGCCAAAACCAGCTAAACAAATCCAAAGATCTTTTAACAGCATGAATTCATCAGAATAGTGTAATCAGATTTTTGAGTTTATGAAAGAACAAAATCATGCCAAAAGACGGCCCACTTCTTGATACTTTAAAAAATAAGCACTCATAGATTTATAATGAACAATTACATATAAACTGTGAACTATACTTTTACTCTTTTTAATCCAAGATACTGAGCTTTCAAACTTTCAATATACTCTGAAAGGATATAGTAAAAGAGGAATTTTATAGATTTTTGTTTAAATTCCTGATGTGTTTAAATATCAAGTCTGCTTCAGAGATGATGTCCACAATGTCACTTCCTTCTGAAATCAAAATACTTTAAATCAAACCAGGCACAGCTGCACAGTCCTGCTCAATCTAAGACTCTATTCCTTAATATTACTTGCAATGTTTACTCTCCCCCCCCCCCCCCGCTTTCCTACAGTGTTCACTTATTTTGTAGCAAAGCCCTGCATTTTTTAACTGCTTTTGCCATCAGCTGAGAAAGTGGATCCTGTGAGAATTTGTCTCTTTTGGTCTTAAAAAATTTCCCAAAATGACAAGAAAACAGAACAAAAAAACAAACAAATAGACAAGTATAAGCCAATAGGCTAGCTGTTCTTCAGAAGTGCTTGAAACAGTTTTTGACAACTACACCCTCAGAAACAAGTCTGAAAACTATCAAGAATATACACTTGCAATCTGATTTGCTTTTTCTTTGGAGATCAGAAAAAATAAGTTTGTCTGAATAGTTTTTGTTCTCCCACACCTTAATGTCTATGAACATAGGGACCACTAGAAGATCCCTGGGTTTTACGTGAATCACCAGAGAAATTTCACCTTTCCAGAGGACTAAAGAAAACTCTAGTATGTCCACACTGACATACTGCTTCAGATGGCTGAGCTATCTGATCACAAGTACTACGAGAAGGATAAATCACAGATTCACAGAATCAACTAGTTTGGAAAAGACCTTTGAGAACATCAAGTCCAAACTATAGTTTAGCACACTGCCATTTAGGTATTGTTTTATGGCCTTGAACCTTTTAAACACTTTGTAGATTACTTCTCATGGCCTTAACCTCATCCTGTGACAACAACTCTGAATCATCGAGTTTTGCAGTCCTTTTCCCTCTGTACTAATCACCAGCATATCAGAAACTGTAAGAGTCCATTTCAAAAACTGAAAAATGGTCTTCTGTGAGTAAGCCAAACATATCTGCTTGGGCCTGCTTGAGCTTTTAATCAAACTTCAAAGAGTTTTAGTGCTAAGAAATATTTCTTACATATCTTGGTTTTATAAATCAAAATAAACATATGCAAAGACCAAAAAATTATGTAAAGTGACCATTTATGTTATTTTAAACTCTTTCATTTTAGTTCCTGTTCTCTATTCAGTTTATGAACCTAGTCTACATTCTCTAATAACTTAATTTAAATGCCTGTTCAGGAAAAAATCTATAGATTTTTTGGCTACAAACAGAAAACACACTCAAGGGTGTTTACTGATTCCTGGACCCTACATACATAAATTAACACAAGACTGGACACACAATCTGGCTGAAGGACCATGCAGTCCTCCTTGGTTTTCATAACAAGGAGAATAATTAAATAGCCTTGTAAACCAGATCCACAGGCAACAGAAACTTCATTTAGATCTGTGCTTGAAGATAAGCATTATTTACTGATAGGATAAACATTTAGACAATATAAATGTATCAGAAATATTAAAGAACTGATTATAACAAAGGAAATTCTTTAAAAATAAACAATTTTGATTATGGTATATTCTTACTTGCTTTCAAGAGATTATAATAATTTCTTAGAAAATTTTATGTTTTAACGTACATGTCCCGTGTTAATTCCTTTGATTAACATATATGTCATATACATGCCTTATATGTTTATCAAGGGAATCCATCAAAAACACTGTTTACATGCTAGGATATATGATTTTTTTAAATTATGTAACAAAATGTCTTGATCTTAAAGATGAATGTGAAAATCTGGCTAATGAAAAATAGCTAGCTTTAAACTAAATGAGTGACTGTGCCTTACATCTTTTGATGTTAAAGCAGGCTTCAATATGCACTATAAGATCTGTTATATTAGAAAGCCTAAGTGTTTTTGATTTTAAATTGACCTTAAGATATCCATAAAATGTAAGTCTCCCATTCACACTTACTGTATGGACTCCTAATTTTAAGATTGTTTCCTTCCTGCCTAGTATGTATCAAAACATTAAGAAGTGGTCCTATCATTTTTGCAGTTGAAGTTGATTCCATTCAGAAAGCTTAAAATTATGTTATCTTTGAGGAAGGCATCTCAAGACAACAGTTTGAGTAATGCTGTATTTTCTCTTTGTTTTCAAGTTGTCATTTGTACAAATCTTAAGCATAGTTTGAACAACTCTTTTGTGAACTGTGGGGAGAAAAACAAGCTTTCTACTGCACATGGATAGAGTTTATAAAAAACAGCTTCAGAGATAAGTAGTTCTACGTTCAGGTTTCAGATATGACCAGAATCAAGCAATTCTACATCCAGTATTTTTGGTTGTTTGTTTCTGTTGACTCTGGTTCAAATTGTTCTGTGGACTATCTAAATTCCCTTCTGAGCCATCAAAAGCTATCCATGAGCTATAACTTCCAACAAATGATAAATATCTGTACAGCTGAATGCTTCCTTTCCCCACTGGGGTTTAGGAAGGGCATTCTCCAATTTGGTGCTCCCTCTAAAACCATACACCACTTGCTCCCTGCTCTCCTTCACCCTCCCCTGAGATGGGCTGGAGAGGACAACTGAGGCACAAAAGGTAAATCGTGGGTTGAGATAAGAAAAATTTACTGGAAACAGTAATAAGAAAATGAACAGTAAAAGCAAAAATATCAAAAACAAAACGTACAAGATTTACGTGTTCTTATATCGAATTAGAATAATTATTTGACATACAGCAATATATTTTGATGTGCAGAAACTTATCAGAAAAAGGCAAAAATGAATTGGTTTCCTAGCTCAATGCCAGGTCTATATTCACAAGTTCATCCAATTAAAAGACTTCTTGACTGTGAAAATATGGAGTTTGGGATCTCACCACAGAAATAATTTGCAAAGTATATTTATGTCAGCTAACACCTGTAAGTAGTGTCTGACTTCAAATATTATCGGTGTGGTACGTGGGTGTGTGTGTGTGTCTGCAGTCTGGCTCTCCAAAGCAGGAAGATAATTGCACATTAAGTCTAAACTAATAAGGCTTTTCCAGTTGTATGGGTTTCAACCTGAGCATGTCACTGCAGGATGGTGCTTATTCCTCAGCAACCGTCTGCAGGAATAAAGAGGAAACTGTGAGATGGTAGTATGGGGAGCGACATCTGCTGAGTGGGAGGAACGCCGTATGGCGTTGAAGCAACCATGCTGGAAATGGCAAGAAGAAATGTTCATATGCAGTGAAAAAAGTTCAGATCATTGTTTTAGTGTTTCCTTTGCTGTCTCTCAAACATGCAACTGAAACAATGTGGATTTAGGTTGAATATTCCTTTCAGTCTTGACAAAGTATTTATACATATGGACACTATATTGAAAATTATGATTAAAGAACAAAAGAGCAATTAAATGAAGATATGAAAAAACCTTAGTAAAGGAATATTTTTTATATTTGATTAGGAAACAGAGTTGTGGTATGTTGCACCTCGTTGGATGTCAGGTGCCCACCAAAGCTGCACTGTCACTCCCTCTCCTCAGTTGGATAAGGGAGAAAAAATATAATTACAAGCTTATGGGCTGAGTTGAAGACAGAGGGAGATCACTCTATCAGTTGCCACCATGAGTAAAACATGACTTGTAGAAATTAGTTTAATTTGTTACAAATCAAATAAGCGTAGGACGATGAGAAATAAAATCAAATCTTAAAAACACCTTCCCCCCCACACTTACCTTTTTCAAGACCTTACCATGCCAACCCAATACAAGAGTACATTATGGTCTCATGAGTAAAATAGATCTTTGTTTATTGAGAATAAGAACTTATGCTTCTATTTATGTGCAAAGCAAAACTAGAAAATAATGTATGAAGTCTCAAGCTGAAAGGCTCATATTTACTATTTTTATTATGCTTGTATTTTCTGCCTACAGAACATTGAGATTTCCTTCCCTTAGTAGTGCCTTACAGATATGCAACATTTTACATAATAGTTTTGGAAAAGCATCTTGTTGCATATATTGATTATTAAATTAAAGGTATTAATGGAACTATCTAAAGTACAGACTGAAAAATACTGCCATCTTATTGTGTCAACGTGTTACTTATTTGTGTTTAAATAAAATGGACACCCTAATAACCATGCAGAACTATAAATCAACAACCTAGGTTCATAGTGGGTATTTACTATGGTGTCTCTGATAGGTATGAAATTTAGCTTCTCATTTGACTTCAGGCTGATCTGTGATTGCACCAGGCTGAAAACACAGTGTGAATCTTCTCTCCTCTCTTCCAAATCCTGCTTGAACCCTTCTTTTACAGTATCTGCTCCTGTGCTTCTGCAAGGTGTCAAATTACTTTTCTCATCCAAGTAAAGGAAAATCTTGAAAAAAATGGAATTAGTTTCCATATTGATAAAATAAATTATTAAATTAATTTGTATTCACATGGAAATCGACAGAAGTGAAAGGGCGGTAAGCAGGATTGGTCTCAGCAGCAGGCAGTGGGCCTAAATGTTTGAGCCAGTTATGGAGTATTATTAAGTGGGAAATGAAAATGAATTTCACCAGACTGCTAAAGATCTAGGTTATAAAAGTCAAAAAGAAGTGAATTTGAGGATATACTGTTCCTCTATCTTTTTTGAAGGAAATTAGTATAAAATATCACTTATTTAATGGGTGAATAAATCCAGTTATTGAAGAAAAAAAAAAAAGAGAACCGTTTTTAAACTTTTCAGGTACTCCTAAATACATGTTAAAAAAGAAGTCACATTTCTTATGTGGATGTTAAAAGCTATACCTTACTTTTAAAAATTTTGTCTAAATGCTTTAAATTCATCCTTTGCCTATTGTATGAGACTGAGGAAGGAGTGATTTGTCTTTAAAAAAAAAAAGACCAAAAACAAAAGAAATCAACCTAAATGGTTGGGATGAAAATAGTTTCTGCTACTAATAGATTTGTGTATGTGTTTATCTTGATGTGTGCACCCAATAGACATATATTTGCATATACCATCATTTTCTAATATCTGTCTTGTTATTCCCAGTTGTTTGGCAAAGTCATGGTCCTGAATAAAGTGGATAAAGGTTCTTAGTGAGGTATTTAAAACTGATACAAGTTTCAAAATCAGTTCTAAATTGATGTCTATGCATTCTGTTTCAAAGAAAGCATAGGGAAAATTCAAAATGGGCTTGACATTAAAGTAGATATAATAGGGAGGTTTGTTTAAAAAAAAGGGAAAAATTTGTAATCTAAAATTTTGAAATTAGAAGAACCTATACATATCAGTCCATGTGCAAACTGATATGCAATGGAGCAAGATCTCAGTAAACTCTGGAAGAGATAAGGATGATGCTTTAAGATGCTTCTGTGATTAATAGATTTTGGTAGGGGTGGTTTTAGTAATGAATGAAAATAACTTCAATTAATTGATTTGTTCTTTCGCTCATTTCCTTTTTCAGGGTAAAGCTCTGTTGTATTACATCTTGATGAGAGAGCAAAAGCATTCTCTGAAGAATGATTAAATAAGGGCCAATTCTGTTCAAAGCTGTCTTGCATCTCCTTGGACTGAAGTCTCTGAAAATGTTCTCCTTGCATCTATATGGTCTTTCCAATTCTAATGATGTAAACTATTTGCCAAAGCATGAAAGTGATGGATTAAGTACTTGTTTAAGTCCCAATTGTAACAATTACTAAATGAAAAGAAACTAAATGGCTAAAAAAATATTTCTGTATAATAAAAGCAAATTACTCATATGGCTAGAATATAAATCACAGGAATAGTCTGTTACTTCTTCCCAGAAAGGATGGAACAGCGCCAGTCTGTCTAACTTAAGTACTTAAACTTAGTTTCACAGATGTGTCTCTGGAGGACTCAAAGACAACCACATTAATTAATTTTCATATGATGAAAACAGCACTTGAATTAAAAAAAAAAAAAAAAACAAAACTAAACAAACAGAAGCAAAAAGGCCACCTAAGTATCTGAGTTTTAGGCACAAGATAATTGTCCAGTTTATTTTATCCATATTTTAACATTTTTATGTTGCCACATATTGATATTGAATTTCTAAATAGAGCTAGCTGGTTTACACTAAAAAAATACTGTGTTTGTTATCAAAAGAAAACAAGCAACATCCTGACACCCACCAGAATTTATTCCAGAGCTATTTGATTAATAATATAGGGAATTTTGCATTTTTAATTAACTACATTTATGCTCAAAATTTCTATAATTTTATTTGAAATCTCCATTGTTGTTTGAAGAGGTTCAGTCACTCTGAAAATCAGGCCAGTTACTCAGTAAATACAGGGTTCAACGGCCTACAGGTATGTCCAGTCTAGTGCTGTGTATTGTGCAGAAATGTCTCAGCTAGTTAAAAAGGAGCTAGTTATGAATTCAGAAATGTAACAGCTATGGGCTAAACACAGCCCTGCTGACCTGACTATACCGTTTATATGCCATGACTTACTATCCCTAAATAGTTCTGTGTTAACTCCTGCAAACCTACCAACTAATTCTAGCTCTCAGGATTTCTCTAGACAGTGCTCCATTTTGTGGTACAAAAATACACAAAACTCAAGTGTCTTTAAGAACAGGCTGTATTAACGACTTTTACACTGAATTGTTTAATTTTTTGTGCAGATTTAATTGAACGTATTCATTTTTAGATGTCCTCGTTGGCCATAGCACTGCAGAGGTGAAAAACAGGGACAGAACTTTATATCCTGGATTGGTTGTGGACTAAATGCAAAATTAAAGGAGTTTAAAACAGATTACTAAATATTCAGGGTTTCATCTATAGCCCCTGAGAAGAGCTAGCCACTTCCATGAAATTCCATAGGCTGTGCAGGGATTCTAGTGTCAATATACAGACCAACTACACCACATAAGTACTGATGTATAGATGATGTCAATCCACAAATGAGGGTTCAGATGTTAATAAGGAATAAGCCAATTAAAACAGAGCTGTGAGATAATAAAAATTCTTTTTTTTCCACAGAAATTATAGAATTAGTATTCTATAATATTGTCTTACTTTCCAAAAATGTTGCTAAGTTTTAAATTCATAATTTACAACTCAAAGTGCTAAGTATTTATATTTTTCTATAAAAATACAGTTCTTCTATCAAAAAGGAGGTTCCTTATGAAAAGATGATGGTTCTTGAAGCAGCTGTACAAACAACTCACCTGGAAAACTGTTTCCCAGTTATGAAACATGGTGAACCATTGCTCCCCTGGAAAAATCTCATAGGATAATTATTAATTGTAAAAATAGAGTTAACATTTTTTTTAACTGAGATTTTTTTTCTTAAAAAATATAACCACATTTTAAAAATAATATATGAATGTATTCAGTCAATAATACACTTGTTTAACATTGTTATGATTTTCACTATCTCTGTGTTGATTTTTTTCAGTCGTATTTCTTTGGATTTTTTTTTTTTCATTTCATTGTATTGTTCTTAATTGACAGGAATAAATTTTATCTTAGATTATCCTGGAAGAACTTAGTATATTTGATGTAAAACAGAAAGTAAAATCTAGTTGATAAAATTATTTCTCTGAATCAAGAAACTGATGACCCTGATTGTTGAGCAACACTGTGAAAAAGAGAGCCAGAACACTCAAACTGAGTGCCACAAAACATAGTTGAAATTTTTACTAGCGCTTTGTTCAAACAAGCATAGATGTGTCTGCATTTTGTGTTTTCTTTCCTAGTGTATCAAAAATCTACAGAGCAAGCTCTTTCAAAACAGCTGATTAGAAATAAAGAGAAATTGAAGTTTCTGCACACAAAGAATTTGCTTACAAGTACATTTTTTACGATTAATGTTTGTTAACAGCATGTTAGACAATTGTTACTTTACATATGGCCTGGTTGTGAAGCAATTCCTGAATTGTTCATTTTCTTTTCACTATTATAACTAGTTTACTATGTCTAGGATAAGCACTACCTTTTCAAACACAGCACAACAGCTAACAACTGAAAAGCAAAACATCAAGTCCTAAGACTCTAGTATTTAGTTTCCCTGAATAACTAACAGAGGGAGAGATTCATCCAAAATGCTGTTTTCCTCTAACTAAGACTTTATTGGAAAAATCATAGTTTCAGATTTTCTGATCTTTGTCTTTCCTGAATTAAAGAAGTTTCCTAGATGTCTAGCTTTATTTTCCATCACCATTTTAAGAAAAATAAACTCACTCTCTTGAAGTTCTTATCAGTCTTTGACTAGAAGGAATCTAATGTTTTATTTACATTAAATAAGTCTACATAATTCAAGTAGCTGATCCATTTAAGATTTTGTTTCAGGCACTACTGGTTGCTGGGTTTAGGACTCTAATGGTTCTTTCATGTTTATTTTTTCTTCCTCGGCCTTTACTTAAAATGTGAGTGAAAGTTCTATTGATAATAATGAGTTTGGTGGGGTTTTTTGAATTTGAGGATTTTGGGATTTTTTTGTTTGCTCATTTTAGTTTAGGTGTAATAAGCACATGGAAAAACTGTTTACAGGCTTACTTAGGAGATCCTGGAGGAACATGGTGGCTCTGTGCTTCTGCATAAAAAGCTGTTAATCTTACATAAAACGAAGAACCATCAATAACTCTGTATATTGGAACGGTATTCCTAGAATTCACGTTAACATAAATAAATATATGTTAAATAAAAATATTCTAGTTTACTGCATGTACTGATCTTTACAATGCACTTATATTGCATATGGTGACCATCAGTCTGTCGCTGTTTGCCTTAGCAAGCTTACGAGACTTGCTCAACTAAGTTTAGCACACTGTTACCCAGACTTGTCTTACTAGATGAATGTTAGAACAACAAAAAATTGTCTTTACTATTTGTTTAAAGACTTCCAGATAAAGCTGCAAATCACATAGAGACACACTCAATAAATAAGTTTTCAAGAGCCATGCAAGAAAGGCACATGACTTGACCTAGAACATTTTTTTGTCTGCATTTTGTTTCTCATGATAAATTACCTGAGAATAAAAGGAAATACTTGCTTTCTGAAATACAAGAGCTTGATGACCCCAGTGAATAATTTCTGTGCCATAACCATGCAAACTCTAGTAATATAGACCCAGTCAAAGATAGTCCTACTGTAAGTATATATTACATTCTGTAGACCCCTAGAGACAGAATGGAAGTGCTTCTCCTGTGACATGATGACTGTGTCAGTACAGAAGTACAGAACACTGGGATAGCTTAGAGGTGTGCAGATTCCATAGTAGTTTAGTTCTAGTTTCAGTCTACAATTAAACCACACTTAACAGAGAACAAAAATTCTAAGCTAAGTATCTAAATTTGCAATATTGTCAGTAGAGATTAGGACCTTGGCTCACCAAATATGGATTTTGAAGGTCTTCTGTATATGAGAAATATACATGAGCTTAGAAATTATTTTGAAGATGCATAGTAAATCTGTATCCTCTCTGACAAGAATCTGGAAGCCAGGATGGATGGCTTCATTATATTAAATGTCTCCTGACATCTACGTTAAGGTTACTGCATAGCGCCTTTAGTTTCATTGACTTTGTTCTTTAGATCAGCCTTAATTAAAAAAAGAAAAGAAAATTTAATCATCTAAACTATGTGTACTCACCTAACATCAAATATTTTCTCTTGAATTGAATCTCATTCCCATAACTTAATCCAGTTGCCTGAACACAAGGAGGTAGAACTGTGTGAGGTGTCCCAAGGAGGTTTCTCAGCCCACGGCAGTTAAGGCAAGAGAAATTTAAGCATAAGCAAACATTGGCAAAGATCTCTATGCTTCTTTGCTAGGATTCTAGTGGAAGGTCAGTTCTAATCTTAACGTACATGAGCCTACATAATGCGAGTACCTGATATGGCTTTATTTCCCAGTAAGTGCCCCAGAGGCCAAGAACCAAGTTGATTCTTTCAGACATTGTATCTGCACTGGCTGTAGAATTGATGATAGTGTGCTCTACATCTGTTTGACCCAGAGGGATGTTTTTTCATGTCTTTAAACTTCTTCTAGCATACCACTGTCTCTTTATCTTCATTAATCAGAAAGAAAGCCTAAAGTGACTTGGTCAGACTAGTCATCTGCACTATAAATATCTGCATCTAGTCAAGATTTTTCTTTCATCCTTCAATTCTCTTTATAGTATATATTATCTTTAAGAAATTGTTTGTTTCTTCCTAAAATAGGTACCTTATATAGGTCACATGAACTGTTCAAGAGTATTCTTTTTGTCTTGGTTAATGACAAAGTGTATCCAAATGAATAGCTCAATCATAATTATTTGTACAACAAAAGATTATAAAACTGGATGAGACGAACGTTCTCATTGTTCTGATATTTAATATAATCAGTCATAATACAAGAAGTGTTTAAAATTTAATAGTTTGAGCTCACAATTTTGATGTCACTGTACAGTCAGATTTGTATGGTGAAGAAAGTTATGTAAAAGGAAAGAAGCTAAAGAAGCTGAAGATTATGAAAAACAAAGCTATTTGATCTACTCAGTAAAATTTTAAAAAACAGAAGGTTTTTCTAACATGTTTCAAAAGCTCTTTTCAAAGAAAGATTACTAAATATATAAGAGTGGTGAAAGCATCATTCATAGGTTTCATTTGGTAGCCAATGATGACATTCAAAGTGCTACTCACAAAAATCAAATCTCTGTATGACCAATAGTTTACAACACAGCTTAACTGATTTTCCTGAAGATAACACATTTACAGGGGAAGATTTTTGAGTGCATTTATATGTAGATGAAACAAGACAAGAATGAGGAGTTATTTGTAACCAAAATTTTTAAATTTTACATAAAGTAATGCCCCTGAATCCATTAAAAATCTTATCTTTAAGAGCCATAGACATCCAACACTTGGTAAATCCAAGGAGATAAGTATTTTCTTGTCTAGATTCAAATTATGTTAAAAGCTTAAATAAATACAGATAGCAGCATGTGCATAGCATGAATTGTCATAGTACTGTAGACATCAGTGTCAGTTTATACTAATTAAAAATTAAAAAAAAAAAACTTAAAATAGATTTTGAGGGAAAAGTACACATTAAATACATTTCATTTCATTAAATAAAGTTTTTAAAGGAAGAATTTATAGTAGGCTAGTTGGTGGATGAAGACCAAACTGTAGAAAAGTAGAGGATGGAGTGCAGCGCTGAAACATCTGGGGAGAACATCTTAAGGGAGGCTCTCACACTTCCTTGCACCAATTGCCACAACTGTAACCATCTCAAGTGACAGTACATGAATGAATATGACCTGAGAAATATGATAGAAGTTCTGGATAAAACTGGCAAAAAAAAAAAAGCGTGGGAAGTTGGTGCTGTATGCAAAAAGCGGCACAAATCCACAGTTTTGCTACCGAGTGGGTGATGTTTGTTAGAGAATTTATGGGCCAGGATCTTAGGGGAGGCCAGCAAGGAGAGCAGGCTAGGGTGGCACAAGAAGTTGTGAGGGGAGAGAGCCAGGACAGCTGAAGCCAGCTGACCAGAAGGATATTCCATACCATATGGCATTATGCTCAGCAATAAATACTGGGGAAAGAAGAAGGAAGGGGATGGCATCTGATGTCATTGCATTTGTTTCCCAAGTAACGTACATGTGATGGTGCCCTGCTTTCCTAGACACCATTGAACACCTGCCTGCCCATGGGAAGCAGTGAATTAATCCCTTGATTTGTTTTACCTATTAAACTGTCTTTATCTCAACTCTGGGCTTTTGCATTTTCATCCTTTTGATTCTCTCCCCCATCCTGCTGTGGGGGAATGAAGAAACAGCTGTGTGGGGCTTAGCTGCCTACTAGGGCTAATCTTCAGCAGCTGACAACATTTCGAAGCTGCTCTCAAAATGGAAAAATGGAAATTTCACATCTATTTTCAATAAAAAAAGGAAGAAATATCTGGGAAATGAAATTATAATCAGCTTTACCTCATTACTTTGGAAGATTTTTAATCAAATCCTGCTGTAAGTCATTTACACCTACATGAAGAAGGAGATTGGGAACAGGCAGCATGTATTTACCAAAGCTTCTTTAGCAGCCTGATGGTCTTCACTGGTGCTATGTCTGGCTGTGTGGGTGGGGGGAGAGCCATGTATGTAAATTACTTTGATTTTAGCAATATTCTCACAGCCAGCCATAATATATTTGCAGCCAAATCTCCTAAAGTTTGACAAAATTTGCAAAGTTATGTCCTTGGAATGGAATAATCCCATACTCCCATATAGTCACAATATTGTCAAATGGCTAGAGAACAGATTTCCAGGGAATGATAACCTGGGTATCCCTGTGGCAAATTAAATATGAACCAGCAGAGTAATCCCCATGGCAAAGAAGGCCAACGATATACTGTGGTGCATTAGCAAGCAAGTAGGCAGCTGGTGAAAAATGCTATTCCTTTCTGCTTTGTATTGTGTGTGAAATTGCTTCTCAAGTCCAGTTTTGGACTTCCCTTTTCAAGGAATACGCTGAGAAACTGCAACAAGTTTGTCTTTAAAATTATTTGGGGACAGAAGCATGAAGTATAAGAAGCAGTTTTGGTGACATCTTCTTGGAGGTGGACAGTGAAAGCTCTAGAGTCACACCAGTCAGGAGTGGTTTGGCTTAGGAGTCATTATTGGGAGCAGGCACCCTCAAACATCTTTCTTGGCAACATGAACACTGGGATTTAGTGCACCACCAATACGTTTGCAGACAGCACCAAGCTGTGTGATGTGATCAACACAACAGAGGTAAGAGATGTCATTTAGAAGGACCTTGACAGGCTTGAGAGTGGGGCTGTGCAGATGAAGTTCATTTTATGAAGTTCAACAGGGCCAAGTGCAAAGCCCTGCACGTGGATCACAGCAGTCTGAATCTCAAATGCTTACTGGATGGACAAATGGATTGAGATCTGCTCTGAGAAGAAGATCTTGGGAATGCTGGTGGATGTGAAGCTTGGCTAAGTCAACAGTGCATGCCTTTCAGCCTTGAAAAGAAATTGTATCCTGGGCTGCAACAAAAGATTTGTGATCAGCAGGTCAAGGGAGGTGATTCTGCTCCACTCTGGTGAGACCACATCTGGAGCACTGCATCCAGCTCTGGGGGCCCCTGTGGATCTGCAGGATCCAAGTCCAGAGAAGGACCACAAAGATGATCCGAGGGCTAGAGCAACCCTCCAATGAAGACAGGTTGAAGGAGCTGAGATCATACAGTCTGAAGAAGACTTTGGGAAGACCTTATTTCCACCTTCCAGCACACAAAGGGAGCTACAAGAAAGAGAGAGACCTTTTACTAGGGCCGTGTAGTGATATGACAAGGTGGGATGGCTTTCTATTGGAAGAGGGTAAGTTTATGTTAGATAGTAGGAAAGCATTCTTTACTGTGATGATGGTGAGGCCCTGGAACAGGTTGCTCAGAAAAACTGTAGATGCCTTATCCCTGGAAGTATTCAAGGAGAGATTGAATGGGGCTTTGAGAAACATGATGCTAGTGGGTAGCATCCCTGCCCATGGCATGAGGTTTGCAACTTGATCTTTAAGGTCTCTTCCAACTCAAACCATTCTATCATTCAATTAATTAAGTGAACATATCCATGTATGTTAGTATATCGCAGGTATCACTAGAACAATAAAATCATTTTACAAATTGAAACTATTTGAAGTAACATCACATAAAAAAAGGATAAAAAAAAGGAACTAAAACAAAAAAATTATGCACATTGACTAGACAAGGCTTAAACAGTTTGACTAATTTTGCCAGTTCAGAAGTTATTTTTGTGCTCTCTAGCCCCACAATAAAAAACAGAGCAATGAACCAGATTTGATGAGCAGTGTAATAATGTGTCACAGCAAAGTTTTACAGAAATAGGAGCCATAAGACAGAATGCAATGGTAGTTAGACTGTTGTGGTTTTAAGCATAAATAAAAGAGAAGGAGTAGGTTTTTAAACATACAGTCTTCTGAATGACTAATTCTTTTTTTCTCATTAATTTTTAAAATGAAGAAATACTAAAAAGTATTTTTTCTTATGTCCTAAAGGTTTCTTAATTAATATTGGACAGTTGCATCTATTATCAATGCTTTGGGAAAACCTAAGCAAATATGGCTTATGGTAATAGCCAGCAACATGAAAAATACTAACGGCAGAAATTAATTGACAATAAAATTCAGAAATGATAAGTGATTGCATATGGTGTCTAGCTTCATTTTTTTCTTAATATTTCATAAGAGTGTTAAATCATAACTATAATCTTGAAATAACATTGGCATTCCCTCAGGATCCCAAACTTTTTCTATCTTCTATAGGCAGGAAATTGTAATTAAAAAAAATGCTATCTTGTTCATCATAGCTGCTGTTTATATGTTACTGAAAAAGAAAGATTAATGAGCCAATGTGCTTTTATCCAAGCAGCATAATTAGTCTGCTTCACTGAAATGAATAATTAAGAGGGACATTTTAAACAAAAACAATATGTTAAAGGCTAATTAAAGTTTTGGAACTTATATGAGTAGCCATGTGTTATGTGTTATTGTAAGGCATTTAATGCGTCAGGGTCACTGTTTTTGGAAGGTCTTGTTCTTTGCAATTGATACAATCTAAAATGCTCTTTTTTAAGCAGCATTTCCTACCAGATTTTTCAATTCCCTGAGTTTCTAAGTTAAAACGCAAATTCATTTCTATTTGGTTTTAGCACTTTTATGCCACATTTGTGAATTGCAAAATAATTTCTTGTGACTATAAAAATCTGGATCCAAACTGTACTTTAAACAAGTATGAATGGAAAACTTAAACATGCCAATACCATTTGTATATTGGCAATTATGTCAATCTTTTTCATGTTGCAGTGTCTGTGGAAAAAAAATTAAAACTATTCACATGCACTTTTTCAGATCTATTTGGTACAATTTTTATAGTTTATAAATCATTGAAGTCATACATAAAATGTGTGCAAACATTACCTTTCTTCTTCTGTTTCCTTTACACCAAATAAGCAGAACTATTTTTTCTACTATTTATGACAGAAATACCATTATATTTAGTTCTTGTAAATTTTAACTTGGTGAACCGTGAGAGTATATCAATATTTACATAATTGCAGGAAGAGCAGCAGTGTCTTAGCAAGAACAGTAAAACATGCAAACTGTAGGCCTTGTTCTGTTGGCAGTGAGAGTTAACACTGGTACATAATACCATGGTGACAACTATTTTAAAAGAACTTAGATTTAGAGATGCCTGTTTCTGTCTACTGACTATAAAATCTAGTTGACTTAGATTAATTTCCCAATTTTTAGGCTACTAAATGTAGCTGAGATTAACCCTATCTTTTATGTAAACGATGGATGGTTTTAGTGAAAATTAAAAATATGAAATGCTAGAATTGAAATGTGAGGATTACCATATCCTGAGGTGCATTAGGCACTTGTCTGACTGGTGATTGGCCCATTGTACTCAACACTGGTGCGTCCTGCACCTATGTGGAGTTTTGAGATCCACAATATATGAAGGGAATAAAGTTTACTAGACTGACTGGAGGGCAGCAAACATAGTGAGGGGCTAGAGGGAATGATGTATGTGGAGTGGCTGAGATGCTGTCTTAGAGAAGAGGAGACTGATGGGAAAGATTGCTGTCTTCAACTTTGTCATAAGGAGGAGTGGACATCTCCACATGCAAGTGGAGATGGAAGTGCTTATCTCCACTTTCTGGTGTCCAGGAGAGGATGCAAAGTAATGTCTTAGAGCTATGTGAGAAAAAGTTCAGATTGGATATTTGGAAAAAATGATTCAGTGATCTGGTATTCAAGCATTGGCAAAAGCTCCCCAAGGAGCTGGTCATGGCTACAGGCTTCTGATGTTCAAGAAGTGCTTGGACAACACTCTTAGATGTATGGTTTAACCCTCAGGTTGCCCTGTGTGGATTCAGAAGTTGACTCAATGATCCTTGTGGGTCCCCACCAATTCAGGATATTCTATGATTCAATGAATTATATGGCCTATGTAGATAGAAAACATAAATATTTCATAATAGGAGCCTATTATGCTATGAAGTTGTCAAATTATGCAAGCAATAGAAGAAAACATTTTGCCTTTCTAGAACAAAAAACTTCAAATTTGTTGGTATTTAAAAGAACCCCTCTTTTATGGGAAATCATCTGAAAAATAGTTATTTGATTTGGAACAAGAACAAATTTTGAAATACCAGTTTTCAGCTAAATAAAAAGTAACATCTTGCACAGCTCCAGTGATAGCTGTGTGTGAAATAAAGGCTAAGTGTAGACATTTAAAAATGTGATTTTTGGCAGCAGAACAAATGGCGTTTGAAACTATTCCAGTTTTTAAAGGCTTTTTCATGATTACTGGCTACTAGAACATTAAGATATTTCAGAACTCAGTGACTTACATAAACTGAGTATTTAAAGATGCTTTATAGCCATCCAAAAATCACTGTAGTAAACATAGGGATATATCCAATTAATATACATAAGGAGATGGTTGATCTTGCTATTATTCCTGAAAAAATAAAATCCAGAGGAAAGGCAGGAACAAGTGAAAGAAACACTGGTGTGAGACAGTTGAACTACTCCGAGAATATTCTGAATTCTCAGTTCATCAGTTTTAGAAGCTGACAGCTTTCACAGCTGTGGGAGATAAAGGTGAAGTAGAGCCATATTTGCCTCCCAGAAGAGTTCTCTACATTTTAGGCCTTATGGAGACACAGTCAATTCTTCTAAGAGGCTGACACACAAAAGCCCAGCAGTGCTACAGTGGTGAATGTGTTTTGTACTGATTGAAAAACTAAACCATGTTGGAATTCCTATGAGATCAGAGGTTTTATTTCAAGGTAGAGTAATTCATAGAAGAAAAAAAAAAAAAACCACAATCTCAAAACTATGCTGCTGAGAAACAAAAACACATCCACTGGCAGGTTTCATCAACCTCCACTAAAAATTAAAAAAAAAAACCAACAAAACAATAAACCAAAACAAATTTAAAAAAACCCCAAAAACCTGTGATGAAGTCCTAGTAGATGCTCATGTCAACTTTCATTTAAGTCATTTAATGCACAGATATAATTTGATTAGTGTCTTGGACTGTTCTCTTCTTACACTTCTTTCATTAAACAGAGCTTTTCTTTTGTGTTTTCCTTTCTCCTTCATAAAATTACACAAGTGTACAGTTATGCAAATACATTATTTGGTAAAATAAATCAGATTTATTACCATGTCCTTCAGAGCCTTTCCTGCTGGTACAGAATGTTCTTTTTGCACTATACGTGTGCTGCCATTTCACTCCACAGCAAGCTGGAGCAGAGAGCTCTATCATTTTAGAGAATTGCTAAAAACAAGGAGTCCAAAGGAAATTTGACTTTTGCATCGCTGCCAAAATGCATTATATTTAAATAATATCTTTCAGAAAAAGACATACAGAATTTCATCCTTTGCTCTGTGAGGTGACGAAGTTTCTGAAAAGTATTCTCAAACAAGTGCTTTAGCCCCTCTATTAGTGTTCTTTGACCTTTCTGGCAGAAATCCCTTTTCCAGTGGTTTCACCAGGTTTTTCATTATACAAAGACAGCTTCCAGAGCTCCCCAAGTTCCTCATCCTTTAACCAGTCTTGCATTCTAAAGCCGTGACAGCCTAGTAATGTGTTTCAAAATGAAAATTTGTTTTTCAGCATGGGTAACAAATCAAGCGTAGACTGTATTTTGTTATATTTGTAATGTGTGTGTTGAAATTGAGCTCTCATTTGCAATTCACAGTTAGGGCTACCCTGAGTCTTTTACATTATTTAGAAGGCTACGTTGCAAAAAATAAAATGGATCAGTAATGCTTTATGCTTCCTGAGGGCCTAAATACAATTGTAAGCTCCTCCAATTCTTTTTTTTTTTTTTTTTTTAATATTATTTACCTTTTCCTTGTGGGGGGCTTCCTGCTTTTGTATGCTTTGAACATTTTGAGAATCTATTGCAATAATTTTTTTTTTGTGTTTTCTTTGTCCTTTTTGCCAACTTGTCTTGCTTGGGAGGTTTTTTAGAGTGCTTTATTCTTCTTTCTATTTTCTTCCTGGTAAGCTATGAAAGGTTCACTGAAATCTTAACATACTTGAATTTTTTGTCAAAGAATAAAATGATCCACAAATATTACCAAGAAATGAACAGTTAAAAATACATATATAATCAAAGGAGCATTCTAAAAACTTGGGAGCCTCTCTGATTTTAAAAAGAGTGATGTACCTGAAAATAAGATTAATTCACTTGTGAAAGGTCACTACAACAACTTCAAGAATCTGATCATTGAACGCATGATGAACATGCCTCAAGGAAGCAATTTGTGAGTTGTTAAAATAGAGAAAATAATGAATAACAATTCTTTTTAACTGAAAATTGCTAAAAGTAGAGAATTAGAACTTGATGAAATGGAATTTTTGTTTTTCAGAGGCCAGTTTTGAAAACTCAGGTCTACCTACAGCAATACTAAAATGTAATGTGATCAGAATCAAGATGAAATGAGTTTATGTAAAAAAGAGAGGAGAAACTTTTGATCAAGGGAATAATCCAAGAAATATTTTTATACTGATATAAATAACTGTTAAAGTTCTTTCTTCTCATTTCTGCTAATTTATAATTATGATCATAAAATATCTCATTCTAACTTAAATATCTTAATGAATTTTAAATATTTCAGTATATTTTACAGTATCATCATAATTCTTAATTGGGTCCTAAATGGTAGACTTTATGTCTAAAAGAAAAATTGAAATAAAAGATATGTAATAGACTGAGCTAAAGGAAGAAAAAACCTCACCAGTTTGACATATTGTCCCCATCTAATCAAAGACCTGTATGGAGAATTTTCTAAAAGAATTAATGAGTGTATAAATTTATATATGAGCTCTCTGAATGTTTTTCTTCATCTTTTTGTGCCTCAAATTCCCACTGGTAAACTGAAAATCTCTTTTTTTCCTCAGTTTTTTCTTTTCTGTAATAAGACATGTCCTGGACATCACCTCCTTAATATACCAATGGTATAAATACTTCAGTGTCTTAGAAGAGAATTGTTGGATTCATTATTGAAAAAAGTTAATAAAACAATAACAGAATATTAACTCATCTATGTATAGAAATATTAAAATGAAACAAAAAAGAAAACACTGTAGATATGGACACGATCAAAATCAGGGTTTGATTCTTTACAATATAGACACATACCAGAATAAGGATTCAAGCCACACATTATAATTGTTCCCTATTCTCTAGCCAAGAAGAAGATAACTGGTAAGTGACCACAAGAAGCAGAAAAGTTGAGTTCTTCTTAAATGTCAAATGGGCAGTATGAGTGCTGTGCAACAGTCCATATCACCAGATGAAGCTTGGTCATAAGTCAGTTTAACAGCAAGATAAGAACCACTGATTTTATCATCTCTGCTTCTACTCCTATGTTCCTCCACGCATACAAATCATGGGTAAGATCCTAAAAGATAGCTCTGGGTTTTTTGTTTTTTTTTTTCTTTTATTTCTGTAGCTACCAGATTTTCCCAGTGAAAGCTGTCTGAAATTCTACTTCCAGTCATTCTGAGTTTTTGGTTTCTTTTTCCATGTAGCTTGTATTGATTCTCATTTGAGCATTTTTCATGTATTATTAACTTCCCCCAAATTTGATAGAGTTTTTTCTTGGTCCTTAATTTGAGTTTCATGAATTCTTTAATTTCTTTTGCCCTTTCTTTCCTTACACAGTTAGTTAATACCATCTTGCCTTTTAAACAGATTCTTTTCAAAACAGCTCTGTACAAATTCTTCTTGTGTTTGTCACAGTGACTGTCATTGCTTGTGCAGCAGACCTTCACTGCATTCAGAACAGGGCATTTGACCCGAACAAAAGGCACAAGGGTAAAAGTAAGTTTGGATAGTAGTATGTATGTGAATTGCCAACTCTAGCACATTCAGAACGCCTGCACTTTGTTAGGAAGTTCATATTCCTTGGCATGTTCTTCTGTACCATTTGCTGCCCTAACAGAGTCTTGGCTCAAAGCTTTCTGCATTACCTGCTGATGCTGCAGGCTCTTTTTACTCAGAAAAGTGGTCTGACCTTTTTCATAAACATCAGCTATGAGGAATTATGAGCATCCCTGAACAAAAACTAAGTTATTTTTGAGATGTATTTGAAATATTAATTAGATAAAGGTGTTCCCATGTTTGTGGTGGGTTTTTTTTTTTGTTTTGGTTTTTGTTGTTTTTTTCCCCTGTGGCACTTAGAACCAAAAAGATACCAGAGTTTCTCTTCATTTTGAATTCATTCAAATTTTAAAAATTCGAAGCAACTAGTTTATTTTACTACAAAACCTACATTGACATGTCTGGCACATTAAGCTGTCATTGCACCTTTGGGTCAAAATTAGCTGCCTTTTAGATGACTACAGCCTATTCATCCCTTTGAAACCTCCAACAGCTGCAGGACACATTCAAGCAAATTTGCCAGGCTCAAAACTTTCTATCGAAGTGCATCTGCCTTCGGTGGTAAAATGAACTGACTGCACAGTATTTGAAGTACTTGGCTTGAAGTACGTCCCCAGACTTTAAATATCAGTCTGCCTGAAACACTGAGATGATCTCAACTACCGCCTTTTCCCTTAGCAGTGTGCTTCTTTCTCAGCAATATGTTTCTAATTTATCCTTGCCACATTCAAAATAATTGCTACACTGCCTGATGCAAGTTTGCCTCAGCTCCTCCCTTCTAGTTCTGAACTCATCTCCATTCTCTGCTTTAAACAGTAGCTCAGTTTGTTTTGTGGATAACTGCTTTTGCACTCTCTTGTTAGAATTTAACAGTGACATGCTTCACCAATCATCTTCACTCACTTTTTTTTTTTAAACAGACAGCTTCACTTTGAAAAAAAGTAAAAAAAATGAAGAACAATTCTTGTCTCCTGAGATAAATGGGATGTCTTATCTACTCTTCCACAGATCCAATGCCTCATCCTTCCTGCAGAAACAGACAACTGGGAGCTGTGGTTGTTATGAATGTCCCAGCCCTCCCAAACTTACACTGTCTTCCTACACATGTGGAAAGAAAAGCAAAAATTATCTATCTACACTACTACTCATTCTAAGAACCTGTTTAATGATTTTGCACACAATGACCCACTGAGGAAGACCACAAGGTATATAAGCAGATTTTTTCATAATGAGGTCCAGAAACATGAGTAATTTTCACTAGAGTAAGAGTTTAGGGACTAATGGAATCAAAGGCTAAATTTAAAATTTTAATACTCTGCAAAGATTCAAATGGAGCTATCACTGTCAGGAGATGAAGTTCTTGCTAGTGACACAAGTTGAGCACGTGAACAGGAAACTTAACAGAAGCTAGAATGTGAACTTAATTTTATCTGGCTAGGCTCTACTTATTGAACAGTAAGTCTAAGGTATCTTGCCTTGCAAAAAAAGAGAAGCTGAATGGAATAACAGGGGAATTGCTTCTTACAGTCTAAACTGACTACAGCAAAATTGGTGAACCTGGACATTTATATTTAATCCTGAAAAAGATGGAGCTCTGGCCTAGACCAGCATCACAGCTTGTATCTGGAATCACAACTGAGCGCTAGGTGAAACAGCCATAGACAGGGATAGTCCACATAAAACAAAGGGCAATATCTACTCCTCACATATTGTAAACACAAAAAATTATCCAAATACAAAAAAATAACCTTAGATTTCAGCCACTGAGACTTCAGTGACAATAGGTAGCTACTATTTAAGGGTAGATATCTCTTCTGGGCTATTCTGCTCTTTATTTTGATCTGAACAGATTAATGGTAAATTAATAAAGGTCTTATATCTAAAAGTTAACATGCATCCCTTTCAGGTTTTAATCATTTCAGATTATCATTACATAAAGCAGACTGACAATGCAACACCCTGAAAGGATGAAATTTTGATTCAGCCTAAAATACTTTGAGATAATACACGCTTTTTGCAGCTGCCAGCACTTGAAAAATGTTTTTTACTTACTTCCTCTTTTTTTTTCCTTTTATTAACAAGCTAGAGACAGACCAATTTCTACACAATATATAACTCAGAACATGCTGTGACTACCAATGAGTTTTTTTCCTAAGAATATATTTTCCACCCTGATTGGAACATATAATGCACAATTTATTCATCACAACAATTTCTTACTTTTTTTTTTCTCTTTAAGTAAGTTAGCAAGCTGCAAAACTTCATCTTTTCTTCAAAAAAGAAAAGATTACCCTTTTCTTCAAAAAAGAAAAGATTACCCCATTACCCTTTGACAGCTTATATTATGAAATTTTCTATCACAAAGCAGTCAAAAATGAGGGAGAGAATATCTTGTAATTAGCTTTTTGGTATTTTTAGGCTACAACCACAGAGAAAAAAACTATTATCAATCTTCTAAGTAATACAGGACAACAACATCCAGCATATTAGTCCTATACTGAATTACACTTTTCATGCTTGCTTGAGGCATGATTACATATATGTGGATCTGCTAGAACTCTCTTTAAATTTAAATTTACCAATTTTTGACTGAAGCTCATATCATTCAATGTTAAGTACCATTGCCAAGAAGTGGAGTTGTTAAGCTGTTGTTGCTGTGATGATCTAATGGTAGTTGCATGTAGCCATAAATGTATAGTTTTGTAAAATCATGTGTCCATCAAAGTGTTTTCCAGTCACATAATTTTAACTTAGTTTGAAAATTTGATAAGTATATTAGTTGCACATGTTCAAAACTCATGGGAGAGAAATAAATAACAATTAACTAAAATCTACTATGGTCAAAGGCATAAAATCTGCTATGGTGAATACGATTGTCAAGTTATCATTTAAGTTAAACAAAAGCCTTGTAGTATCTTAAATTATGAATTTCTAGGTATGTCTATGAGAGGTAACGTGAATTAAGATTTTCAGCTCTCATTTCCAAAAATGCAAGGATCCTAAATCTCTGAAGTTCCCTAGGCCTCAGGCAGCTCTTCAAGCAATTTTCTACTGTGCTACATTCTGTTTCATTATGCATACACACACATATTTAAACATTTAAGTAGGTATAACAATAGCTTATAATGATTTTGGAACTCTTATACTAAATGCCTTGCTGTCTATTCATAGAGGACTACCTTATAATTTGAGATTTTCTAGCAGACATTTTAGTATTTTACCTCATATTGCCAAACTAACAGAAAAGTAATCACAACTGATGACAACTCAACAAGTGAGACATTTAGTCATATTAGCATGTAAACTTCTCTACGATAGCACTCACTTAAGCACGGAATTTAATTTAAAGGAATTCTCTGATACACGGAGATTGTATATAGAGATTTTAAAAGAAGGAATTAAGGATTACATTTTAATACATTACATTATTGTGAAAAAAATTCTGCAACCTGAGACTTTTTCATTTCTATGAACAATCATGTTGTTGCTGTTATTTTCAGAATTTTGCTTTTGGGATACTAAAAGAAGTTCATTTGGCTTTTTCTTTCTGTATGGGGTTGGAGGAGCATAGAAAATGTAAAATTTCTTACAGAACTGAAATCCTTATTCAAGTGTCTTGTGTTTACTACGCACTTAAACACTCTTAAAAATTTATTTCAAGGAACACTTAATTTCTTAAAACTTTAATCCTGCCAAGTTTTTCATAACAATCTGTGACAAGCTGAATCACAGTATAATAGAATAATTTACGTTAGAAACAGCTCCTGTAGGTCATCTGTTCCAACTTCATTCTCAGAGCAGGCTGGCAGCAAAGTTAGAGTGGGTTGTTCAGTCTTCACTGGCTTGCTTTTGAACATTGCCAGGTTGGAAATTCCACACAGCCTTCCTGGGTAACAATTTCCAATGTTTTTATCATTCTTTAACTGAGATGATGTAGCAATATTTCAGGCAAGGGTTTCTTGCTACCCCCCTCTCCTTGCACAAAAGTTCATTTATGTACTCTATTCATACTTTTCCTCCTTCTTATAGATTGTTTTTCTGACTCAAATTTTTGTCTTAAATTTGTATTACATGCCTCCCCCCCAAAACCATATTGCCACTCTAATGGCCTCTGTAACCCTAAATCCATTTTTCTTCAAGCCCTTTCTAAGCTTTTTCTTATACAAAACCTTTTGCATTCAGAAACATATCTCAAATAAAGGTCTCTTATGCGTCTTGTTAATGCATCATTTTGGTATTCTCTTTCTGAAGGAGTAGCATCTGTGGCACAATTAATAATTCTGAGGCCTTTATTCATTTTGCTGCACACAACCACTTCATGTATTCATATCCCAGAAGTGATCCACCATAATGCTTTACCATTTCTTTACTTGAATAGTCTCACAGAAGAACCATTAATTTTCAAGAGCAGGATGAAGTGCATGCATAAACAACAGTTTGGTCTCTTAACCCTTGAAGATAGAATCAGCAATAAGAAAATACATTCATTCACTCTTATTCTATTTTATGCTTCCATCTTTAATGGGCAGAAGTGCAAAATTAAAGCTGGAAAAGAAATATCCCTTTACCTCTCTCAGTGCTTGAAAATGAGGTTGGCGATACAGTTTTAAAGTACAATAAGGAACACTTTGTACTAGGCTAGCAGTTTTATCACCAACTGCAGATAAGCATTTCTGCTTCCAGCAGTAGAGCAGCAAGACATGAACAACCAGATAGGAATATGTGAATAACTGATTATTGATTGATGATTTGACTCGAGAATTATTGCAATTGAAATGATTTTATTTCCTCAAATTCTTCTTTCTGGAATGAGCCCCCCAGATGAAACCATATTTCATCTGTTTGATATGAAACTTTCACCTTCACACAAAATAGAACTTTGGAAGACTGAGAAAGAAGATTATAATAATGCATAAAATAATGTACATTTTGAAGAAATATTTTTAATATCTCCTTATGTCAAAACATCCAACAATTGGCTTTTGGTTTACTCTCACCTGGGTATTTGTCAAAACCAAATACATATAAGTACATTAAAATGGATATGCACATCTAACAATTAACCAGCATAAGAATGTTCCACATATACCCTATGCCTGACAAAATGCAAGAACTCTCACTTTGACTTGATTGTATTTCTAAGTTTCATGTTGCATATGACAGGAAGTCTTCAAGACTACAGAATTCCCTAATAAGCTTCAAGTTTAGAAAATAATGTCTTCTCAGTGCTTTTTTTGTTTAATGATTTCATTTATATTACTAATATTGTGCTATGATGTTTGAGTAGGCAAAGATTTGTTTTCTTTTGGTTTTCTGGCCTGTGAGTGAAACAAATTAGTATGTCACTGGAGAAGAGAAGAACTGTGCCCCAAAAATGAAAGCATGGTAAATGAAAGAACATAATATTTCTATAAAAATGTCAAAATTCACATTGCTGCTGCCTGCAGTTATATCATGACACTCATCTAAAAGAATTAATTTATACAAATAAATCTGTTGCAAGAGGCATATAGACAAAGTGATTAAAATGTCCAAAGAAGAAAAATCCTTAACAGAGACTAAACTGTTAGCATTTTAAAAAATTATGAATATTCTGAATCTGTTGATTTACTTTTTGAGAAGTTGCTTTAAGACAACTCAAACCAAAACCGCTACAAAACACTGATTTCTAAAAGCATTGACAAGAATTTTTCTGTGTCTTTATGTGAAATACTGCTAAAGTTGTGGAGTACAACTACACACTTTGGCCTACAGTATGTTGGAGATTATATTTCATGCTTTCAAAAGAGGCAAGATGCATTTTTTTTCTTTCCTCTGAAAATGACATCTGAAACTAAAAAAACCCCTGAACCAAATTCAACGAAAAACCACAGCAAAACCCAAGCCATCACATATGCTTCACAGGGCCGTTATACAAAACAAATTTGATTTCTGATGACTCTTTTTGCTGTGATAATTTTACAGTAGTTCCCATAACAGATTTCCTGATCTGAACAAAGCTCTTTATTCATCACAAATCTGCTCTCCCTCCCACCCAGCTGAATGATGCAGAATTGTCGCTTACAGCCATGAGAAAGAAAAGTGCAAGCAGAATGTTGTATAATTTGTTGATTTTGGCTTCTGCTGTCTTCTTGCAGCTGCTATGGTCTGAAGCATTAGATGCTTGCTTGAGCTGGGTTTCAGATTAATATTTGCTTGCTTGTAATTTAACAACAACAAAGTTTTTTTAAAAAATGTTTGTCAATGATATATGCCTTCAGGGGTGAATGCACTGGAATGATTAACAAAAAAGCAAGACAGTTTCAAGAATTAAGCATAAGAATCACAGACAAATATCATGTTTCAATATATGCTATAAAATATTAACTAGGATATTATAACTCTACATTGACTAGACAAAACAGAAGCTAAAGATGATCAACTCTTTCTTGCTATCAGACTAGTAAGCAATTTAAAGAATGTCTAAAGCATTACTTGAGAGGGAAAACCTATGTTTTCAGAAATTTTCTGTATTCACTCTATTCTTCTTCAGTTAGGAACAGCTGGCTATTTAGCATCATTAAAGGAAATGAAGAATTAAATCATTGAGAACTTTCCGTAAGCTTCATCTACCAAGCTTTCTGCTTCTATGAGAAATTACTGAGGCAATTTCTGCTTCAGGCATTGCTACATCATGACCGTGAACTTGTAAGCTTTAACCCTAAAAACCAAAGACTAACAGGTAGCTTCTGTCAGATTTATTTCTTTATACATAATAAAAAGTCTGTGATTACAGTCTAATCTTTCCTTATATTGTAACTCCTAACATTATAGGACTTGACTAATAGTGATCCTGTCATTTTACATCACCAGTTAAGAACTCTAACCATATTAAAAATGAAATATTATAGATGCATTTGTCAAAAGTGTGTCTGTGGTATCTCTGCTGTATTCAAAGCTTTGCAAAAAAGCCATGGTCTAGATGGAGTATGATCTTGAAAGATTTAACACATGACTGCACACTACAGACAGGCAGGAAGTTTACTCCAGCTCTTTGAATTATGTAAATGAGATCAGGTCTCCTAGGACGTCCTTCTTTTTATTGACTACTTGCACCACGCACATGTAATAGTTAAACAGAAAAGAAGCTTTATGTGGTGTGGCATCCATCTCCCATAAATGTTTATATCAGCAGTTGTCCTGGATTTAGTTGAGAGACAATTTTCTTTATAGTAGCTACTGTGAAGTTATTTTGGTTTTCCAGTGAAAACTTGTTGATAATATAGAAATATTTTTGTTATAGCTGAGCAGTTCTTACCCAGAGGCAAGGGGTGTTCTGCTTCATGCCCCACCCAACCAGAAAGTAGGCTGGGTGTACAAAAGAAGTTAAGCAGGGACACAGTCAGGCCAGCCAACCCCAGCTGACCAAATGGATATTCCATACGGTGTGGTGCCATGCTCAGATAAAGCTGGGGGAAGGAGAAAGCAAAGGAGTTTGTTTGAAATGATGGCATTTGTCTTCTCAAGTACCCGTTGTGTGTGATGGGCTCTCTAGGAGCCCTGCTTTCCTAGAGATGGCTGAAATCCTGCCTGCCTCTGGGAAGCTGCAATTAAATAATTGGTTTTTCAGTGCTTGAACATGCAACTTTTGCTTTACCTATTGAACTGCCTCTATCTCAACCTATGAATTTTCTTACTTTTAACCCTCTCTTTCTCTTCCCCATCCCACTGCAGGGAGAGTGAGCAAGCAGCTGTATGGGGATGAATTGCTGGCTGGGGCCATGACAGCAGTGTAGATGTCTGAAATTACCCTGGTTTCTATTCTCCAGAGAAACAGACATTTCTAGTGAATATTTCCTCTGAGTTAAATTTTTCCACATGTTTTTTCACTTTATTGATTATAAAGTGATCTCAGAAACATTAGCTCATATATAAACTGCATAATAAACATATAGAGGAGGTGTAAATTAACCCCAGTGAGTTACAAATTTCTAAAACAAAAATTGCACACAAAGCATATCCAAATAAACATCCAACTTAAAATTTCACGTCCAGACACTGCTCTTTGCTATACATAATTTCCCTGAGCTGTACTGCCAGTGTTAGGTTTGGAGACTTGGGGTTCAAAGCCACTTATTTAGCTCTGAATGCCTTCCACCTCTCTCTACTCACACACATACTCTTTATTAAACAAAGAAACAAAAACAGCAAAAGCAAAAAGAAACCAAACAAAAATATAAAAATATAAAATTTAAAAAATACTTATTTTTGGTGTGACATTTTGTATATTTGAAGAGTATGTCCCCCTCTTTTCCACTGGAAAATACAAGGGCAAATTTCCTCATCCTCCTAAATTTTCAGCAGGGGAGGCATCCACATTTTATAATTAAATGTTTTTTTTTTTCCTGCAATCATTTTCCCGTAATTTACAGTTACTCATCTGGTTAACTCCTACTATAATTGGTGCTGTTTGTTTATAGTAAGAGTTCCCTATAGGTCTAAAGAAAGTTTATATTGCTACCTGTAAATATACAGAATTTATAACCTGAATAATAGTTTGGCATTAAAAATCACTGCTTCTTCAATTCTAAAAAGACATTTTATCTCTCATGTTCCTACAAGGAACACAGGTCACAAATCCTATGATGTTCTCAAAGGGCAGGAGCCCAGTCTAACACATACCACATGCTCTATAGGAAATGGGTTTCATGACATTTTTCATATCTGTAATATGAATCAATTAAACATGTAAGCCTTCAGATAAAAATTATGCTGGTCTTATCATCTTATGGCAAACGTCCCATACCTTCTCAGTGGTTTCTTGTGGGCAGCTCCTCACAGCACTAACTCCTTCCTCTTCACAGGACGGCCAACAAACACCAATTCACTTCTTAATTGCCTAACCCACTCTTTCATAGCACTCATTCTTATTGGCCACATCTGTGGCCTATTAAGGCAGGCCTGTTCCTAATCTTTGGTAATTAGTACAGCTGCACTTGCTCAGGGGTGAGATTGTTTTCTGTACTATCTCTACTCTCTTACATTCTCTCCCACCATGTGCTGGTGGGGAGGTGCTTTGTCTCTGTAGCATCCTTGAGCAGCGTCTCAGAGTTTCACATGACTTGGTGTAGGTTTCTGCACTAAGCACCAGCACAGATTTCTCAGGGAGGTTGTGCAGTCTCCATCCTTGGAGATTTTCACAAACTGTCTGGATGTAATCTGAGGCCATTGGCTCTAGGTGGCCTTGCTTGAGTAGGGGGTTTAGGCAATGAACTGCTAAGTTTCTTTCCAGCCTCAAGCATTCAGCTCTTTAGTGATTTTTTTTTTTTTAATTTTGCCTGTGTGAGGGAAAGAAGGTAATTTTCATATAGTCCGACCCTCTTGATTCATACAGAACTTAATTTTTACCACCTATGTATTCTGGGAAGTTAAATGTTCACAGGATGGAGAAGCAAAGTGAAAAATGAAGCTGAAGTTGAAAAGACTTTTCTAAAAGCTAAACTGTGAGATGGGAAGGATACCAACAGATGAAGCAATTACTACTTACTGCACCCATTTACTTTATTCATCATAGCTTTAGGATTGTCATGAAGTTATTAGTGATTATGTTACAAAGACACATTGCTGAAGGTTGGTGAATAGCTATAATATAATCCAAAGCACCAAAATAACTAATCAGGACACAGCTTTTATGTGTCAATCATGTCCTAAAGTGGATTACTGTAGCACAATTATGATTCATTAATTTTGAATTTAAAAATGTAGATGTGAATAGTTTAATAGGGTTTGTGCATACCTCCTTCTTCTGTGGAAGATAAAACCAATAAAATGATAGGGGGAAAGTTGAAAATTGAATTTCTACTTTATTTTGAATAAAATGTTCTTCTTTCTTATTCTTCTTTTGTGCCTTTTTGTTCAATCCTCGTATGAATCTGTATGTTCAGTGAGAGATAAGAAACTCCAACAGCTCACAGAATGCTCACATATTGTGTAACTGAGCTCTTTTTACTTGCTCAGGACTCTGACTTCTTTCTTTCCAATTTCTGAACATTAATATCCTCCCAAAGAACAGATTTGTTTGGGATCAATTATTACTTTTATTTCTATTTATTAAAAAAAAAAAAAGAAAAAAAATAATTGAGCAGTGCGTCTTCCAAAAAGTTAATTTAATGTTAAAAAAACTATGAAGTGTACCAGAAATGCTAACCTCATTCTTTACTGGTAAAAGATACTTTGGTGATTTGCCTTTCACTCCTTTTTTCCATCCCTATGGTCCTCCTAAATGGTGATGTGTCTCTGTACAGTTCCTCATCTTTTTATAAAAGAAACCCAAGAGGACTATTTTTCTATTCATATGGATACTGTTCACCAGCAGCTGTTTTGAAACTATCCTTGGTAGTCTCATATATCTCAGAAGAGTAGCTCTCTGTAAATGCTAGTATTCTCCCAAGCACTAGGAGAAGGTATAGCCAAAACATGAAAACTTTTCTTGTCAGGATAAGGAAGCCAAAACATGAGAGAATGTCAGACTTTTCTGATAGCCATCATGTAAACTGAATGACAAAGCTTTTATTTCTTTGCCTATTTCTTATACAACTGTTTTTAGACATATAACCATTTTGGACGTTATCAATAAGAGCTTCAGTTTACCTTTCAGTTTTACCCTAATCTGGTATGACGGGTAGCTGGATAACTCCAAGGCATTCTTTATCCAGGATATTTATTTAACCACACTGCCAGAAACTGAGGCTGTGGGAAAATTAGCAGACTCACAGCTGTATCCAAAATGTGACTGAGTGTCTTGCTGTTGAGTTACACAATCTGGAAAGTGAACTATCACTACAAGGGCTTGAGATGCAGAGCTGTCTGCCACAGACTTTGAAGGCTGTCCCTCATGCTGTTCAGATACATGAAAGCTGCAGGATAACAGGGAGTCTCTTACATTTTATAAGTACTGTATTATACAGGGTATTTCTTTATACTGTGTATTTGCTGGTGATGGTCTATATTGCATAACGGCTCATTCATGAAACCCTAAAGAGGCATTTCAGAATGACTATTCAGAGAGGATCCTATACTAAGTCTAAAGAAATCAATTAAAAGTAGGCAACTACTGGATGGAATTGGGGTAAAAACTGAACGGAAGAAAGGGTAACATCAATGGGCATTAAGAAGACGTGTAGATTCTGAATATTAGAGGCAGGTATATAGAGACCATCTTTCAAGAACAGACAAGGTCAAGCACTGAAACTGTTCCAAGATTAGAAAGTAGCAGAAAGAAATTAAACGTTATTTACTCAATAAGATATCAGCTCCTTAGGATATTCTTAACACGGATTACTTGACATCCTCCTATTTCTCTTCTTTCGCTTTGTTACCATTGAGAAATGACCATCTTCATTACTCTAATGCAAATGTAACACTAGCAATACCACTTTAAATTAAAAATAAGGTAAAATATTCATGAGCAGTTGATTTAGCCTACAGAAGCTGTTAATGACTTCTGTGGATAAACTATGTTTTTATATCTCACACAGAGAGACTCATTTGAAATAGATAGTCTGGATAAAATATTTTTATCCCTGTGAATGAATTTATCCACAGTTGTTATGGCAGATTTTGTTATAGAAGGTTTAGAGAAGGTTTTGTTTTGGTTTTGTTTTCTTTTGTTTTTAATAAATAAAACATATTTTTTTTAATAAAATCTCAAATATATATATATGTATATAAATTTATTTTCCATTTGATGCTGCCTTGGATGTAGGCATTTGAGCTATTTTACAACACAAAGAAAATATAATTCTCTTCTTTGTACTAAAGTATAAAAACTGCAGTGTTATTACTCTGTATAACATGAAATTATGTCTTTCCTGGTAAAACAGGATGTTATTGTACATTAGATGTCTATTATGGTAAGCAATAACTGAATGCAGAATTTATTTGTGAATTTTAATAAATAATTCACTAATCACTTCTGTACAAGCAAGACAATATTGATTCACTTTGTGTGATAATATTCAGCTTAGAAAGATCTTTGAATGACTATCCAACATGTTTAAATGAAAATTAATTGATTGGCATATTACTAATAATGAGGGAGAATAAAAATAGTTGCTGAAGACAACAGATCAAGTTATCATTTATAAATGATGTAATATTTTTATCTCAAAATCATATGAAATTAATAGCTAAATGACTATTTAAACACATGAGAAGGAAAAATGTGTAACCAGTGGTCCAAATATTAATACCTGAGGAGTCTTTGCATATTGTGATACTCCCAGTCATAGTGCTTGAAAGCATGTGCCCTTGCTTGGCTTTGCTCTTCACAGTTGTACAAGAATGACCACAGCTACTGCCCCAATGGGAGTTAAAAACCAGCAGAATGGATGCTATCTGCTCTTGCAAATGACCACGTTATGAAAATCCTGATAAAAGAAATAGCATGCAAAAGCACTAACTTTTGCTGTAAGCTGTGCCATGTACTAATTTTAAGACAGCTATGCAGTTATGAGGCACAGGGTAACAAGAGAATTATGAGAGCAATGATGCTGACATGTGAGATTAAATACTTTTCAACATCACCCACGTGCCAAAACTATTGTTGTCTGAACATTTATATGAACAGAGTTTGAAAATAGGGTAATATTGCCTTGGAAACCAACCAATACAGGCACAACTGAAATAGAAATCAAAAACTGCTTTTTCTAAAGCAGAAACCATCATGATTTGTTGTCTGAACAATACTTCAACATCCCTTTTTATTTCAAATTATTGTTGGGTGGAAAAATAGAGTCATATAGAGCACGAATATTAACTGCAAAATGCTTTCTGAATTTTATACTTAGAAATGCAACAGCTTAAGAATAGCAAGTTAGTTGGTTTAACTCTGGCTATAGGGGCCTTGCTATGTGGCCCATTATCTGTTGGTGCTTTGTGTGACACAGCATCCAGAACTACAGCCACTTGAGAAAAGAAATTAAAGTGCTCAACAGAACAATTCACATTTAACACGGTAAATGGAAATCAATGGATACACCAATGATTAAAATGCCAGCTGAACCAGCTCAAATTAAGCTCATTTGGAGAAGGTACGTTTGTGACAGTAAAGATTCCAGCCAAAAATTTATAGAAAAGGTCAGGTAGTAAATAATACAGAGCCTTTTTATTCCTGTCAAAATGTCGACAGAACAGAAGCACCTTATACCAGAATGAAGCATGAAATTTTGCACCATATTTCCTGATTTCCTAAGGTGGTATCTGAATGTGTCATATCCATGGGTGGCTCAAGTGGGAAGTACTAAAGATTACTTCCATGACCTGGTGTAAAGAAAGTTAACAAAAATTAACACCCTTACAAAACCATTGTCTTTTGTCATGGTAGCAGATCTGTATAGAATCTGTATAGAAAATATTTCAGTAATCCAGCAAATGTTACTTGAAAGCCTCTCTTGCTTGATTTGCAAGAGAAATAAGGGGTTTTTCTCACTGTTACTGTATGTTATTTGACTTAACAAATTACCTGAGTTACTTTGAACAATATGAATGTATTTCACGCACAATAACTTTGTTTCTGTTAAAAAATATGATGTATCAAATGGAATTCAGTAAATCCAACCACAAATTTCTGCTATCTGAAACAATCACTCATAGGCAATGAGAAGGTGTCATTAATGTCTGAAAACAGATTCTTACAGAGTCTGTCTCTACTGAAATTTTTTTAAATAAGAGAAATTTAAAGTCACAATGATCTGAATTTTGGATGAGGAAGTGTGGCTTTCTGAAATAGTCCTTATAAATTAATAATAATCTGATTTTTTAGTCGTATTTCTTGAGCTGATTCTTAGAAGAAAAACCTTGAAATCTGAGCATTAGCAATTTTTTTTCCCCTTTACTGATTGATTCACACCTTTTATGACATTGTGTATCTTTGAGGTTCGAGGATACTTTTGAAAATCCTTTTCCTACCATTAGTTTGAAAAAAATTCCTTTAAAGATTATTTCAGGTTGATGTGTTGACTGCCCAGTTCCAAATATAGAGCAGAATACTGGTGTTCTGCCTTCAGTATGTAATAGGGAACACAAGAGTCGATACTTGTTTTTTTAATATATCTCATCTAAATGGTAGGTATGTTGCTCCATTCCTTGGTGAAAATTTTAAGAATTTTTTGTTTGTTTATTTTCATTTCTCTCTTTGAGTGGTTCCCAATCACATATTTTCAAAAACACACTTAAGCCCAGCTAGGAAGGAGGGTGTTAGCCAAAATTCTTTTTCATTTTGGTAACATATATTCGTTGTTTCAGATAAAAGTGTTCCAAGTTGTTTTTGCAGATATATGCTTTCTCTGACAACTGTCTGCTGCTTGGTTGGACACTGACAAGTAGAGGAATGCTCTACTTGGGACTTTATTTGCATATTTTAATTACATACACAATAATACATAAATAGTTTTATTGAAGAGATAGAGCTCTAACATCTAGTGGTTTGGAAGTAAAGAAATTATCTGTTCCTTTTACCAGAGCAATTAACCCCTTCATTAAATTTTGTGCATTTCAATTAATTATTTTTTTTCTGAAATCATCACTATGCAATTGGGAAATTATCTTAAGGGCAGCAACTTGGAAAATTGGGACATAAGAGTATGGAGTATGACAACAGATTTAGTGAATGATGAGGGCAGGTATTTAATATGATAGCAGCAAAATAGATCAAATTCTAAAGAGGCTGGTCTTTAAGACTAAAAGTATTTGTACAAAAAAATGGATGAGAACTGGTGTAGTGAATGAGAAGATAGATAATGGAAACAGGCCAGGGATTACCGGTAATGGTTGCAATAGCTGCCTTTTTTTTTTTTTTTTTTTTTGTCCTATTGTTCATAGTGAAAATTCCAAGGTCAAGTGTGTGATTAGAGCAATTAGAGCAAAGATAGATAAAGTGGTCTGAATAACATCATTTAGATATGAAAAAATGATTTCTAATCTGGAATTAATTTGGAAGTAGTTGGGGGAGTGTGCATGCATACAATATCTTAATTACTAATTCTAACAATCTAAATTTAAAATATTTAGCAGTTCAATCTATTTCAACTAAAGAAAATGATCAGTCTTTCTCTGGAACAAAACTGAAAAAATCTGCCAGGAATAAACATCATATTGCTGTTTGCATGGATTCTTTCAGTGTTCCAATTGACTTTGTTCAGGGTATTAGTAAAAAGTTTATAAGATTCTCGTGCAACATATCTATGCATGAAGAGCTCACACAGGTAATGAAATTATTTTCACCTCATTTAAACATCTTCAAATTAGACATGTTTACTATTTAACTAATTTTTCTCCACAGATATTAAAGAGAGCAGCACCTCCAGAGATATATTTATCATGGTTCTGATAGATATCTGTTTAAAAATTAATTATTCACTCTCTGGATGACTCAATCCTTTTTTGTTTCCATTGATTACTTGGAAAGTATAAACACCTGACTTGGACTACATACCCAACTTGTAAATGAGTTGAGATGAAATGGGATGTCATTCACAGTCACTTGTCTCATTGTGAGCTGAATTTCTCCATGAATTGTTTCAATTTACATTGTATTACTCAAGCTTTTACTGTTAGTTAAAAAACTGTTTTGAAAATTCCATGAGGAAACTTTATTTATTTGTTGCTTTTACCACAAAAATGTTCTTTATTGTTTCTTTAATTAGATATTGGTACTAAAAGGGAAATATTTTGACCCTTAATATTCTAAACACAAAACCAGTCAAAATAGATTCAAACATACATGAATACCAATATTGAATCTTCCTCCTACTCCTCACTTTAAAGTTTTCACTCAAAATTATAGTAACAAAATAAACACCTTAAATTTCAGAAGTAGAGATTTCAGCTCCAAGGAGAATTTTTTCTCAGGGAGCTGTTAGGACTCCTGTGGGAGTCTTCCATGGTGAGCAAAACTGCTGTGAAATTTTCAGAGACATCCTGCTAAAATCTGTCCATCCCCCTAATTTGGAGTGAGGGGAACAAAAGGTAAATAAAAAAGGAGCAGGTCTAGAAAGAAATAAACCAGACTTCTTAAACGGCATGCACAGAGCTCGAATACGATAAAGGAGAGGTGATAGATGGGTAAGTGTGCACATGTCTAAAGAGGAATACAAAATGTGCTACTTGAGCTTGCAGATGTGAAGTTAGGAAGGGAAAAGTTCAGCTAGAGCTCAGACTAGAACGAGAGACTTCTATAGGTTGTTTAGTACTGAGTGGAAGCACAAGGAAGACAGACTGCTGCCGAATGGAGGTGGCAACTTAGTTAGAAATGACACAGAAAAGAAGTACTCAGTGGTGTTTTCACCTCAATCTTTAAGGTTGATGTCAGCTCTCAAGTCTGCATTCCAAGATGAAATGGAAGAGCAAATGGTGAGTCACTGACAGCAAGGGAGGATTCAGCTAGGGACCATCTGTAGCAATTGTACAGGAAGAGGTTCTTAGGATGTGATGGAATGAATCTGAAGGCATCAGAAGATACTAGTGTAAACCTCCACTGCCGTTTTTAGAAGGTCATAGAAATTGAGGAAGAGCACAGATGAAAAAAATAGTCAAATATGGCCATCAACAACTGGGGGAAAAAAAAAATCTAGGAAAAAATAGTGACCAGATAGCCATTCTCAGGAACATAATAGAACTAATCCATGAGGAAAACTTGTCCACTCTAATGAAAAACAAGAAGATCAGGAAGACCCAACACGGGTTTACATATATTAAATTGTGCAGAGCCAGTCTTACTGCCATCTATGATGAAATGGCTTCCTTGGTAAATGGAGGAGGGCAGAGGATATCCATTTACCTTGACCTCTGCAGGATGTCTGACATGATCTCTCACATACTTGTTGAAGTTGATTAGACAGTCTGGACAAATTAGGCTGAAGATGGATGGAAAAGTATCTCAAGTGATGAACTCAAAAAGTGACCAATGTCTCAGAGTCAAACTGTCAGTTGGTCATGAGCGGGATTCCTCAGGGTCTTTAAAAACAACCTGGGTGATGGCACTGACTACACTATCATCAACTTTTCGTCTGACACCAGGTTGGGACAGAAGATAGATAACTGGATAGAAGAGGTAAAATGCAGCGTCCTCAACAGTCAAGAAAGTCAGGCTAAAAGGAATTTCATAAGGTTTAACAAAGTAAAATGTGAAATCCTGAAGCCAAGATGGAATAATTCAGTCAGTAGTACCAACTGAGGGCTGACTGGTTGGGAACAGCTCTGATAGAAAAGATTTGGGGATGCTGATGGACAATGAGCTGAATGGGACTTAGCAGTGTGCCTTTGCAGCAATAACAAACAATTTCAGTGATTGCACCAGTAACTGTGTCGGAAGGGATATGATTGTTTCACTCCACCCAGCACTTGCTAGGCCAAATGAAGCATATTGTGCCCAGTTTTGATACCCCCCAAGAAAAATACAGATCAAACACAGAGGGATCAGAGGAGGAGGCCCAAAATGATAGGAGCATGGGAGAATTTGGTGTGTGAAGAAAAATTAAAGCACCTGTGTGGAAAGAAAACGTTCAGAAGGAATCTAATCACAGTTTTCCATCACCTGAATGGTAGTTATAGAGGAGAAGGAGGTATTCTTTTCAAGAGGCTGCAAAGTGAACAGAGAGATAATAGACATGAGTCAATGGGGGGAAAATTCCATTTAGATGTAAGGAAAAAAAAAAACAATCTTGAGGACAGTTAAACACCAGACAGGGTGCTCAGACCTTTTCCTTGTTGGAAACACTGAAGACAGTTTGACAAGGTTACAGTTAGCCTAGGCTAAGAACCTGCTTTCCATAAAGGGTATCCAGAGGTCATTTCCAATCTAGACCCTTATATCATTCTATACTGGTACCTTTCATGCAAAAACATATTTGATACATGGAGGACCATCAGTTAAATTAATCTAAATTTTTCAGAGAAATAAATTTAAAGTTGACTAGTTTAACTGCAACAAGCTCTTCCATGGGTATTCTCATTTACCATTTTAAGGATCTTAAGCTGATTTGCTGTAATTTAATTTCCTTACAGTCAACTGAAATACTAGTATTTTCTCAAAATGTAGGCATGGTCAATTTTTAAATGTTTACATTTCAATTTCAAATACGTGCTTAGAATGTTGGGAAATCACATTTAAATAAATAAACACACATTCAGAAAATTGCAGCTCACTCTGGTCAGAACATTAAAATACCTCTAATACTCACACTCTCTGTCATCAGTGGATAATAAAGGGTTATATCAGTATTCTACCAGTCTGGTGACTTGATGAAAAATCTCAGTTGGTACATCTTCATTCAGGCAGTTATGTTGTAGTGGTACCGATGCCAAGTTATTTGACTAAGAGTCCATCTGCAACAGATGCATTGTGATTTGGAAATACTGGTGTATTTGGAACCATACAGGCGTTAATCATTACGGAAAAATGCACTTTGCCACCTGAATGCTGAATTCCACTGAATAGCACCATAAGGATAAAAGTGCCTAACATCGCTCTTTAATCATGTCTCAGCCTGTTGAAATGCAGATGGAGCATGGATATTCATATGACTTGCTTCTTTTTCAGAAGAAACATGAACACTTAAAAAGGGGTCCTGGGAATGCAGGATGAATGCTGATTTTCACTGATACGTAACCATAAGGAGGGGATCATTGGACAACCCATGAGTCTGTCTTCTCTGCAGTAATTTTTAATCTCACAGAGATATCATGCAGTGGCCCACTTAATCTACACAGCAGAATACTTGTACTGCAGAGGTACAACTATATCACGTCAGCTTCTTTCATTATAATTGCTTTCATTTTTTCTGCATGGAAATGAACAATTGAAACTGTATAGTGACCTCGAACTGATCTGCAGGCCTATGTGGAATATGCATCTCACCGTACTTTATGTGATGTGACAAATTGAACCTGAAAAGAAATGCAAAGAACATTGTGTCAAATCCATAAAGAGAAAAAAAATTACTAGGATAGAAGTATCAGGTTTTTCACCATTAAATGCAATTTCTTGTCATTTTATTTTTTAGATTTCAATCCCCCTTTAAAGAATATTTGCACTCTGAAGTAAGAGGTTTACTTTCCAAAAAAGGTAATAATTATGCATAAATTGCCTGCTTTGAAGCTTTGTTAAAGGCCTTTGAAGCTTGGGGTTAATCTGGATATAGGCACTACAGAGACAGGCAGAGTTGATTGCACAAAATAATAAAAAAAAAGCTTTCAAGTTCATCTGCTCATTCCTATGCACCAGTGCACCTAATTCACATTTCTTAAGCAGTCTGTAACCTATGTCAGTCTCCAAGAACAATGATGCTTCTGGAAGGGCTGATTCAGCAGAATGAGAACCAGCAAGAACAGCTCTGCGATATTTAAAGTCATGAATACAAAGAGGAAAGGAGGAATTGAACTAAACTCCCTGTTCTGAACTGCTCCAGCTCAGAAATACCTTCATTTTACATATGCTCTTAACAATGAGTTGTATGCAAATGGTGACAATTTTAAAACATTATAAATATTACAAATATCTGCAGCACTTCATTTTTATATACAGCTGCGGCAAGAGTTCACCTTAAAAGAAAATGTAATCTCAATCTCTAAAAGTCTATTCTAACGACAAAATGAGGTTCCTTTATATTTTATTATTCCTAAAATGAAATTGATTTCTACTTTATACTGTGAAAGGCTGTGAAGTGACCTCATTTACACCACAGACTTGTCGTTAACGGATCTTCCCTTTAATAGATCTAGAGTTCCTTTTGATTAGACCACTGGCTCATTTAGCAGAACACATTTTCTGCACCTGGGAAATGCATTATGTTTCTAATGTTGCAGCTGCTAGAAGTGTCATCTTAGAGAGCAGTCCCATAAACTAGATATTTCATAGAAAAGTTTTTAATACAGTATATTACATACAGTTATTATTTTTGTGGTGCAAAAAGACCCAACACTAAAGCAGAGCTCTTTTCTGCTGTGAACTGTGAAGAACTGTGAAAAAAGATCCAAAACAAAAAAATAAAACTAAAAAAGAAGGGCCAGAGAGGTTAAATGTGCAGCAGGTAGTAAAAGTGAGAATAGTGAGATATTAAATGGAGTGCCCTGGCTCATGCTCAAGTGTCCTCTTTATTTGGACTCATCACTTCCCTGCAGCTACCAACAGATGCCTGGCAAAAAAACATGAATTCCACATGATAGATAATTATTCACTACTATATCCACATGGGATCATTCTCCTTGCCTTCACAAGATTAGTGGTAGGCATGTGTCCTAAGCATGGGATTGTCTTTTGCACTTTTATTCTACCAAATATATCTACTAACATTCTTCTAAGTATAATCAATTCAAAAGGAAAACAATAAAACTAACAATAAACAGATTCCTTAAAATCCTTTTAAAACATTAGAGATGCAGACAAAACTGTGAGAAAACCATGTTACAGTGATTGTAACATGATATAACATGATTCATATGATCAAAAGTAGGTATTTGTACGTGGCACAACTAATGCACACTCATCATCTTAAATTTCTTTTATAGTGGGGGGAAAAAATCTTCATTAACTATGGCTGATTTTATTCTAAAGCAAATATCTCCTACAGGTCAGATGAAACAAATCTAAAAAGTTATTCTGATTTGTGTTTTTTCCTATATTGATTGCAAAAGATTTTTAAGGTGATAAGCTCAGACACTGCCATTTTCCCTGCAGGCGCCTTAGCTTAGGTGAGATGAATCTTGCTCTGGAAGTCTATTCAGAGATTTACTGACCTCAAAATCAGTAATTATCGAAAAGTACGCATTAATTACTTTTCTGCTATATGACTTTTGGAACTTTGTTTCATTCTAATTACTGAACAGTAATTTCTAACATACTTAAGCCCATAACATAATTTTTTATGTGCGTCTTTCTCTCCTTTCCAAGTTGCCTATATACAGTATCCAGATGTGGTGCTTTAGCAATGGTACTCCCCAGTTTAGTGCTCTCACTGCATCTCCCAACCACGCATTGCTTGGGCTCTCCCCCACTTCTCTCTCTCCCTCCTCTTTGCTGCAGAGCAGGGAGGATAACTGGAGGGACAAAAGGCAAAGATCACAGGTTGAAATGAGAACAATTTACTGGGAATGGAGAGTACAAGAGTTGAATGATTCATACAGGAAGCCCCCTGACAACAGACAACGCACAACTGCCCTGTCTAGCTTTAGTCCACAGAAGAAAACCCTTCTCCCCAGTAGAGACTCCCTTCTTCTGGACAGCAGGCAATGACTTGGGATGGCACAGAATAACCTCTTTTTCCTAGCCATGCCCCCTCCTGGCTCCTGCAAAACTTAACCCTGTCCTGGCCAGAACCAGAACACCAGTTAATTTTACCAAAATTTACAAGCTTTTTCATCTATTCTTTACTTCAACAGTCTTACTGTCCTTATCCACATGTAAACTGGCATACATTGTTACAAATACTATATTTAAAAAGTTAAAATCACAAAAAAAACAGCCCTATGAAAAAGTAATTGATTGTATTTTGGAGTTGTCTGCACAAATTTTATTATTTCGCCTTGTAGGAAGAGAGATTGCAATTCTTAGAGCAATGTTGTGAGGACAATGTCTATATTCATAAGAAACTAAGACCTGAATCACTTATCTTCAAGGTATCTCAAGTTAGCGTACAAAAATGTACTGATAGCACTCTTAGGTAATATTGGCTGTATTTAATTCCCAGGCAGTTTGGAAGAAATTTGCTTATTATAAGAAATAGGAGCAGAAAGTGACATCCATTGAAATAAATTCATTTCCTTGAATGATTGAGAAGAAAACGCATGTAGAAACAAAATAAATAAATCAGAGGAAACTGCCTAAAAAGTATTTTAGTTATATTTTTTTTCACCAAATTTTTTGGGTGGTTTCACAAGTCTTGCTTTTTTCTCAACCATTATCTTATGCCTCCAGAGGCGTAGAAGGGTATAGAATTAAAAAAAAAAAAAAAAAAAATCACTTACTAGCCAAGATGCTGCCTATCTACTTCACTGTGATAAGAACTGGGATACTTAAAAAATACATTACAGGGATAAGATGTTAATACAAAAAGATATTTGAACCCTTAAGAAACAAAGTCATGCTACATTAAGCACATCAGGTTCTTCCTTTTTTTAAACAAAGGCAGTGTTTTCCAAGTCACTGAATAGTTACACTTTGGCTTTTCCTTAAATTCAACTCAGTTGAAATATATGTGGTTTCTCATATGTTAATTTTAAGGAAATAAGTCCTGATTTTATATTAAAAAAAATCTTGTGTTTTATTTATCTGTTTCCTAGTATGTAGAACAAATTTTAGAAAGAAAGAGTGGGATGAGAAATCACTGGTCTGGAATATAGGTTACTTGTGTAGAACAAGAAATGAAGCTGCCAGCAGTGGAATAATAGTGGCAACATTAAGCTTTTCAAATGCCAGACCATGCTTGCCTCTGGTAGATAGATGGGAAGAACAAATATATTTTGTCAAACAAATATTATTACTTGAGTTGTTTTTATTACTTTTTCCCCAATAATTTCAAGAAAATTTTAATGTATTTTTTAGTTAAATGTTTTACAAAAGCATGGCAACCTAATAATCTGAAGGGGTGATTTTTTTTTTCATTAATACTTACAGAGGCCTGTTTAATTTGTGAGATCTGAGCCCAGGCATTTTTTAGTCTTCAATTCTTTTTCTTTGTTTGTTTTTCTTTAGATCAAAGAAAAAAAAAAAAAAAAAAAAAAAGCAAACCCTGGTTCAGCAGCATACCTCAATTTTTCTGGAATTGGATGTTCTTATAGGACATTAATGAGCTTGTTACCCATCCAACCAACTTTATTTTTAATCTCCATTTCACCCATCAGACTCCAAAAACTATTAATAGCACAGTATTCAGAATAAAAAAAAAAAATCATTTAATGCTTTAAAACAGCTCTTGGGAAAAAAAAATATATAAGGGAAGTAGTAAAGTCATTCACAGAAATGCAGCTGAGGAAAGACAAATTGAGTTATTTGTTTTTCCAAGAGCTAGTAGCTGTAAAAGGAGAAGGCTGTGTTATCATTTGTGTATGCTGATTTTTTGACTTTCATTATACAACAAAAATCATGGCAGTGAAGAATCCAATCTTCTTACTAATTGTGCCACAAATTAGGCTGTCATAAAAATAATAGGAGGGAAGAATGCAACAACTCTCAAATAGAAATAACTTTTGTTCACTACAACAAACAAAACAACTCCCACATTTAAACTGGTTTTAACCATTGTACATAAAAATATCTGTCTGGTAAGTATAAATCTCTTTGGTAGGTGATTTAAATTTTTTAAAAATTTTTTAAGACATAGGGAGTTTTCAGAAAACAAGGAGCATAGTTAGTGCTTTGCTTTTTAGCATTAAAATTCTCCTCAGTTATAATGACTTAAAAAGTTTCCTTTCTATAAAACACTAGTCATAAAACAAAGTGATTTCTCTGTGTTGGTGAATGCTCATTTTCAAGCTTGACTTCTATCAATAATCATACATTTTATAATTCATATATTACTGTGATGATAGTGTCTGCTTTTAAGGGAAAGCAAATATTTCTCTATTAAGGTAGGAGAATTTTTAGTTGGACAGTGCTGATTTTTTTTTTTTTCCCTGACTTGGAGAAATTTAAAAATCTGAACTGAATATGGAAATGGCTATTGCTGACTTAATCCATATCAACTAAGGCATATCCTTGCAGTCACAAGATCTTGCACTCACTGTTGCTTTCCAAGCTGGGAAAGATTTCCCTCTAGGGTCTTTTGGAGGGTATTGCTGCACAAATAATCAATGGGAAAAACAGAAGGAAAAGTTGGAAGCTAAGACTGTATTTTAGAAATTCAACCAGTCAATATCCTAAATACCTACCCCTATCCAAGATCTTTATCTAGTTCCTCATTCTTAAGTTGTTCGTTAATAGAGAACTGACTACTGTAACATCGGCATTGTTCAAAATTGTATCTTGCCCAAAGAAGAAAATCACTATGTGAAAATATCACCTTATTGAGTCTACTTTGCATTTCTTTAAACTAACATATACTTATGGAGATTACTTACTAAATTTAATCCTTCCATAAATGAATTTTAAAACAGGAACTCTACAAGAACATTCCTGAGAAGATGAATAAATTAGAATGTGTTAGAAATTGTTATCAATTTCAGAAAATCATCTCTATAATTAAAAAAAAAAATACTAGCATTATCAATAAAAACACCAAGTTTTTATAGTCATGAAAGCATTGTACATATATATAAGCAAAAATTGTAATACTGA
>JAYDZK010000001.1:69563024-69600286 GCA_034509185.1 Euphonia xanthogaster
ATTGTAATACTGGTAAAACTCAGCTGTTTTGTTTTGTAGGTTTCTTCCCTTCTTTTTAGCTTCTGAGTGTATATCATTACTATAGAAGTCAATCAGAAAAACAGCACTTTTTATCCCCAATAAGACTGTTTTTCTGCGTACTTGAGCTTCATTCATAAAAGAAACATTGTTTTGTTTTGCTTTTTCTTAGGCTTATGAATAAGTCAAAGATAAATTTTAGAAGGACAAAAAATCTCCAAGAAGGACAGTGAACAACTGTGAACCTGGGATTCCAGAACAACAGAAATCAGTTCTACAGCCCATGGTTCATGCTCAAGTAGACCTTTTATCCTTGGAGAACTACAGAAAAAATAATTTCAGTACTTTTTTTTATTCTCTTTGGACTATAACAAGGAATCTGAGAAAAAAGGAAAGGAAGGGAGAGCAAGCAAAGGGAAATGAGAAGTGTTCCTTGCTGAAAGTAAACCTTGCTCATACTTTGTATGCTTTTAAACAGATCAGACCAATTTTAAATACTCCATTTCAGAATGTGAAAGAAAATCACAATTTTACTGGTGGTTGATAGAGGAAGGGATCTCTCACTCTCTTTTTCCTAGAGGTTTGCTCCCAACGAGCCCTGGAGCTTTCTAAGCAAGCAAAGTTACAAATAAGTCATATTAGCCTATGATAAGATGATTCAGAAAATCTTAAAATAAGCTTGCATTATGAAGCCTGACATTATGTCCCAGACAGCAGCTTTTTCTTAAAGATATGAACGAGAGATAAGAGAATTATTAATATTGTTTATCATCTAAACCTCCATAGCCAAACTTGAACTAACTTCTTTATTAAAAGGCATTCAAGCAATTTCTGTGCTTACCTGCTAAAATTGAGTAATTTGTTACAGAATTCCACAGTTGTTGTGCAGAGATACTCTATGTAAAAGACTGTCACAAATTAACTGAGTAGAGTTGCTGATGGTTTTGTTGGTGAATGATTCTCAGCCTTTCCAAGGTGGTGATCTATTAGTTGAAGAAAAAAACAACCGATTTGCATGTACTATGAAAGCAAGAGTATATAGTGAATAAGCCTAATTTTTTTTTGTTATATTTCAGGACCTGGCAAAGACTTGTTGAATGAGAAGAATAAAATGCAATGGAAATGTAAAGGTTGTGGTTTTCTTTGCTTGAGCTTTTATTAGGTAGCTAAGTATTTTTGAAACCAAATTAACTTTCCTGATCCATTGCTGTTGTGTTTTTGATGCAAGAGCTGAACAACACTGCTCTAGAAGTAGATTTTTCATTACTAGTTTAGCATTTTTCCCTTCCAAATCTATAGGCAGTAGGAAACCTGTCCATGAGAAACATGAAGATCTTTTTCTGCAGTACAAAAACACCTCAAAGTTAATTTAAATTTAAAAAATGTCCCCAGACATGGAAGAACACTACACATATTTATAAAAATTGTATTAGATATAAAAGAGAGGAAAAAAAAAGTAAAAAAGGCAGATGAATTTATAAGAAATAAAATTTTAGCTACTAGTTTCCCTGATCTTAAAATTTATTTTATTTTATTCCACTGAAAAGCACCAACCATCCATCTTTGCACATACACACAGAGTCAAAGTGTCAAATCCTTTTCAGAGAGGAATTTGATTAAAAGTATTGAGGTGCATGACCTTAATAAGCATAAAGTCAACTGCCACATTGCGGAGTATAGCTGTTCCTGCATGGAATAGTACTTCCCATAGGAAATGCACACCTTCTGTCATTTGCCTTTCCCACCACCTACTGTCTAATTTCAGGTAAAAGTTTAAGTCATTAAAAGCATTGAATGATTTCCTGCATTTGTTTAAATAGCTAGCATAAATTGATCTAGGTTTACTTGAGTAGTCATTTTCTGTCACTCCTTGACAGTTCAATTTGAGTAATTGTTGGATTGATGAATAAGGGTTTTCTGAATTTGTTTTGTTTTAGTGTTTTTTTCTCCTGCCACATGCTGCTTCTTTCTCACAGCAATGAAATGATCTATGACACTTCAGCTAATGGCTCAGTAGATTAAATGAAGGGCAGCCTTTACACAGCCCAGTCTTTTTGAGACATAATCAGCTCTGGAAATTGGTTTGATTAAAGTCTGATTGTTTTTAGATCATGAAGTAATGCTAAAACTTAGAATAAAAGTATCTATCTAGCATTTCTGAAAATCTGTCAATATTTCCCATGTAAATTGATCTAATAAAATATATTGTATTCCCATTACAGATTATTATCCAAATATTATGGTATCTAAATATGAATGACGGTGGTGTATTCAGATTTGGTATGAAATTACTGCATTGTCATGGAGGATACACTATGGAGCTAAGTGGCTGAAAGAGTGATTCATTATAGCTCAGAGTTTAATTTTGTATAAAATTTCTGTGGGGTAATGTGTACAGATACTTTTCTATAAATTTGTATGATCTGTAATATAAACACTCTCATGGCTATACAAGATTCTTGATCACATTTCAGTCCTGCTCACAATAGAAACACCTCTTCAAATGAGATAGTTAATATAATCTAAGTTCAGACTCTCACTTGGAAGTTTAACTTTCCTTTAGAGCTGATGAAGAAAAACAGGCTGTTCCAACAGATGCTACTGAACAGATCATATAGGACATTTGCTCTAAATGAATATAAGATAAGAATCTCAGGCTGCTAAGCTTGAGAAAGTTAGAGCTTTTTATAAAGGATCTCTGAAATCTTTAAGAGAAAGTGTCACCCCGTATATTGACGTAATGTCTAGTTCAGATATGATTTCTGATGGAACCTTCAGTAGTACTGCAACACCAGCAGAGATATTGTCAGTTGAGATATGAGCAGTAAACCCCTGGAAAGCTTCTCATCCCTTTCAAACATCAACTTTTAAATCAGAGTTAATTTTTTTTGTTTTAAACTGAGGTAAGGAGACCAGCAGACAGCACAAAAGAATGATAATACACCACTCTTTCTACATGTCTAAAACTCTGGGTTTTTAGACTGTTGTTTCTACTTAGTAATATTGTCTTTATCTACATGAATTTATTCCATATTTCAATTACACGCAGATCAGAGTTGATTGTAACTTCTCCAGTTATGATTTGGATCAACTTCCTACTGTAATTTAATTGTGTTTTCAGCAAATTAGTTTCATCTGCAGATCAAAAAAAATTTTGCATCAGCTGTGCTGTTTCAGATATGTTGGAGTACTTGCAGCAAATCTGAATGTTCTTTGCTGTTAATAAGAAGGGACATTCAAGTAACTTATTTGTAGACTTTATGAGTCTACATTGTTCTGAAAATTTTAATACATGCAAGAACAGGTTTGGTTTTTATAAAACAGAACTTAAAGAGACTCAAAAAATGACTTGCATAAAAAAAAAATAAAAGTGTAAATACTGAGGTTTGAAGAGGATAATGAGCAGAAATCTGAGAAAAATACTGTCTCCTAGTATAATGTACGTCATCCAGTGTTGGCTTGTGCATAGAAACCCCCAAAATGCAACTGGAGTCTTGCTGACCACATGCTGTCATAAACAAGGAAATAATAAAACATGATAACTAAAATGAAATATGATATAAACAAAGTACAGGAAATAAAAAAAAATAGACCTAGGGGAAAAATAAAACTTAAGAAAACAAATAAAAAATTTCTACAGGAACATTGCATGACAAACTGCCAGTAGGATGGAAGAAAGATAATGCAGTGGCTAGTCTTGAAAAGTGATGTCAAACTAGAGATTCAATGGTGTTACAGAAAAATGCCTACTGGAAAGATGAATAGGCTCTCTTTAACCATGACTAGAACATGAACTGCAAAAGAGAGAATTGTGAGATGTATTGCATCCTCCCAGCAGTGAAAGCAGTGCAGTTTCCCCTTTGCTCTTTCAGATATGAAAAGATAACAACATTATGCACCTTTGAAAAGGAAGGTTTAGAGCAGCTCCACTCTGTGCTCATGGTATTCATTACATATTAACTGCCTTTGCATGGACTCTAAAACTTCCCTTTCTCCCTTCTGTACATCTGAGCTCCTCCAGCTCTCAGAACAGGTTGGTGGCATTCTCTCTAGTTCTGCGTTTCTTTCCAAGTGAACTGCGTGCAAAAGGGAAAAGTAATGGAGCGCTAACATTTGGAGGCAAAATATACAGTACAGTGTAGTGGATGTAAAAAATAGAACTCTGACAAGATAAAAAGAATGACATTGTTATAAATGGCATCTAATTTTTAGAAACATGAGTAAACAGCGCCTTGGGCTTGATCTACAGAATGAACTGGAACAATTCATTTTGACTTAATTTAGCAGGACTGTAGGAACTTTATTACATAATACAGAATTACTTTGTCATCTTTAGAGCCAAACTTCTATTGAAGCATGACAAAAGTTTGCAGAGAAATGTTAGAAATAGTCATAGGTGACCCCAAAAATTTACATAATTGCTACTAAAATTCCAAGTTTCAGATTTCTTATTTAAATAGTCTCCAGGAATAAATAAATTCCACTATAAATCGTAAAATTACCTATAACTCTGAAAGATGTCTGCTTATTGTCTTTTAGATGGGCCGCCTCTCTCCTCTCTGTAATAATAGATATGTTTTTCTGAAATATCTGTAAGATTTATATTTTAAAATATTTTTAGTCAAGGAACTAATTTTCCTGAATATTCATAAGGATAGAGAGGAAGCCAGGATTGTTTAAATGTAATTAATATTAATATAACTAACTATATTGTCCAAAAATCTTGAGATCGTTGATTGTGGAGAAGAACATGTCCTTCAGAAAGAGGTACTTGATCTTCACCATAGCAGAAATGAAACAACAGAAGAGTCATAACAGAAATATAATTATCTATAAAAAGCAAACTCTACATTGGTGTAGCCATGGCAGTTTGTGCCAGGCAAGAATTAAGCTGACAGCCTCAAGGCACATACTCCATTCATGAAAATAAAAATGGTTTAGAATAAGTGCATTAGAAATTTTGACAATGCCACACCTGATCTCATGAGACCGGGGAGGGGGGTTCTAAAAAGAATAATCAGTGGAAGAGATGCAGTTGTGTTCATATCAGTTTACATCAATTTCTATCTGATTTCTAGGACAAATTACAGCCTGCAGCTGATGTACACATCAGGGCTCCTAACTAGCTTCTTTAATTGGTTGCTTTACATGGAGTCAGATAATATTGTTAAGCAACAGAATGTTATGATGAACTGAGGACTGCGCTTGGAAAACAAGCCATGCTATTTTTTGGGGCTGGTAAAACACAGATTGCTTTCAGTTATTTTTCTTGGCAGGACTATTGCTTCTGCCCATAGCCTGTTAAGCTAGCATAGTACCCAGATGGTTCCAAGGCTCTAGGGCACCTGTATAACTCACATCAGACTTTAACAGAAAAGTAGTAATATTTATATATTTACATTTCAGTCCCTCTCCATTCAAAGCAAAACACAGCTGTTATCTTTTCTCTCTGGCCATTACCTTGTGATGTCCTATCCAGCCAATATATCCACTCATTGGCAATTTGTAGTAATGTTCCTGCATTTCTCTTCTTTCTAGTCCTTGTGTAAAGCCACATTTGAATTAACACATCTCCTGTAACTCAAAGAAGAAAGTAGCCTACCAGGGGATTGTTCTGTTTTGTATAACTTAATAGCATAATAATTTTTAACATATTTTTTTACACCACTCAGACTTACTGATGAGGTGGTATGTGTCTTCTCTTCAGACCTGATTTCTGCCTCCCTTCCTATTTTCCATGTGTGTCATCTGCACCATCTGGAACAACCTTTCTACAATGACTGAGAGTACTGCACTAAAATGTCTGAATTCCCTGGTTTAAAATTGACAATGTTACATTCCTTTCCCAAGTTGTTAAAGGTTTTTCTTTTAATCATTTTGTGAATATTAGACCCTTTACTTTCAACATTATTTGATAAACCCAGTGTATATATATATAAGGAAAATTGAAATAATTTATATTTTGATGGACACAAACTTGTAAAGAAGATTTTTCAAAAACTCGTCATTTAGAAAATGACTTTTCAGTAAGTTAACACACTATTGATTGTGAAACAGTGTTCCCAGGTGTTGTTTCATCTATCCTTATCATTAATTAAGCCTGACGGTCTATATGTAACTTAAGTAATAATTTTTAGAAGTCTAAACTGTAATATATTCACTGACACTATACTAACCACATGATTTAAAGAGTAACAAATATGCACAAGTATTTATACAAATAATTAGGAATCCTTGGGAAAAAAAAAAAAAAGTTGTTTCAAGACTGTAAGGAAAACATCTAACTCAAGGAAATATTCTATGCTAATGTAAATTGTGTGGCATTCTCTATAAACTTTCTGAAAAGTGGTCACATAATGTGAGCTATAAACTGGATGAACCCAAAAATTTAGGGCAACAATACATGGAAATAATTAGCTAATTTTGGGTGAATTTTACTTAATTAGACCAGTTCTCAGTGATCACTTTAATTTTGAAGTTATTTTTGAATAGAAAAATAACAATAATATGTTACTCTTAGGACTTCTTGTTTACTGTCTTGTATTACTCTGATAAATTGTGTTCTTTGTTGAGATTCGATCAGTCTGCTTAAGAATGTTTTGTAGTAGGTAGAAAATCTAGAAATCAGATGGAGTATTTATATCTATAACCATATTTCTTTAAATATATTAGAATATGTGCATTTATCACTTCTTGTCCATCTCTGTTCTATCAAATAGACTTAAAACTTGAATGAGTCTGAGAACTGTACTGTGTGTTTATCTGCCAGATACTATTTAATAAACAAAGTTCCTGAGGCAGTTTTATGTAGGACTTTTTAAAAATCACTTTGCTAGAATGACAGTAACTTTTCTAGTCAGTATTTCAGATATACTTTCCTTTCCTCCCATTCAAATGTTCCAATAACACAAAAGAGAAAAAGGAAGGCAATAGACATTAATCCAGAAAGTACAGAATTAAAATAGAAATAAAGACAAATTTAAGGTTATTGAACAACAATCTATTTTATTTGGAGTAGGCTTGTCACAGTTGTGGAGAACAATAATTCACAGCATAACACCGATTTTCCATGGACTCCATGAAGATCTTTTCAACACTTTCCTATGTGTCTGACTTCTCACTGTTAATGAATGACAATGTAGAAGAAAATAGAAGATGCATTTGTAACTTTAGAGCAAACCTTGAACCCCTCTTTTGTGGGAGTCAGTGATAGAACACCTCTCCTATGAGGAAAGGTTGAGAGAATTGGCATTGTTCAGCCTGGAAAAGAGGCATTTTAGGGATGACCTAACTCTGGCCTTCTAGTATCTGAAAGGAGCCTGCAAGAAAGATGAAGAAATAGTATTTACAAAGACATGTAGTGACAGAACAAGGGGAATAGCTTCAAACTCAGACTAGGTTTAGATTAGATGCTAGGAATAAATTCTTTACTGTGAGGGTGGTGAGGTACTGGAGCAGGCTGCCCAGAGAAATTGCGTATGCCTCATCCCTGAAAATGTTCAAGGCCAGGCTGGATGCTGGATGGAGCTTTGAGCAATGTGATTTAAAAAAAAATGTATCCTGTTCACGGCAAGGGAATTGTAACTAGATATCTTTAAGGTCCCTTTCAACTCTAACAGTTCTATGATTCTAAATAAATCATAAAATTGAAAGCAGTTCTAACCTTTAGGGAGCTATTGAGGCCACACACACATACAAACACACACACAAACACACACACACATACATGCAATCCAGAAGTGCAGAAATCATTAGTGTGGCAGGCTCAAGACCTGATATCAAATTGAAAAGATAAATTTTATCAAACAGTATATTTAGTACCAGATAGGTTACAATGTCTAAAATTATTAGCCATTGTAATGTTATTTTTCAATCATCATGCTAAAAATAATTTTTTTAACAACAGAAGCCTTGCAGGATGGACTTGTCATACATGACAGTGATTGTTTTGGTTTTTCTTTTACTTTAAAGAAGAAAAATTATTCTTGGAAAGACTGTATGTATAAACTAATACAGTTAAAATCACTATTATATATACCCATATTTTTGAATGTGTATATGTAAGTACACATACAAAATATATTTGAAGTTTAAATTAGCTTACTGAAATCAGTCCCAGCTTTATGATCAACTTTGTTTCAATTGTAGCTGCACAGGATGTGACAGCTTGCATACTTTTTGTTTCCTTGATACTTAACTATTATTAAGATCTAGAAGTTATCTAGATTTTTTTTCTTTCTCTTGAACTGATTAATTTTCAAAACAAGAAATACTTTAGAAACTTCTCAGCTGCCTCTTAGCACAGAAATTCTGGAAAGAGACATTTTCTTTCATAAATAGAAATAAACTCTTATTTTATTAAATGGATATAGGTGGAAGAAATAGACCAGCTGGCAACACAAAAGTTTCTCTCCAGATCTGAAACAGAAGCAGCAATTCAAGCTGATTACAGATTAGAAGTGTTTGAAGTTTAAATTATGCTATCATTTAAACAAGAAGTGTATTAGTTTTAGACCAAAAAATATGTTGACAAAGGGACTAGTATTAAGTTGTTAATTATTCTTAGGGTTTGTGGCACAATTAGAAAGTGGAATAACAAGATATTAGAAGGAAAAGGTAAAAGAGAATATAGCAATGTCTGTATTGGTTGCACAACTCCACTTGAAATTCTTTGATGGTAACACTGATTTTGGGCACCACAGCTTTTTGTTTTCTCTGTCTGCTTGTTCTTGCTCTTCTAAAGCATCTTCCACTATTTCAGCAGAAATTGTTTATGCAGGCACATACTAAACTAGATCAGGAAACTGTGATTGTTTTGTATGGTTTGGTTTTTTTTTTATTTTTGCATTTTTGTGGGGGTTTTTTGGGTGTATTTTTTGGGGGGGTGTTTGTTTGTTTGGGGTTTGGTTGAGTTTTCTTGTTTGTTTGTTTGTTTTTGTTTGATTTGGATTGTTGGGGATTTTTGGGGGGATGGGGGGTAGTTTGTTTTTGTTTTTTTCCCATTTGCCTGGTTCAGTTCCCCAGGTTAGTTGAGGTTTGGGCAGAGAAACAGATAGGCCAACTGATGTAGGGGCAATATCTCACAGTCAGCTAAGAGGAACAAAGGCAAAACTAAGAAATATTATCTGGAGACCCCAATATTAAGAAATATATTCTTAATAGCACATGGCAATTTTCCCCACCATGTTCCTCCTTTCGTTTAGAGTGTAGTTGCAGCTTTGTTCCTGGTTCTTCATCTCTACTACAGATGAAAATTTTAGATAAGTAGAAATAAGATAATTTAATACAAATTACAAGAGTTATGGATGAGTATGTAGGTAAATAGAGACGACTACTTGACCTCTACAAGGAGAAAATGTCTCAGAAGCTGATGAATTTTGCAAATTTTAATTTTGTCTCCAGTCTCACACAGAGAGAAAAAACATTTTATCCAAAGAAGAAAATGTTTATTTTGTTTCGCTTCTGTACAGCAAGGTTTTGCTGAATTTCTTCAGTCACTTATGTGGCAGAAAAGTTCAATATTTATAAATTAAGAGGCAATAATCTATTTATGGTAGTAAAAGATGTCTTTTGACAAAATAAGATCCTGAAGGATTTTTACCTGGCTGTATAATTGAAATACAACTGCTGCATTATTTAAAAAGGTACAAAGTTATTTAGATTACAGTCCTATTTCTTAAAACATATTGTGCTCCTTAGAAAGTACAATAAAACCTGTTATTCTCTAGCCTTTTAAACACAGAAAAAGCCTTTAAATTCCATGCAAGTATTTATCCTGAACTTTTAAACCATTTATTTAACTATTTAATGCAACTCATTATATCATTGAGATTACATTTTCAGGGAAAATTTTTATTAGCTTTAGACAACGGACTGTCATAAACCTGTGTTTTTCTTCTTAGCTAAAATGTGACAAAACACCTCTGGCACCTAAAATTATTTTTCTTGTATTTAGAACACTTTAGAAATATAGCAAAAATCAGAGAAAACAAATTATATTTCAATTAAGTGACCAAAATCCTACAACAATCCACTGAAACAGAGAAAGTCTCAAAAACCAGAACTAATAAAGAAGACAATATGGGATAGGTAGTGTTTATGCTTGCATGCCATTCTTCAACTTCTAATAAGGAAGGTCCTGACAACTGAATACAGTATAAGAGGAAACTCTTTTTTCCTGTCTTCTTTATTCTCTGCTTTTGGTGTCTTTCATAGCTCTTTTTTTTCCACCTTACACATAGCTAAGCAAATTCAATTCCCTAAAGAATGTGCTGATGGACCCTGAATCAAGGTCTGATAATATGGTTTACAGAAGCAAAGAGACATAATTCGAGACTAAATACAGATATCCTAATTTTTTCATCAAAGATACTTTTACATCAAAATTATTTGACTGTTATTAATTAGAACAGTAGTCTTCATCAGAATGTTCTGCCGCCAAGTAAAATTTCCCCATTTTACTTTTTTCATTTCTTGGAGTTCAAAGCTGTAGAATGTCAGCTTTTCATCTTGTGAAGCTAGAATTGTTCCTTTCTTGCTTTTGTTCATCTAAAATACCTCAGAAAAATGCATGTGTGTGTCAATGTCCCAGTGCTACCACAAGCCCAGAGGAAGGGGAAGGTTTGCAGGTCAGTGGGAGAACACCTAAGAGCAGCATAAAGGAATTCCATCTTCTTGGTCAGAAAACCAGCTTCATCTGCAGCCCAAATTAAATGTGTCTATCCCCATGTGCATAGCACAGGAATAAATAAGAGACACTGGAGACCATGCATGTGCCTGCAGGGCTATGATCTTACTGGCATCGCAGAAACATGGTAAGATGACTGCTATGACTGGAGTGTTGGAATGGAAGAATGTTGGCTCTCGAGGAAGGACAAGGCAGGGGAGACAAGGAGCAATGTCGATGACCAGCATGGAGCTTTGTCTGTGGGTAGATGAGGAGCCAACCAAGAGTTTATGGGTCAGGGTAAAAGGGAGTGCAGGGCAAGTGATGCTATTGAGGGGGTCTGCTACAGGCTGCCTGACCAGGAAGACACAGTGAATGAGGCCCTCTCTACACAGAGAGGAGTAGCTTGAGGTACGCCTGCCTTTGTCCTGGTGGGGAACTTCAACCAGTTGGAGTGACCCAATAGACTAAGTTTTGTATAAGCTCAAATTTCACCACATGTGCAATTCTTTTATTTCAGATGTAGACAAGAAGGTAGCGAATAAAAACATAGCTGATTACTTGGAAGTGTACTTTATATGTGAAAATTAGCATGATCCAATTTTATTTAAACTAATTTCAGAATTATTCTTGTGTTTCAAGTGATGAACGCCATTTGAAACATAATTCTATTTAAAATTAAAATATTGATGGTATCCTAATATATCAGTGTCAGTCAATTATTCCATCAAGAATAGTGTATAACATAATTTATTATTAATGTCTGAATAATTAATGAGGGCCAGAAATTGAATAATAGTATTTGTTCTGTAACAGGAAGAATGTATTGCAATTATTAAACAAGAACAATGTGATTGATTCTATATGAAAAAGAATGTTTTATACCTGGAAAAAATCAGTTTAATTAATTAACAAGTCACTCAGATAATGATTCTTCTCAACATACATGATGTGACTTATTAAAGGCCAGAACCATAATTTTTTGTAGTCAGAGGAATAAATACAGCTGGTATAAGAAAGACCTCTATTTTATCCCAAAGATAAAGAAAAGGTATCTTTTCTGACACTATAAACAATAGCTGTAGTATGTGCAGCTGCTTCACTACTTGAGTTTATTTCTTGCTAGAAGAATGCTGTGGCTATTCAAATAATATTAAACCTCAAGATATTTTAAACCTGTTTTGCTTGTTAGTTTTAATGCCTCTTCCCTAGTCACAGATGCTGCATTAGTATGATTTTAGAGATAATTTTCAGCTTACAATGTTGCTACTTTAAAGAGTAGTATTGTAGTTTCCAGCTGCATTCCCAAAGTACCTTCAGTTCACCACAGGCTCACAAACCAGAAGAAAAAGATTTTTCGTTTTGCACGTGTGTGTGTGTGTGTGTGTGTGTGCGTGCGTGTGTGTGTGAGTGAGTGTGTTTGTTTATTCTGTTATCGCAAGTAATTTGAATTAGGCTTTTTTTTTTTTTTTTTTTTAAGATTTTGGAAGTCACATATCACCACAAGAAACTCTGGAAACAGTGTTCAACAAATTATTTCTAATGCCATATGTCTTGGAATCCAATGCAGTATTTTAATGGTGTTTCTGTGTGGCCAATCATTACAACGTTAAAAAAAATGCACTTAATTAAATAATGAATTAAAAAATAAACTATTTGTTAAAAATTAGAAACTTTAAGGAAAAATTTTTTTCACTCCAGACAGAGAAATGGAATAGTCCGATTTTATAACAAATTAAACGTACCATTGTGCCTGCTGTTCTTGATTTAAAATTGTTTATATTCATGGCAAAAATTAATTTCCTGTGATAATTCAGTGTTCTCCAGAGTGTTGCTCACATCATGGAAGTCATACAGAATTCATCTTACCTAAACTTTAGTCATTGAGATGTAAGGACATAATCTAAGCCATTTGTCTAAGTTACCTTGTACTAAATGGAAAAGACAAGCATGATTTGTTCTTTCAAGGCAACTCATTCCATCTGAAATATGTGGGATGGATTTTCATCTCCAAGTGGCTTTTTATTTCAATCAAATATAATAGGTATATAAACACACTGTGTGGGTGGAATGAATGCCATTGCCTTTAAGTCTCAAAAACATCCCAGATTATTTTTCCAGTCCCAAGTTAGCACATTTGTATCACAACTAGCTTTTAGTTAGCTGTTTTCTAATTACTTCTCAGTCTTTTTTACTTTGTTCTTTTTGCAAGGTCTTTTACAGCTTTAAGTTGCTTTGGCCACACAGTGACTGGTAAATATAAAGAAGTCTTTACTGTCAGAGTTATTGCCAGCGTGGAAATAACTTGTTGGGATCACTGTCAGTTTACAACTTTTGTTGCTCACAGAGTGGATTATTTTCAAAAGATAGTATTTCCCTAGAGAAAAGAGAAAAAAGAGGAATTGGGCTATTTGATCAATTGCCTTTTCATATTCAGGAGAGGAAGCAAGTAGGCCAAAAAACAAAGTGGCATCTTAAATGACTTAAAAATTGATTTTTTTGTTCTAGCTTATGGGAGGCTTTTAATATCTTAAAGCATGTTTTCTAAAACCTGTGTTTCTATTTGGTTAGAGGTGAAGTAGTTTAACTGCAACTGCCATTCTGAGAAATGATGAACTATTGGTTAAAGAAAGAGGTACTTGAGATGCATAAAAAGACAGGAAATCAGTAAAAAATACTTGAGAGACAGAATTAACACTTCAGTAGAAACAATATATATGACACCTGAGAACACTGCCAGACCAAGAGGGAAAGCATGGAACAGAATACTTATTACCAAGGCCAATATTAGAGAACTGTAGAATGCTTTGGATTGGAAGTGACCATATAGATGGTCCTGCTGCATCCTCCAGTAGATTGGTTTGCTGCCATGCAGACAGGCTGAGAGAGATGGGGCTGTTTGGCCTGGAGAAGTGAGGGACTTCAGGGAGACCTTATAACACCTTTCAGCACATAAAAAGTGTCTAAAAGAGAGCTGGAGAGGGGCTTTTTACAAGGACATTTAGTGACAGGACAAGGGCTTTAAATTGAAAGAGGGTAGGTTTAGATCAGATATTAGAAAGAAATTCTTTAAGGTGAGGGTGGTGAGATACACCTCAAAATGGGTTGCCCAGAGAAGTTGTGGATGCCTCATTCCTAGCAGTGTTCAAGGCTAGAATGGACAGGGAAAAAGAAACTGCTATAATGTGATATTCAATATAAACTTTTATTTGCTCTCATAAGAAATGATAATAGCAATCTTGTAAGTCTGATGACACAACTTTGGCCTACAACACTCTAAAAATGTGGTGGAATAAATAAATAATAATGAAAAATTTAAACAAAAAAATACATTAACATGTTAGGGGAAAAAGGCCTAGAAGCAGAAGAAGGAAAAATGGCATGAACATTATAATCATAAAATAAGACAAAAACATAGTAGGTGCATGTGGGATGATGCAAAATATATGAGATTATTGATATGACATATAAGGATGCCACACTAAAGATTTGCACTCTTTGAATCATAGGCTGAATCAAAATCAGAGAATGCAATTCAAGGAAGTTGTAGTAGTAACCTAATCCTAATTCCAGAAAGTGAAGCAGTAAGTAAAGGGCTTAATACTTAAAAAAGCATGATTACCATCTTACAACCTGATAGAAGACAATCATTCTTTAATGATTAATACAAGTATGCATTTCTCGATGTTTTACATCTGTCCCCATCTAGCAGTGGTTCATTTGCTACCATAAATTAATTTTCTTTTTTCAATCTCCATGTGGGTCTTGTCCATGTAGTGAATGATTTGAATGAAGACTGTAATATGCTGTATAACCTGAAGGAGAGTAAACTTCAAATATCTCTTTTACTATTATTTATGCAGTGAAATAGGCAGTTTCATCATCACTTCCAGTCGTCACAAATTTGTAATCTGAAATATCTTAGCAGTAGACGCACATTTTCATTCATTCTTCAAAAACCTCAAATGTTACTGAAAGAGGGGAACAGGTTTTGGGAGGAGGGATTGCCATATGGAAAGCGAGTACAAGAAAAGAGCAAACATAGAATAAAACATATGGAAAAATGTCTGTATGGAATAAATCAAGTTAGTCTTACGGAAGTTATCTTTGGCCTCTCCTGACTTTTACTTATGCCTCTGACTAGCAGCTGCCTGCATCTTACCTGCTACCAGTGCTGAGGAAAGAGTAAAAAATTATTAAAATTATATTATAGGAAAATAAACAAAATGTGCCTGTATGGGGAAATTTCAATTTATTTGAGATAACCTCCAGTTAGAAATACAGAAGAACTCTGATTCAAGGTATGAATATGCTGCCCTTTACAATGAATTAACTTCTTGAGAACTCCTTAAAAATGTATCATGTGCAACAGATTTTTTTCCACTAGTAGCAAGTTAATTTGCATTATGTCTTATTGTTTCAAATTAAAAATATATATATATATATAAGGACAACATTTCATAAAATGGGAGCTAGGTTACATGATCTGTTTATTTTTTTTTGTAAAATAAAACTTTAATATCAGTTTCCACATCCATGGCTTCTTGCTAAGATAAAGACAAAGCCAGGTAGTTTATTGAAAATATTTCCAATGCAACACATTGTATCTATATTAGTTTATAAAATTATGTAACTGCATATACAAACCAATCTAGCATATTATCTAGTAAGAATTTTGTAGGTAAGCAAGCAATGCATTATATTTTAGACAGTGTGGGGTCTGAATAATATGGAAGATTACATAGCTATTACTACTTGCTGTTGAGAGGATATTATTTAGTGTTACTGCACTAAACAAAGCAAATATAAGAAAAATAAGCAGCATTTATAGAACTGAAATTTTATGGAAAACAAAATTTTATGTGTCAATATGAACATGAAAATGATATTTCATTTTCTTCTCTTTTAATTTTATTTTCAAATAAGGAATAGAAGAAAAATGTAGGTAGTTAGAATGGAGTCGTTATGATACCATTAACTAGTAAGGTACATTTGAAGTATCTTTTCAGTGTGTGGACAAACACAGGAAGTTTCAAAATGTGCCAGAAAAGACTCCATGTCTATCAAGACAGGTGTGTTAAAAATCACATCTAATATAGGTGTTTAAATATAATGTCTTTGCACAAATATGTGTTTAAGCTTGTATAACAGAGCAAATATGTCTCAGGTTCAGATGAGCTGATGAGCACTGAGCATGGCTGTTAGAAGAGAGAATGCTATTCACCTTATTCTAAGGTAAAAATTTGTGTGTGATTTTTCTCTAACATGGACTTACAGCTTCATTTGAGCTATCCAGACTATCTGCCAAGCTTCAACTTGCATTCCAGAAATGAACAAGAATACCGCTTGGATCACTATCATATTTGCCAGCCTTCTGGGGATTTCTTGGATCTCATAAGACATTTCAGACTGCACTAGATATCTAAGTCTAGCAAATTCAGTCAAATATCTAGTTGGATGCTGTCATATGCATTTAGAAATTTCCATTTAAGTGCCTTGATATATGAGATCATTTCCATCCCAATGGATCTGGGATGACATTATTAAATTTGAACTAGGTTTTAATAGGTTGAAATAGGTTCTTGGAATAGAAATAGAACTGGCTGATGGCAGACGAAAATCTGGCTCTGCCACATTTGAAAGAAATTTTCTAATCCTTACATTATTTCAGGTTGGCAAGAGATAAGAAATTTCCTGCTAGCCAAGGAAGTGTTTTTCCCTGATTATTTTCTGATTGTAGAGTTCTAGGATAACCTCTGTAACATTGCAGCTACCATTGTAATGGCAATCTGTAGTCCCTCTCTGCCTCAGGATGAACAAGCCAGTTGTTGAAATCCTGGCTGACAGTCTTCTGCCTTAGTCACATTACATTATAAATAGAACTCAAGTACCAAATGTAAAGAAAACAAGTTGTTAAACCTTCAGATATGAGTTTTTTCAAGTAGGTATCTTTTCTATGAAATATTTGCAGAAATGTGGGTTGAAAATAACTTATCCAGAAAGAAACATCAAAAATGCTAATTAGCTTGCAGAACAGTTAAATAGGTAGATATTTAAATATCAGTGAATGTCAGTATTGATATTTAAATATCAGTCTCTGTATACCAAGGCACCTGGGTTGGGTAAAATCACCTTTTAGATATGAAGGTAAAGGAGAGCAGGGCACACAAAAAATATTCACAACTGGTTTATAGTAAATGCAAGAATTGTTGCTATCCTTTTTAAGGGTAAAAGTCACAATAATGGATTAGAGAAATCTTCTAAGAGAATAAGGAAAACAAAATATAGGATACATTGAAACTAAATGACCCACACATCTGAAATTCTGACTGTCGTGAGGGTTCTAGTAACCCAATACATTCTCAACAAAGCATTTTTAAGTGGTTAGATATCTCCAGGCTTCCTGCTTTGATGTGACTAAGTTGTATCTATAGCAACAGATGACTAGCCTTAGCTGTTATTTCAAGGAAGGCAGCAGAAAATGTTCCTTCCTGACTCTTTTCTTTAGGTTGATAGGTCGGTGGTAAAATATTCTAATTCCCATACCCTACAGACATCCTTTTTGTTTGGAAAGAATCCAAATTTCTCATTGTTTCCAAGTTCTTTGGGGTACTTCTAAGTAAAGAAACATGTTTGTGAGTTTTCAAATAAGCCTAACAATGTCAGAGCTAATCTTTGACATGATTTTCAGTACTGCTTTTGATTTGCATGTTCTGACAATACCTACAGACATGGACCACTTGGTGCTTAATTATGTACCATAGCAATTGTCTCACATAATTTTAGATTTAGCCAACCTAGACAACTATATCTATATCTATATCTATATCTATATCTATATATATATATATAAATATAAATTTTTGGGCAAGTCAGGCTTACAACCTCTCTCACTGGAAGAAGCTTTATCTAAGATTTATTCCTTATTGTCTCTCTCTCAGTATCAGGTATCCATTCAAGACCTCTGTCATATGTTTTGGTGGAGCTTGACTTTAGTTTCACGGTGGCACAAATTCCCTGATGCTGCCATCTTAACTTCTTGTTTTTAAGCGTTTAATGTCATGGTTTACCTCTTCTATTGTTGATATCAAACTTGATGATATAGGTCACTGTTTTTCAGTTAACTACACATTAATAAATCCATAAACTGTTTTGATCTTTATTAAACAGCTTGAAGAGTTTTTAATCTGGTATATATCAATATTAATTTACCAAGTATTATGCACATGAAAAACTGCCTGTGCTTCACAGTCTACAAACTAGCACAGAACAAGCAAACTCAAATATTTTTAAGGCAAATGAAGCTGGCTTAAACTGTTTCTCTGCCTGAGCTCACTAACTTATTTACTGCTCAGTTTTTCTGTTGCAAGTATGCAAAGAATTCATCTGATACAGTAATACCTGAATTAGGTCTGTGTCAAATCTTTTTTAATCATCTGTTTTCAGACTGTGAAAAAGCAATAACTCATTGCAAAGTAAATTATTTCAAGGAATTTCTTTCTATGAATCATGTATTACAAAGAGAGTTAATTTTCCTGTCTCTTCCCCACTAAGATATCAAAAACTACTCTTGATTAATAGTAGAGTTTATCTGAGATGCTTCTGCATCTGAATAGCATTTACTGTATTGGTTATGTCAATACTGTCAATGTGAAGCCTGAAATACCCATTGCAGAGTTTCCAAGTAACTTACTTTGTGGCATATTGTGCAAGTGACTAGGGTTTCTGATAGTTTGATTATATCTAGAATACTCATTGGAAAACTTCCCAAATGGATCTTTCTTTTTTTTCTTTTTTTTTTTTTTTTTTGAGATCAGACTATTACGGTTCTAATATAAAGATATTGTTCTGGGTACTGGTGAAGTCACTGTAACCTCAAGGTCTTCCATGGCTCTAGATGTTGACAGTTTGGATTCAGACTCCTAAGAGAATTGGACTGGTTTTCAAAGAGCTTGAACCTACACTATTCCCATAACCCAAAACAGGAACTGTAAATCCTAAACAATGCTCTTTAGAAAACAAACTTCTCTGTACATTGCTATATCAATTTTTAGCTCTGTCCTAATTCATGTTAGTACTGTTTCTTTCTGTTTCCTTTGTAGCAAAAAGAAATTAGAAACAGCTAATGTTAATATAACACTATGTCATATCTTGATGTACTTCACTTTGGTTTTTTGTTAAGGTACATCAGGAAGCTGTTTGGTTTGGGACAGCTAGATGTATGGAATTCAAATTATGGCAAGACACCAGAAACATAGCACTACAGGGTTTTTTTTTTTTGGTCCAAATTTTGGCATTAGGCTAGTCTGTATATTTGGAATATATCAGAGAATAGGTAAAAAGTTCCTTCGGGAATTCCTAGTCAGCCTTGAAGACATTCCATTTGATATACAGAAAGAGGGTTCATGACAGTGCAAGAAAAGTGTGGATTATTTCATGAATTGAAATCTGCTGTAATGCCAAAAAGGAACACTTTGTTAAAGCATCAAAAAGACAAATAAAGTAGGCTATGTCTTCTGCCAATACTTTCTACAGTAGCAGCAGAAAAACTGACAGAAAATATTTGAAATCTCAAATCAAGAATAGCTGAGAGCAACAATTTAAAGCGTTTTAATTGACCTTGGTAGTTATCTTCCTTATTACTTAAACCACTTAATTATTTTATCAAACTTGTGCTTCAAAGCAGGTGAGGCTACAGAAAACTTTATATGATCTCATAATTACGAATTCTTTGCTGCACCTCTCTTAAGCTCTATATTAATTTATACATGAGGGCAAGAAGCTTCTTGAGGTTGATCCATTAAACATGACAATATTTAAAAATAAAATTAACAGACACATCTCAACCACCCTCACCCCCTATAAAGCAAACAACCTCCAAGGAAACAAGCCTCAAAAAACAGATCGAAAGCTGTGACTCAGGTTAGGCACAGGAATTTCTTTCATTCTTTATGATACTCTGTTACTTGTTATGTCTACAGGTTGTTTAGCTTCCACAGCAAATACAAATTTAATTTGTGTAACAAGACCATCTGTTGAGGTTATTGTGTTTGCTAGCTCCTAGTCATCAATTTTTGATGATGGCAGCAGAAAAATATTCAGTCTTTTTGGAAATATCTTTTCATAATCTAGATACTAACTTTCAAATCATAATATGTTTGGTGTCCTTTTCCTTTTTTAAATGTTGTGATGGAAAGATTTTGTTTCTGTTCTGCTGATGCTAACCTGCATCACCCAGATGGCATATTCTAACCTGATGTGGCCATTATATCACAGATGATGTGAAGTGGTGTAAATGCTTTCAGCAGCTCCTTATGTGAGTGGCACACATAAGCCCAAACCTTGAGACAAGGGCAAACTTCACCTTCATTCTATGACCAAAATGCCACTGAATATCATAACCTGTGGATAGATCTCGGCATCAGCCAGCTGCCACTCTGAATTTATACTCAAATTCACATCCTACTTAAAAGAGAAAAATTCACATCAACTGTTATTTGTTTTCCTGCTTCTGTTTCTTTATCAACTGTTTCTCATTCTACTCCAGCAATTGCTGCTTCCAAGTATGCTTATAGAACTATTATCTCTTTAATCAGTATTTACTGTTTTCGAAAATTACAAAGAGGAAACAATAGGTTTGGTGATCAGCAAAGTAATTGTCAACTCACTCTATTTTTAAATTGTTAATGCAAAATAGAAACTACTCTATATATAATTGTCAGTTTTAGAAGTGGATATTTCTCTAGTGATTTCACTTCCTCTTGGGTGGAGAGGAACAAACCAAACAAAGACAAACCAAACTAAGAGTAAACCCTCAGAACACTATGTAGGATATGCACTTACCTTTTGCTCCATCACGTTTTGGCAGTGAGTTTTCTGTGTTATAGATTTGGAATATCTGTATTCTAGAAATCCAGGAATTTTTTAACTTACTGTCAAATTCTTTTAATTTTATTCATTCTGATTAATGAATCTCTTCTTAACAACACTCTTGAACATTTCGTGAATATGTATTCTTCTTTGGACTAAAACTTGTAGAAAACCTTAGCAGAATAATGAAACACAGTTATAAGAACCTTTCCAAGAACCGTTCTCACCACTGGTCTCTTATGTATTAAAAATTGTGTTAGTTAAGTGGTTTATTATCTCCAATAATAACTTTCAGAGTAATTTATTTCATCCTAAGTATATTTTGCATTTATTTTTTCCTATAGATGATAATGATGTTTGTCGTGATCTACCTGTGGTATCACACAGCTTGCAATAAGGTCACATAAATAATAATAAAATCATAGTAACTCATCTATCTGCAGGATTATAGAAAAAAAGGCCACATCACACTGAAATATTAAATAATAATTGAAGAAAAACTACTATTCTGTCATTAATCTCCTGTAACAGATGAAAGTTTCTTTATGTTCACAAAATTTAGCACAGAAGGTATCAGCAGCATCATACTTATAACGACTTAGGTTACGCTTCAAATAATAGCTCAATGCTTTTGTGGAATGAAGAGAGAGGATGGAGGGAGTTCAACACTGTAAATAACATGTCACAACAAAGTGTGTGGAAAGATGGCTGGGGTCTCGAATTAGAGATGACTGAAAAGTTATATTCACATCCTAGCAGAGGTTTTACCAATACAGAAATTATAAGGTAAAATATGTTTGATGCTCTCTGGGTGGTATGCTGAAAACTCATTGCACCATGACTGCCCACACCCACAATCCGCAGCCACAGCTCCTGCTACAGTAGGTGGAACAGAAGGTAGAGCAGAGTGGAGACACCTCAGCCAGGCTCTGCTGAAATCCTTGCAGGGGGGGAATCTCGATGGTACTTTGCAGCTGAGAAACCACGTACCACTTGTCAGCCAAGAGACAGGAGATGTCCTGCTGCAGAGCCAGCAGCTGTGACAAAATCACTCTCCTCAGGTGAAATTGCTTCACTATAACCTAATTGTAATATTAATGCACACTTATTAATGCATCCCAGATGTTCCTGTCTCCAAGGTACGATCACCTCTCACTGGATATGTGCTCTCTATGTTTTTTTAAACTGTATCTTTAGAAATGAAGTGAGAGGATTTTACATCAATCCCTTACAAAGGTATGCATGACTTGAGTCACTCCAGTATCATCTAAACATAAAGAAATAATATAAAAGTAATACAAGAATGGACAGAAAGTTATGGGATACTCCATTATAACAGCTGGGATCAGTCAATGGACTGAACTTGTCTTCTCCCCCATGGTGACACCTACTGGGTAAGAACCACACTCTATACATGCTGAATACTTTTTTGGGAATTGGAGTATGTCTGTGTATTGCTTTGAATATGTTTTTGCAATCAGATACTATCACCAACAATCCTCAAAACTTAACCTGTTACAATTTTATATTAATAAAGAGTGTTATTCTGTAAACTTCTAGTGTGAGTCCTTCACGGGCACTGGCAGACACCGGCAGTGAGTAATATGCTCAAATGCAGTGGAAGACCCACTAATGGGTGTATATCAGGGTGTATTTCTCTGATTAAGTCAGTCAAACTGTCTTCCAATCCAGCAGGACTGTTCAGTGAAGGTCCCCTTAACATGGTACTGAAAGGCTGTCAGACACAATGGTCTTGACTTTCCTGGGGTGCTGACAGAAAAATTAAATAATAAGGGTTGAGTAAATGACCCCACACTAAGGGTCAAGTATATAACCCCTTTTCACATGACAATTGTGACTGCAACACTCTGTGAATTTGGTTTTATTTTTATTTTAGTCATCTCAAAATATGAAAGCAATTTTAAAGCTCACATAAGGACAATCATATTTCACTGTTAGGAGTGAATGAGGTGAATGGGTTTTTCTAATCTAATTTTTCTAGCTAATCACTTTTTCTCCCTTTACTGTAAACACTATGAATCTCCTGCCACATCTCATAAATTTATTAGAACTGCAGGAAAAAAAAGTCATGACATGGGAATTTCATGGACATGACAAATGAGAGCATAAGGAGCTGCGACACTGCCCAGGTGGCTAAGGGAGAAGAAATAAGAAACATCCAAACAACACAGGCAGCAGAAAGAAAACATTGGGACCATTTGGAGAGCAGAGTCCTGCAAGGCCAGCATTGCCTTGGTAGTTTCATTGTCTCAGGGAGAGTGGAAGCTTCAGACAAAATTTATTAAAGTCCTGCTGCTGTGTTTGAAGGTCACAAAGGACTCCTTTATGTATTTAAACTCTTTCACTGAAAGGGGTTTAAATATGGGTAAATCCTGCCACAGCCTCAGATTTTGGCAACAGTTTAAATGTAAAGAATTACTTTGGCCCACAAGTTTTAATGATGGCAAATCAGATATATTTAAAAAACAAATTATATATTAAACAGACAAAAGATCTTAACCAAATTGCTTACTATACAGTATGAAACTAAAAGAGCTACTAGTAGATTATAGCATAACATAAAACAGTGCATGATATCAAGGTATCTATGCTAAGGCTAGCAAAGAAATAGTCTCAATTAGGAATTGAATGTAATTTATCACCAAATGATAATAATGTACACAGATTCCTTCTCTTAACCTCTGAAAAGTAACTGGTAAATAGGTGCCCTTATTCACAAGAGGAAACACCACACAATTCCAGTAAAACATATAAAATATTTCTACTTTTTGAAAGTTCACTGTGGCTTTTATAGTTGTAAAGTGAATGAGTGTTAGTCAGAAAACCAGCTAATCTTTCCAGATCTCACTTCAACAGTAAGATGTTTATTGAAAGTTGAGAGATGTCAGAGTAATGTTAACCCCATGCTGCAAAAATAACTCATTTTAAGACAGCTTGTCCTGTTTGAGTTATCTGGCTGGTTAACAAGCAACAGATAAGTTCTTCTGGGGTGACTAAGATGCCTCCTGGCTGGTTAACAAGCAACAGATAAGTTCTTCTGGGGGGACTAAGATGCCTCCTACATCCAGCTGTGACATCATAAAATTCACAGATGATCCAGGTTGTGGTATCAGAACTAGCAAGGCTGGTTGCAAATGCAGTAAAATTGAGATCGATGGGGAATACATAATTAAGGACAGGTTATGTATTTGGAGGAGACTTGAAAGAAGGAAGGGATGTACAATGGAGATAAATAGAATGGTTAAGAAAAAGGACTAGAGGATGAGATTTGCAAGTTATGTAATGGGAGCTTCTTAGGGCTCTGTGCTGGGCAGCCCTGGGCTTGATCATTGCAAACTGCAGTCTAAGTAAATGATAAAGTAAATCTCTTACTCTTAGCATACTCCAGATGTCAAACCTACTTCAAGGAGCAGAAGAGAAATTAATGGCGTGATTTTCGTGGCTACAGGTGGATACTTACATGACTAGATGTAATGGTGGAATCAGTTACTGATATCGTGATGCTAATTTCTCTTACAGGAAAGCATCAGCAGGTACTTGCCATGTTCTCATGGAATTTACATACTGAAGTGTTAGGGGTAAAAGTACTGTAAATTTTGTTTGTTATTTGGCATACTTTCCAATTTGCAGATACCTGAACTACTTAGAACTATTTAGCACGTTTCTGAGATAAATTTTACCCTTTCAAAAATTACAACAGAGAACAAAAAGCTGCATCAAATGTTCCTGGTGGGGTCTGGCACTTTTGAAATAGGTGAATGCTGTTATTTTTGTGTAATTTTAAGCTGTACAATACAAAATCAGCAGTGTAAAATAGCTTTGTGTCGTAAGACTAATTGTCACTATTCTAACAGAATTGTCACTAAGAAAAAAATATATTGCTTATTTGTAGAGAAGGAAATTAAAGAAAACTGAAAATATTTTGTGCATTTTTCCTATGCTACCAATGAATAGCTATGTCTGAGACACTGATGAAGAGAGTTGTTTTATTTCTTGACTTTTTTTCAGAGGAAGTTAATGAAGGTATTATTTACACCCTCAGCATAATGCCACAGCTAATATTAAATAATTATCCAGTATTCATTGGTTCATCATGATTCACTAGCCTTTATATGCCATGGTGATTTCAAGTGGGCAGTAAATGATATTTGGCATTTTTAAAGACTAAAATTTCTACCCACTGCCTCTCAAAATCCACCAATTCATTTTGAAAAATCAACTTTAATCTGTTATGTATCAAACCAGTGGCAAGAGTAAGCATCTAACCCTAGATCTCAAGTCAATAAGATGATTATCTATCTATTAGCAACGTTCTCAAACAACATACTGATGACTGACATGTGAAATCTTATTCACATATTTACATATCAAACATTAGAATTAATTGATAGAAATTAAGAAAAAAAATTCACAAAATGAAGTATCATGAAGCACTCAGGTATTTACTCAGTTTGTGTTTGCTTTCATATTCTATCTTTTGGAGAGAAGATGCTACAAAAAAAGTGCCGTTATTTTCCTATAGGTTCATTATTTTCTCTTTCTCTTCATCTTGTCTCCACTAGAAAGTCAAACTAACTGTTTCCTATATGGCTGAGGATCTTTTAAGACTGTCATGCATTTTCTCATTAGACACAAGTAACCATACACTATAGAAAGTTTAAATCTGCAGGAGCAGTGATATAACAGTTTTAATATTGCTTCTCATATTTTTCAGATTTACCATGACCTGTATTTCTAACTTTCTTGCTAAGTCCTCAACAATACTTGCAGTGGCAAAAAAAAAACTTAAAGAAATCAGAAGAAGCTCACTTAAGATTTATGTGTCAGCAACTTCCAGTTGCTGACACATAATAGCATCATTCCAATTTTTTCCCACTATGTTTAACCATGAGAATCCAAATCTATTTTAGCATATATGACCAGGAGTGAATGTATGAAATTAAAAAAAAAACAAAACAACAAAAATAGTTCCTAAATATATTTAAAACTTTAGGTTGTAGTGTGTGATGATAAGAAAGAGAGAGGGTACTGAGATAAAGAGAGAGGGTAGAGAGATAAAAATCATATAATACTGATGTGTGCATTGACATATGAAGACAACCATCAGCATAGTCATCAATAATAAAGTGGCCAGAAGAACTGACAAGGGCTTTTGGTATCTTGCTGGTGGTGGAAAAATAAATTTGTGGGCCTCCATTAAGCCTCAAAATTGGAAAAAAAACCTGAAACCAAAAAAGCCCGAAAAACCCATAGGAAAACAAAAAGAAAAAACCCAACCCAAAACAAAACAAACAAAAAAACCCCAATACAAAACAACCTCCCAAAAAAAACCCCAAAAAACAAACAAGAAACAAATCAACCAACCAAACAAAACCCCCCAAACAAACAAACAAACATCGAACCCCTAAACATATTAACTTGCCTGTTTGGAAAATGAAGGTATCCATCAACTTTTTAAAGTAAGATATCATAGAAGCTTCTGAAGCATTTTATACTTGATGTGATGGAAGAGGAGGGATTAGCAAAATGACAGAGATGCAGCATAGTGATACATGTTTTGAGATTTATACAACTTCAGTTGTGCTTCTCAAGGACCTTAAATGCTAGTCTGAAGTTTGGATTTCACTCAAGGTTTATTCTATGTTCAGACTGTATAACAATTCATCCACAGGTTAATATACTTATTTAAACCATATCCTGAAATCCTAGAAGTAGCCACAAGAAATACAGCTTCTTGAAGTAATCTGGCTGACCTGCATGTCCCAGTATCACCTCAGGAAATCTTATCCATCTCCTTGAGTTTTTGTTTTCTGATTCATTCTCAGCAGGAGTTCTCCCCCACCCTTTTCTATTGCCTACTCCTTCAACTCACCCACAAAAGAAGCAGAACAAAATCCACAGATTCCATACATAAAAAGCCTTATTTCTCACATAATTCCATATGTCACATGTCTTCATGGAAGACATGCTGAAGTTGAGAAAATCAAACAGTAAAGAGGAATTTTAAAAATTGCAGCTAGGAGGCCTCACCCTCTGCCCATCAAATTCTGATTCAAATGCAGTCTACGCAGTAATCTCAAAAGACAATCCTGTGAACTGAATTGCAGATGTACTTATAACTAAAAATTGCAGGGCAAATAGAGATACCAGTTTGATAGCATACTCATTTTGCCTAGCCTTCATCCTACTCTTCACTATACCAAAAGTAATAATTAACTGCCTTTCTCCTTCTGTTAGGAGCTGGGATCTCCCTCAGCTCCACCAGTGCTAGATGTCTTTTCTTCAATTTGTACAAATGATTAACAAAATGAAGTTAAACCCAGAGCAGTTTCTCTTTCCCCATGTTTAGTCTGAAGGCTGCTGTTTCTATTTTAAACCTGATGATGGGCTTGCATGCCCAAAAGCTTGTCATCATTTTACCCAGCTACACTTAGTCAAAAAAAAAAAAAACAACAAAACCCCAACCATTACTTTTCTCTAAAAATCTTTCCTCATAAGCTAATAGGAAATATTAATTCTATTTTAGAATTAACCACAAGTTAAAAAACAATGTAAATCCTCAAAAACAGCTGAGCCTGTTGGGGTTTTTTTTTTTTTTTTTTTTTTTGCAGTTATATATACACCAGTAACTATCAAATGCATAAAAAACTGTGCATAAAAAACCCCAAACCAAAGAAACCAAAACACAAGTTTGTATCTAAGGATTCTCTGTTTCTCTAGAATAAGGTTAGGGATACTGATGAGATTTTAGTCCATGGTCACAGCTGAGACTTAGTTCTGGTCTTGCTTTCACAAGTTCAGACTTCTTAGTGACTTAAAATTGCCTGTGTTCTTAATAGACAAGTGCCTCTAGAGGGTATGAATTCAAGGTTAGATCCACAAATTGGCATTTGTAACCGGGGTAACTGCTGCTGGTAACACTGGTCTCAGATTGCTTGATGCTCAGGAAGGTGCCTGGGTCACCTTGCTCCACCCCAGACATCATCTCAGTAAGGAGGGCTCTATGAGAACTGTTCTTCAGCTGCATCTTGCCGGGGAACCTGGAAGGCAGCACTGCCAAATAATTGTGTATTGGCTGAGGTAAAACACCCCAGGTGGCACTTACCAGTATGTGGAAGCAGAAGGTGGTTTTCCCAATGTCCAGTAGGGGCTGGTTTAGAGTGCCTATGAGATTGGTACCCTGATTTTTCCTCACCAACACTCTCTGGGCCCAGTCATCCTGCCCAGTGCACCCATCCAAGCCACGAGCAGTTCCTGCAGAACTCTGTGGGAAACAAGTGTCCAAGGGCTTATTAAAGCCCAGGCAGATAACATACACATACGGGCCTTTCCCTCATTCACTAAACAGTTCCTGTTGTCATAGAAGAGGATCAAGTTGGTCAATCAGGACCCGCCTCTCATAAACCCATGGTAGCTGGACCTGATCCCCTGTTAGTCCTGTACATGCCACATGATGGAACTCATGACCTGGCACCAAGGTCAGGTGGACAGGTCTTTAGTCCCCTGTCTAGATCTTAGGATCCCCTAGATCCTCCTTCTGGCTCTTTTTGGCAATGGGCATCATATTTGCAAAATTCCAGTCAGCTGGGGCCTACCTGATTAGCCAGAACTGCTGGTAAAAGATGGGGATTTGCTTGGTGATAACTTTTGCCATCTCCATGAATATTCTTGAGTGGATCCCATCCAACTCTATAGGCTTGTGTATTTCCAAGTGCTCTAGCAGGTTGGCGAGTATTTTCTTTTGTTTTATGGAGACTGTTGTGTTCCCTGTCCCTGTCTTCCTGCTCAGTTGATTGGGCATCTGGAACCATACTATTAAAGACTGAGGAAAAGAAGGCATTAGTTACCTCAGCCTTTTCCTCATCCTTTGTCACTATGTTTTGACTGTACCCAATAATGAATGAAGATTTTCCTTAGTCCTCCTTTTTATTGCTTATGTATTTATAGAAACTCTTTTTATTCTCTTCTTATATTGACTTGCTCACTCTCCAACAGCATCTGTAGAACAGGTAGGATACCCCAGGGCACCTTCAGCTATTCTGGTGACCTATCTCTTTTCTACTAAATTGAGCTTCCTGTGTCTAGAAATGAATTTAATGTGTGTCATCCAGTTTAACATCATTGTGATTGTTTTTTTGTCAGCTTAGATTGTGAAGCCCATCTCATTTGTATGGCCAAGAGCTTGATCTCTCACCAGACTCTACCAGCTGAGAGGACAGGATCTTCAGGAACTTCAAAAATGAAAACTGGCCCACTTGTGAGCACTTATGTTTACTCATACAAATGAGGACAGCACAGCTTGCAATGACTCTCATTGACCCTGCCAGGCTCATCTGGTAAAACTGAAGAAGAATGCTATGAGGCCTTGATTCAGTGAATGACTCAACATATTTCTATGAGGTCTAATCTGTGACATCTAATGTAATTTCTTCCTCTGCTACAATTTCCAAGTTAAGTCTTGCAAGTATTTCAACTTTAGGCAGTTCATGAAAAAGTGTTTGTTTTCTAGGGGCGATATCAAATTCAACACTACACCTAAATCCAGTGAGTGACATTGTGGGGATGTGTTACTTTTACTGAGCTAACTAGAAGAAAATAACATACTCTGAGGTTTGTATGGTTTTAATTCTTATTTATATCATATCAATACTGCAGCAGTCCTTCTATCTCCAAACTTGGACTTTGTTAGAACAGAAACATGCCAAATGATAGTATGCAAAATAACACCAGATGAAACAGCTATGAGTTCAACATTTTCTATGGCTAAAGAGAATTGAGAACAGGTTTCATGAAAATATCTCTTTTTAGGGAACAATTTGCAATCATTACAAACACAAGCACTTTTCCAAGATAAAGGGCCACCATGATGGTGAAGCTCACTTTATATTTATGCATTAGTAGTATCCTGGGACATATTTATTTGGCAGAAAGCAGGTTAGGATCTGGACTGTATGATCTCTGGTTGATATTAAAAATGACATAGAGATACACTATTCTATAAATCGCACTTAAATCAATTTTACCTTTAGGAAAACTGTTCCATAAGAGCTTCCTATGCTATTTCTTGAGAAATTTTGTATCAAATAAGCTAATCTTATTTTATATATTTATTGGTCTGTAAGTCACCAAGGGTGTTATGTTAAAAAAACCAAAAAACACGCTTGGTAAAAGCTTCCATAATATGTATTGTATATTTATGCATATACTTTTATAGATAATATTGTTTATAATATAATAAGGTTAACATCTAAAAAAAGAGAAATGAAAAAAAAGAATTACTGTTTTAATGTGTAGCTACATGGGAGTAGCACAGTTTAGTTAATGTGCTAATTAGTAGAATTCAGTATAATTAGAAGATTTATGCTAACATTTAGTATAATTAGTAGAATTTAGCCAGGCATGTAAAGGAGAAAATTCAAATTAAATATTCATTTATGTACATTAATCTTAGCTTTTTTGCCAACTTGAGTAGCCCTGTGAGTAACATCTGCTTTTTTATAAGACTCCTAATTTGAGTTGTTTCTTACTAGTGAACACAAAACTCACAATATTAGGGGACAATCCTCCAAAAAGCTTAGAAAGAAGCAATTCTATGCATGTTTTAAGTATCTGGTCCATTTAAGTGAATTAGGAGGCAGTCACTATTACCTTCAACTAGGATTTAGCAAAACCTGCAGACAAAAATACTTACACTTGATAAATAATCAGATTAATCTGTTTAAATTTAAACACAAAATTTATTCTGTCTGCTCATCCATTCTTATCTATAACACATCAAAAGATTAAATTTTCACCTCTATATTGAAACCACACAATACCTCCTACAATACTGTGGAAATTTTTTGTGGGGAGCTAAGCACCAAAAAGCCTAATTTTAATCCAAGACCATTATACATCTCACAGAGACATACACCAATGTAAGTTATATTTAGGGGAGAATAGCCGTAAGTTTTATATAAGTTAGAAAGCAGAATGTGGAATTCCAGAATCACAAATAATTTGGATTGGAAGGAGCATCTTGATGATGTAGATTTTAATGCCCACTTCAGATGTGATCCAGCAAAGGTCTTCAGGGTCTCATCCAGCTTGAAGATTTGAATATCTCCTAACGTGTCATTTCCACATCTTCTTTGGGCAGACTGTAGGCTTGGTCGCCCACATGACAAAAAAAGTATTTTCTTATATGTAGTCAGATTTTTAACTGTTTTGGCTTCTGTCCTTTTACTAAATCCTTGAGAGGAGTCCTGCTTTGTTATTTTTACAACCTCACATTACGTAGCTATAGACAGCAATAAGATCTCCTGTCACCTTTTTATTCTCCAGCTGGCTGGAAGAAGGAGCTGCAATCCAGACTCCTGTGAACAGGCCTGTCTTAGAATGTCCTTATATGGCCCCTTACTATGTAGGTGGTCTCTGCTGGACTCACTTCAGTGTATCCATGCCTTTTTTGTAGGAGGAAACACAGCGCTGAATGTTTTACTCCAGTGCTGGACAGTGGCAAAGAATAACTTTCCTTGAACTGCTGGCAATACTCTTCTTAACGCATCCCAGGATGCTGCTGACCTTCGTTGCAAGGACAGGTTGTGAGTTGTAAGAGCTAATAGTTGGAGGACTGGAAATGCCTTAGCAATCTCTCATCATCACCAATTGTATGAGCTTTGACCATGCAACAAAACTCTTAGGACATCAAGTTAGGCTGGCAAATGGTTGGACACATCCCTTAAGAACATAGTCTCCAGTCACTATCATTTTGCCCCCATACTTCTTGCAGAACACTTGCTTCAATCTCATAGACACAGGTGTTTCGCTTCTAAGTGCTCTTCATTCTCACCTTTCCTAGAGTAATTTGTATTTTCTGAAGCTGCAAATATGGAGGTGGAGAATGAGTCTCCCTCCTGCTGCCAGAAGTTACATCCCCTGCCTTCCTTGTCATTGTCCCTGATGATTCCTTCAGTGTGGTCTGTACCAGCAGTTTATTCCTTGCATCTTGGGACTCAAGCTTTTGTCTCCTCAGGGTATCTGCAAAGACATTGTTGATTTATGTGTGTCACGATTTAACTCTGGTAGTCAGCTAAATCTCACACAGTCACTTGGTCAATCCTCCTACAAGGGACTAGGAAGGCAATAGGAAAGGCAAAGAAGGAGAAACTCATGGGTTGAGACAAAGACAATTCGAAACCTGTGTGCTCAAGAAAAGCAGAATAAGTAATTCAGTCACTGCTTCTGATGGGCAGACAGGTGTTCAGCCATTTCCAGGAGAGAAGGGCTCCATCACATGTGATGGATATTTGGGAAGACAAATTGTGTAACTTGGAATGTTCCCTCCTTCCCCCAGCTTTACATGCTAAGCACAACCCCATATGGTATGGAACACCCCTTTGATGAGTTTGAGTCATCTGTCTAGCTATGTCCCCTCCCAGCTTCTTGTGCACTCCCAGCCTCCTCACTGGTAGGATGGTCTGGGAAGCTGAAAAGGCTGTGACTGCTTAGCAATAGCTAAAAAATTGCTGTGTTATCAGCTCTGCTATTGTGTCACAAATCCAAAACTATAGAACTATAGTTCTGTACTAGCTACTATGAAGAAAATTAACTGTATCCCATACAAAAAAAAACAGTAAAATGTGATTCTGTGAGTCTGACATCACCTGTTCCCCATTTACTGGTGCTGCAAGGAAGAAGAGCTAATGAAAGGCTTATCTATTGGATGTGAAGCTGCTGATGCTGTTATCCCTGCAGTAAAAAGGGAGGATAAAGACGACAGTGCATAGTCTAGAAATATAAACATTCATGTCCCTATAGCAAATGGAGGTTAAGTCTTAGAAAAAATGATGGGAGATCATTGAAGTCATTACAAAGGCAGTAGAAATGGCAGACAGTCAAGAATGTTCTAGCTGGCAATAAATTGGAAGAGCACCAATCCCAGAGGAAACAAAAACGGGAGAAACAAAAATCTTAAGTGTGAAGAGCTCTCCTTATTTCAATAAGATTGAAAGCTTCTCTAATGAATACAATTGGCAAGGGAAGTATTTAGCAATGTATAGTACCACTTAAGACATATTAAGCACTTGCATTTCCGTATGACTATTCCTTGGAGGTAATTTGAAGGACAAATGGTGTCTTGTGGTAGGGTGGGAAAAATGCGTTCACATTGTTTTTTTTCTTTCTGAATGTGGCAGAAATAGAGAAACTTTCCTGTGCAGATGATTTATCAATTTTAGGAGAAAAAGGTTTACAAGTTGCAAAAGCCATCTGTCTTTGGAAGACAGATTAGAACAGAAGAAGGACATTGAAATGTGCAGCAGGGCTGAATTTCCCATTAGTGAGGGAACACAAACAGAATCTGCTGGGTCCATTATATATATTCAGTCATATACTGCATTTTTGTCCTTTAAGTTCCACAATGGTTAACTCCAATTTTAACAATATCATTTCAGAAATCAGAAATTAGGTTTTTTTAAACACCTTCTAACCTGAAAGCAAACTATTAACATATTGTATGGCTCTCTTCCACCATAGTACTAAAAACATCCTTTCTCTCTGTGATGTGTAAGTACAGGTAAGACTCCTACAGTGAATAAGTTCTAATGAGGCAGGAGGACATTTTTCACCATAGTTTGCACAAACTTTCTGGATTTTAGGTCAGGATCACCACCTCTACATCATTGTCACCACACTGTCTCAACCCCCCAATAAAGAGTGATGAGCTTCTTGCAGGCTATGAACCCTCAAGAAAAGTAAATCTGCTTTGTATTTGAATAGGAGTTTTTTTATCAGTACATTCACATGGGTCTGCACCAATGCAAATTAATAAAAAAAATACCTCTGCCCCTGCCTCCTCTCTGAAACCTAGAGAATGTCATCAGCTGTCAAGAAAGCTGTAGTGGCCTGACTTTAGAAAGCATCCAGCCCTATTGAAAGTGAGAGAGAGTTTATCAAAACTCTAGGCCCTCAGTAATTCATCTGATAGTCATTGTGTATTATTAAGCCCTGCATATGGACACTGACCATAAAAAATTACCAAGATGACATGAAGGAATGGCCATAGGACCACCTGAGGAAGGAGTCGGAATGTAAGTAGAAAGATTTTTTAAGGAATCTGAAGAAAATTCCTGAAAGTTTTCAAGCCAGTTTTACAGACAAGAATGGGTATTTTTGGAGAATATTATTTTGTTACTCTCTTTTTAACAAATCTTGGCAAATTTTTGCCAATAAATTTAACTCTCAATGTTTTTTTTAAGATATAAAGTTCATCCTGGAATGCCTAAGCATAGATGTACAGAAATACAGGTTTCTGGAATTATGACATTGGAAAGACATTTGAATAACCGTAGACAGCAACTGATAACAGATGATATGTAATTCATGAAAATAAAAGCGTCAAACGAAATCTAAATTTTGTTTTCTTTTGTTTTAATTCAGTGAGGATTTTATTTCATCCACTTATTTGTTTATCATATTGTTTATTGATGTGGTCATTTAAATGTCCATCAAGAATGCTGCCAAAGGGCTTGTACAACAAGGTCTTTTGGAGACATGAACATACAGTCCTGGGAAAATTTCAAGGAATATGTTGTTGCTTTCTTTCTATGTTAGCATGATAATGTTAACATGATAAACTACTGAACAGCTATAATTTTGCATTTCATCAGTTCATTCATTCTGACTTTTTAAAAAAAATATTTATAAACTTAATTAAAAAATGAATATTTTTTTCCTTGTTGTGTCTTAAAATTTTTCCAGGCATAACTTTTGTGCTCAGGGTCTCGAAAAGCTCCATGTTATTTTGAACTTGCAAGTGCGAGCCTTTCTTAAAGGTCGAAGTTTCTGCTTTTTTGGTCCAAAGTGGCCTTGGACCTCCTGCTGTGTTTATCATGTGTGTCAGTCAGGTTTACTAGACACCCACACAAAATACCTTTCATTCTTGCGTGAAGAGAGTCCCAACAATACTGAGAAGGTGATCTAACTATAGAATGCTGCCAAAATGAAATTTATCTGCCAGTCAAATGAGCATTTAAAAAGAACTATGACTGCAAAGTCCACAAAACATTTTTTAAAAGTAATCACAAATTTAAATCTCTCCAGCAGATGGAAAAGTGGGACCACCTGGCAATAGGCCAGAAATAATTTTTGTTTTTCATTTAAGCTTTTTTGGATGTGTGCCAGCAAACCAAATCCAGCATCTGTTTCTGCAGCTGCTACACAGGGAAACAATAATTCCTCAGGCTAAAGTTGCTCAACAACAAATATCAAAGTAACTCAATTGATGAGTGATCAGTAAGAGAAAGGAAAATTCTTAATTGTCACCTTTATAATCTGTGAACTGAAAAAGAGTAGTAAATTTAAAGAGATCTGATTTAAAGCAAAACTCAATATCAATAAAATATAATTTTGCATCCTTAAAGAATATTTTCCTACTTTAATTCAAAAAGACACAGGTGAATATGTGCAAAGTACTTAGCACAAGTGGAAAAGTTGTATTTCATAAATCACTGCATCTTCCATGTAAATCATTCCATCTCCCCTAGAATGCCTTTTAATATTGGTTTTAGCACAGAGATTAGTACCCTAGAAAGCAAAGCTCTGCCTACAAGATGTTTTGATCTTCTCCATCAGTTTTATAAAGGCAGTAAGCTGTTGCTTTCTTTGAATTGATTAAAAAAATCCTATATTATAGAGAGGATTAGTGTGAAGGTTGGAGTGAAACAAGATCCTTATTTGTATAGACAGGTCAACTGAGCGATAAATGTGATATCAAGGAACTAGTAGCTCCTGCATCTCTATTAGTAAATTTATCCTTCCTTCCTTGTTACACTCGAAATCTTGCTAAGAATAAAAAGGAACAGTTTTGCTAAGAGTAAAAGCCTTCTATGTTGAACCCATAAGTTTTTATTAGCCTAATTAAGGCCTTAGAGTCTAATCAAAATGAGTTATTAATATTACAGTTACGCTGAAGCTAACACATTCAGTAATATAATGCAAATTCATACATATTATATCCACTTTTCCTCTGGTGTTATGTTTATACTTCAAGTCCTAAGGTCTACAACTTTGGTCTTCAAGAAAAATTGGTCCAGGGAGTAATGAAAAGTCACCGGTGTCCTGAGGTTCTTGCTCAGAAAAATATGGTATTGAGGATGGAAATTCATTCCTCCTAGGTCTTGGGTCCCCTTTTAAAATTATTAATATTTAATACATATATGTTTGGGCATGAGGTAGTGGTATGAAAGAGCTCAATAACAGCTTTTAAGAGAGCTGAAGCTTCTAGAATAAAAACAAAATGAGTCATATTGTTTGAGATATATGTGGGGTCTGTTCTCAATGAATTCTAAATACATTATTCTCATTTTCATTTAATCCATGCATCCTTTCCCATTTTAGAGCTTTGCTAGCATGTCCTATTCTGTGCATCATTTTGTAGTCACACCTTATTTTCTGTTTTTCTTTTGATATCTTGCAAAGCTACCTTACAAATATTTAAAATGTTTTCAAAGCGGTTTAATTTTAAAAGGTAGTCATCACAAATTTTAGACACCTTTTATCCAGTGTCCTGCAGCACTTTTGCAAGCTTGGCATCACTGTTGCTGTCAGTAAGATACAAATGGGAAGCAAACACACTTGAGCACCATCTTGGCTTGCTGATGGAATGCTGCCAGCCTCCTGTTCTTGCTTTTAGTTCACTGAACAGAAACTCAGCCACAATCCATGACTGAGAAATAAATTTTCACTTTCATTTATTCAACACTGTTACAACAGGCTACACAGACATTGTCCTCAGATTAGGTCAGCATAAATTGATACATAACTTCACCAAATGAAGAAATTGAAATGTATTACTTCTCCCAACATACAATCCAACAAGGATCATACTGTTGTAGAATAATTTTACATTTTAACTACCATAAAAATACTTTGATGATGAAAGTATTTCCTCTTTCTACATTCCTAAAGGGACATGAGCAGCTGGTCCACTTTCACAAAAGAACTGGGAAGGAAACAAGATCATCTAATAGAAAATGCCATTGCCTTGAGGGCAAGCAGCTGAGGTAATGTGTTTTGTTTGGTTTGAAGAAAAGGCTGAGGGATGACTTCATCCTAGACTGCAATTTCCTCAAAGTGGACAGTGGAGAGGGAGGTTCTGATCTTTTTCTCTGATGAACCCTGATAGGACAAGAGGAAATGTAATGAAGCTGCATCAGAGGAAGTTTGGATAGGACACTGGGTAAATTTTCTTCACCACAGGGTGGCCAGCCATTGGAACAGCTATTCAGGGGTATGGTCAGGGAACCCAGCTTTTCAAAGTTCAGGGAGCATCTGGATGCTGCTCTTAGCCATGTGTCATTTAGTTTTAGGTAGTTCTGAGAGAAGAGGGGAAATGGACTTGACCATGGGTCCCTTCTGATGAGATATTTTATTATTCTCTTCCTCCAAAGGGGAGAAACTTATCATGGAGAAGAGCTGCGATGCTATGAGTTGTCTAGCTACTAGAGTATGAAACATGTATTTTTGAATGTTGTCATTTTGTACACTGACAGCCATCTTTGGTCAGGTCTGTAAAAAGCAAAAAAAGTTCTTTTTGCCAAACAACAATGACATAGGAGGTTTTTTTCCTTTCCTTTTCTTTCTTTCTTTCTTTCTTTCTTTCTTTCTTTCTTTCTTTCTTTCTTTCTTTCTTTCTTTCTTTCTTTCT
>JAYDZK010000001.1:69610303-69627301 GCA_034509185.1 Euphonia xanthogaster
TTCTCTTCTCTTCTCTTCTCTTCTCTTCTCTTCTCTTCTCTTCTCTTCTCTTCTCTTCTCTTCTCTTCTCTTCTTCTTCCTCTTCTCATTTTTTTTCGTGGAGAGGGAAATCATATAGAGGAAATATGATCTGCCCATAATGCCTACATTAACTTCTGCTTCTATTTATCTTTATGAAAGAAATCTAATATTTAAAATTTCAGCATTAATCTTGTATACATATATACCATGCTCATTCTTCACATCCTTGTATTCCTGCTGTGTATCACAGTTCCAGTAAGCTTCCCTGTATTCCTATTCTCTTTTAAATTCATAAATTTATTTGCTTCTGGTCAGAATTTTTTTTAGTCTAATTATAACATCTGAGTTTTAACATTCCTTATTGTGAACAATTTGCAAGGATTTGCTGTTGTAGCTATGAGTAAAAAAATCCAAAGCCAAATTTTGAGAAACTGTCACTCCTATTTAATAACACAGGTGGAAAAGCTGTACTCAGTCTGGTCTCTAATGATAGACATGTTTATGCAGCATACATGAAACAACAACTTAAAATGCACATAATAGTTATTTACTCAGGATGAGCCACCAATATTATCTGTATTTAATGTAAGCAAATATAGGCTAAATATTATGTAATAGGTTCTAAGGTTGGAGTTGATAGCCCCTAAGAACTGTACTAGAATTCTTTCTGGAGCTGTAGCAGTGTTACACAGCTGGAACTGGAACAATAGGCTGAACAAAAAAAAAAAAGAATGAACAAAGAAAATTATTTTGATTACTCTATGTTACAGAATGTGCTGGATGAAAAACAATCTTATAATTTCTTCTCTTTTTTTTCCTTAACATATCTTTTAGTGCTTATAACAGCTATTCAAAATACACATATAGAAATCCATTATAATCTATTGTATTTCAAATAATTTTTCTGTGTTTTTATTCTCACACAGTCCATAAAAGACTTATTTTACTGTATTCCTCAGAGGAAAAGGAAGTAAAAACAATCAATTAAAGAGACTTTAAATTCTTAGCAAGTCTTACAAAATAAATTAGTGAGTTACCATTAAAAATGGCAAAAATAAAAAAAAAACAAAATCATCTTTAGATTCATAAAATTAAACCTAAATTATTTTCCCTTCATGTAGGATTATGTTATTTCCAACTTGGATTTAAAACCCCTTGAAATCAATGGGAAACTTGATAAGGTTTGGCTCAGGTCCTCTTTACGAACATTATAGCAGTAAGATTTTATGGCATTTGCACAAAAACTAATAAAAATAAGCTTTGAATTTGTTTTCCAAAATGATCCAGAAACCCATCATCTGATCCATGAGAAATCAATGGTTAAATCAACAGACAACAAGCTTACTCTCTGCTTTTGAGCCCAGACCACACCTACCTACACAGCAAGCCAGACATGGGTTGTGCAAATAAATGCAGGTCAAACAAATTCAGAGTATCTAAGTCAATTCTACCAGCTGAGGAGCTGGCTCAGTGACTTGCACTAGTGTTGAAGTGCAAGAGGGGCTCTACATGTATTCATTTAAAATATTTTTTTCTGCTGCCTGAGCTGTTCTTACCTAACATAATAACAGTAAACCCATTTTTAGCGATTTTGTTTATTGGTAAAGAAAGAAGTTGTCTTTTACAATAAATGTAGTTTTGAATAGTGCATCATCTTGGTAATTCACTTACTTATTTGATGTATTAGCCTACTGGTACCTGACAGCAATGGGAACTGCTATGTCTCAATTGATATGTTCTTTTCACTCTCATTTCAGACCTTTGAGGCTGGAAACACTCTAAAATGCTTATAATGTTAACAGCTGTACATATTTTCTTTTCTCTCATCTTAAAGGCCATAATACACTCAGGAGCCAGGCTGAGAGTTCATTGATATTGCCACTCACTTCCCAGAAAAAATGTACATCATGTGCTGACCTCCATCGGAGTCACTCTGTTTTTAATCTTCCCTTGTGAGATAAGGATTGGTCTTGCAAGTACCAGCAAGATGCACTCTCATGTGACATGCTTTTTTGACATTTCCCTCCTCAGACAGTCCTTTTTCCAGTCTCTCACTTTAATTCAAGGTGTCTTTTTCAGAACCAGAAGGACTGGTTGACACTTCTGTTTACACCTTTCTCTATTTTTGGAATGTAACCACATTATGTGATTTTAAAATGCATATTTAAACTACTCTGCATCAAAGATTGTAATATCTTCAGAAGGTGGAAAGACTTCCCAGAAATGGTTCTGTTTTCTTTGAATTATTTACAGACACATTGTCATCTCTACTTTCACTCCTTAGCACTCAGTGATACAAAATTGTCTTAGAATTTATGTATAAGAGAATTGTGCAGAAAGACTCCACAGTGAGATCTCAGGTGCTCCTTGAAAACTTATTCTGAGGCGCACGCAGAGTCTGTGAAAGTATTAATCAGACATTTGCAAAAAAGGGCTACACCAAAATTTCATGCAATGAAAGCATGCTCATCTACTGTATGGCAATCTGTACTCAGCCATTGTAGCTTCCTTGCTGCAGTGACAGAAATGTTTGTTGCTCAGGTACCATTACTAGGCTGATGTAGAGAGATTTCTCTCTGCAGATAGATATCACTGCTCTTTGAGCAAGTCTATCACTGAACAGACAGATGAGGAAGGGTATCTCGCAGATATGCACATTTTCCCATTACACATTTGCATTTTTTAATAATGTAACTTATCCTCTGAACAAACTAACTTAAATTCTATGACCTTTCTCCATAAGCATTTAAATATCTTTAATATTATTTATATTGTGAGTTGTGTTTTGCTTAGCCTGTATACAGATAGAGATTTATCTCTAATGGCACCATTCTGTGACATAAATATCATCATGAATCATTTACTTAGGTCATAAATTTCATTGTGTTTCCCATTCAGACCAGAACAGAATCTTGCTGGATACTGGGGTGCGTTCCTACTAGGGAAGAAGTCTTGTTCTTCCATTCAGGACTCTCCAAGGGAAAAGAAGATGAAACTATTCCCCAAATACAAAAGGCAAGCATTAATCAATATTGTGATCTGAAAAGATGTGAAACAGATTCTTTTCCTGCACAACAAAAGTCAGATTCCTTGCAATTACAACCAGTCAAGTAGTACTAGTGTATCTAACACCTTTGAATTAAATGCTGTTATGCGCAAGCTTGTCCAAAACTCGTGATGTCTTTTGTTCATTGGCATTCAAACTTTATGACTGGGCAATTATTCTGTGGCTTTCTCATAAACTGTTTATAAATTGATTACTTGGACTTCATGCAGTCTTATTTGAGCTTCATGGTAGATCATTGAAATATCTGCTTTATAGCAAAAACCAAGTAATGAACAGGCAAACAGCTTATGGAAAATGAAAACATGAAACTAGAACAAGTAAGTAAATTAGATATTTAGATTTTTAAAGCATCTGATTATCATCTGAATATTCATGACTGCTCTGTTTCAGCAATACTTACTTGTATGCATATTAATAGGTATAATTGCTTTTATTATTTTATAGGTTTAACTTTTATGGGTAGATTACAATATCTTTCTTTGTCTCCCATATCATCTGATCTCACATTTTTTTAGTTACACATCTACTACCTTTAATAGTCACACATATGCCTGTGTGTATCAATATTTCTCTTCAGTCATATTTCCTTTCTAACCTTCTTTTACTTAAGGAGATTAAATTTTTTTTTTTCTTCTTTGCACTCTTAAACATATAGAGGTTTTCCTTTCAATTTTTTGCTTTCCAAGGGTTGAGATTCCCAATTTCTCTGTTCAGGCTGAATATAGAAAGAAACTGCTTTTGGCCTATTCAGCAATTTTCTCTTCAGTAAGATGACTATTTGGATGTTGACCATCATTTATTTGTTTTATGGGTGTCATTTCTTCTTAAACAAAGAGCTGTTAGTTACAGAAAGAAGAAATATTAGTTACTTATAACTTCATGGTATGGTATACATGTCATGTAGTGAAACCTTTAAAATACATGAACACATATATATCACATGTTAATTTGAGCATGTGATGGCAAAAAGAATAATCACCTCCATCCTTACAGGAGTCCAAGACATGAATTTTTAAGCTAATAGCTTCCAGACAGGACAAGAAACTTTTTCCTATTGCAAAAATAATTAATTTTCTAAACTTCAGGAAAGGGCACAACTGTGACTTTCTATGTACAGGAATCTAAAGAAAATACACAGGATTGTTTGTTCCTGTGGCTATATAATATTTTGTTTCTCAAGAAGACAAAAGTAAACCTTTCTATTTTTCCTGCTTTTTGTGAAGACCCATCTTATTTTTCAATAGGAAAAGAAAAAGCTTCTTGTTTCCTGGTGGTAAATCATTTGGCCAATTGTTCCAGAGTTGCCTATTTACTTTAAAATGGCATAAGGAAAGACTAAAATGCAAGCTATAATATAATTGACTCTTACTATCAACAATATTGAAGGACTGCTGAAACAGGATCAGTCCCATTTTGTGATCAGATGTATGAGTATCAGATGTACAAATGTATGAGTACAGAAGTACTATCACTAACTTCTCTAGAAAAGAAACAACTTTTCTCTGTTTTATGAGTTTGTTTGTTTTTTTTTTTTTTTTAAGTGCTCCACACTTCCTGTCTGCTATATTTTCCAATATCATCTTGAAACCAGTGGTGCTGGTATAACAGCTCTGAGGAGGTAGTCCCAAGGTATGGATGCAAGTACAAGGTTGCAGTATTTCTCCTTGGAATGTGAGTATGTAGCAGGAGTAGAAAGGACTGGAGTATTTGCTTTCTTTTCCTTTTCATTTACATCTGGGCAGCAAGTTAGGTGGGAGGATATGACTTTATTGAGATGCAAAGTTTAGCTTATGAACCGGAATCAGATCCTGGAAATGAAAGGGAAGAAAATTCTGAGTCACCTGATAAAATGGAGGAGCTTTGAAGGACAATCTCACCAGTAAGGTTTATTATCATCTTTGGTGGGTCTTCCTAGCCTTGTGAGTTAGCTACTGAGAGAAGACAAAACCCTCTAGCAATGAAGTTGGTGTATTCTTTACATACATGGATGAGGAACTCAGTTTCTCACTATCTGAATTATTTAACTCTTAGTTGTTATTCAGATCACAACATAGTTTCACATGAAATGAGAGGACCACCTCACAGACCACCAAACAAAATATTTGGTACTGGTAGTCTGAGGGAAGCACAGAATTGCAACACCATGAACATAAAAATGGGATCAAAGTTATGGTGTCTCTTTCCACATTTGAATATCAATATTGTTGATGTCATTACAGCTTCCATTTGGCATGATGACCTAGCCAAATAAAGGGGACAAAATTTAAGACATGCAATTTTTCATTGATTTTTTCCTCTGTCATCTTGGTTTACCCAAATAAGTAAAAAGCTCCATTTCACAAAGCATGGGCTTTGATGACACTACTAGGCCCAAACAGGTAAGGGATTCATCAGTAATGTTTATAACAGCAATCTAGTCTTAAAAGTCAACTGTTCTTTCATTGACTTAATGAAATATTCTGAAAGAATTGGTAATCTCTCACATTCTCCTGGATTAGAGGCTTGGTATCAGTTTCTGGCCAATCATAAATCTTTGTGAAGAAAAAAAAAACAAACACAACAAAAACAAACAAAATACCCACACTAAATGTCTCTGGAGAAGATGGAAGAGGAAACAACATATTAAAAAAAAAAAACAAAAAATCCACACGTTCATTATGGAGGCATATCTTTTTATGAAGAGACGCTCTAACCTCATTAAATGTTACTCAGTGATCCCAAGATCAAGATTCACTTAAAAGAGCTGTCAAGAGGCCATTTCAAGGGATTCTAGTAGGAATTCATAAGAGGGTGACAAAAGTGGTAAAGAGCTATAAATTTATTTTGCATTTAGTTCCTCTGTCTCAGAGGAATATAGTCAGACTTGCACAGAATGAGCAATAAGCTGATTAACATAAGAAATGGCTCCTTTATCAAGACCATTCATTTTTGAATAAGTGTTAGGAACTACCTCTTGCCTTATAAGCCAAACCTTAAATGTTCTCTTTTCTAAACCTAGGATACTTATGCTTGATTCTTAAGGGATTGTTTCAAGCTATTTTAACTACAAAGGGCTTTTTAATTCACAGTGTTTTGAATACACTTACACATAGATTAAGTGATTACTCAAGAAGTTATTATTCTCCTCCTGCCCACTGCCCTATTTCCTAAATGACGCACAAATCCTGCAGTTAATCTCACAGAGGTCACTGAAGGAACCCTAATAGGATGTCATCATAGCACTATAAGCTGCTGCAGGACTGACTTTTCCCAGGTACAGAAGCCACCATAGGTGAAATGTCTTTTTCTTCCCAATCAGCTTATTAACATAAATAGCTGTCAAAAAATGCCTACAGACTTCTTTCTTCTCAATGGTGAACAATACCTCACTTTTTTTTTTTTTGTTGTATGGTTTGATATGGATATGAATTTGGTTTAGTTTTAATTTCTATTAATCACTCAACTCTAGTTTAAAGTCTTGTTTTGATTTTCTGGTAAAAAGTTTCTCTCCTTCAGCCTCTTCTAGAGACAGAACTCTCACTTCTATTCTTTTATTATTCTCTAGTCTTCCAAGTAGGTTGAGTCTCTTCAAGTATTCAAAAAAACAGACCACAAATATTTGTCACTTTGTGAAGAAAGTATTGCGCTATGAGACAGAATATATCCCGACTACTAGTCTTTGCTTTTATCTGATTTAACCAAAGTGATTTAAACCAACTAGATAGCTAAGGCCCACAGGGACAATAGTTCATGCTCCCCTATGAGATGGGAAGGAGAATTGATTGGGTAAAAGTGAGAGAATTTGTGTGTTGAAATTAAAGCAGTTCAATAGGTAGAGAAAAAAACATCCACACAGGCAAAGCAAAATAAAGAATTCATCCACCACTTCTTATGGGCATGCAAGTGTTCAGCCAGGTCCAGGAAAGCAGGGCCTTGTCACATGTAACAGTTACCAGGGAAGACAGCCACCGTTACTCCTAATGTCTCCTCTTCTACCTTCTTCCCCCATCTTCTATCACTGAACATGATGCCATATGGTATGGGCTATCCCTTTGGTCCTTTGAACAATTCCAACCTCATCTGTGTAGCCTTAATTGTTAACAGATTTACAGTAGTCTGAATAAATCAGTCACATCACATTAGTTTTCTCTGAAACATTACTCCTTTCTTATTGTAGGTTCTCTTAGGATGAGATCCATCTAAACTAAACGAGATAGTGGAGTTAGAGCAGATCATTGGAGCTTTATTTCAAATCAATAGAGACAGAGAGAGAGAGAGAGAGAGAACTTCAAAAGGATGTTCATCAAATCTCTTCCACATGAGATGAATCACTTCTGGAGGTATTTGTTTTCTCTTGACTATCAAGGAGTCTTCCTAATCTAAATTTTACCTGTTCCCAGTTACATTAGAAAAATTCCCTGCTTTTCTCAGCTACTACATCTTTCTGATATTGTACAAAGATTAATCACTGTTGTCTTCCTCTAACAGTTTTCAATTTATTTCTTCTTCCCACTTGTTCTGTGAAACTTTGGAAGTAGCATTTAATAATTTAAATACAATCTGTTAAGTACACAAAGAGAAAAAAAAGATTGGCTGGTAAGTAAAAATGTTTGCTATCTCAACTTTTGAAAGGTTACTTTAACAACATAATATTTTTTTGTTTGCTTTGCTTTTTGTTGGTGTTTTTTCCTTCTTTTTAAAAGTTCTAGAAAGAATGGCTTTACCACAAAAGCACTAAATAGATAAGTTTTGGGAGTTTATGATAAAGTGTTATTTTTGCTATCTCTGTATCTAGACATTTTGAAGTCTGTGCAATTTAGTAGACATGATATCAACAATGAAAACCTTTTCTGATCATCAGCTACTGTGTAATTGACATACAAATGCTCTAGAACTACTTGGCATAATTTAAGTATTATTCACAATAAATTATCTATAGCGAAAACAGTCAACTCCTATTAAAAAACACCTTAATTTCTACTAAAAAAAAGCAAACAAATCTTTCTCTTTTTAAAATAAAACAATAATAGAAATAATAAAGATCATGTGAGTTGAACACTTGAACTTTGTCTTTGCTCTATTAGCAGAAGAATGTTGTATTAAAAAACACAGTTTTTCAGTCCATCACAAGATTGACTCAAAGAGCAAATGTAATTCTAACAAAAAGACCTATTTAGAGCAGAAATAATTGCAACAAGAATTTATTCTTCAAATGGAAATATTTTAGGCTTCTTAACGAAACCAGAAAAAACTTTATTGAACAAAAAGCATAAAATAAAAGATATAAATTATGACAGGAAAAGGGGAAATGAACACAATTGAAACACAGGAAGCTTCATCTGAATATGAGAAAAAACATCTTTACTTTAAGGAGGAAAGAACACTGGAACAAGACTCCCAGAGGTGGTGGATCTTCCTTTTCTAGAGATATCCAAAACCCACCTGTACCAGTGCAACCTGTTCTAGGTAAACCTGCTTAAGTGAGGTGTTAAATTATGTATCATTAAACATACTTTCCAACACCAACAATTCTGAGAATAAAAAAGAAAAAATATTTTCTAACTATTCAGAAAATTAGAATAGAAAAGAGCAAGAGAACTGTGGAGGTGCAATGATATGACTGATTCAATATGAATTGTGTCAGAAGCTTTTTATTTTATGACAGTATGAATTCATTAGTTTTGTCTGGGGGCCCTGAAGTAAGTACTTCTTAAATACACACTTAGGGTTCCTGGATTTATATACTGAAGATACAAAGAGTTAGAGCTAGGGTAAGAGTTAAAGAGGTGAAAACAAAACCAAAAAACCCACGTTGTTCACTTTAGTTCATAAAAAGTGAATTTGCAGCAGGGCAAGTGAAGGGCTCTGTGATTCACCTGGCGAAAGTCAGCTCCTCATGTAAGAGTTCTATGACAGCTCAACTTGGTTAGCTTAGATGAATGAAGGTTAGGCAGACATGTTTTCTTTCCAAATCAGGGTGTAAAATCAGGAAATAAGACAACCTTTTTCAACAGACAGACAAGTATCTGTAGGAACACATTCAGCCTGAAAATTGGTACAAGGCTTTCCAAAGAAATGTGTGAGTGTCTGGAGCAGCTAATTACTTGCAGTCCCCTTATACCATATGTAGAATGGTTATCAGTGTCTCCCAGAGCTGTCTCTCTGATTAACTTTAAACAATTTTGGCATAAAACAGAAATAGCCAGTGAAGAAAAGACCAAGCTTACAATTCCTTTTCTGTGTCCTAGCCTTAGTGAAACAGCTTCTTTCTTCACAGCCCTGAAATGCCTCCAAAATTTCACCTTTCACAGCGAGCTGCTACAAAACCAGAAAGCTGAGTCCTAGAGCATTTATATCCAGATTATTTTGGACCTGATATTTGGAATCACAGGTAGAGAGGTAGAAAGGCAGATTTGAACCTACTAAACCCAAAATTAATTTTCTTCAGACCTTTACCTTGTGAGAACAATGATCCATGAAGCCCTTTTTACATCCACTGAGACTAGTAATGTTAATAGTCCTCTGTTAATTCCCTCTGTTAATGTTTCAGAGGGATCTTTCTTTAAGAGTCTGCCATTTTCAGCACACAGCTTCTAATCTAACTTCCAAAGGACACTCTGAAGAATCAATTAAATTAATCTCAGCTGACTTTCCCAATTTTATATTAGGCATTTATTATGAGACTGAAAAATACCTGCAAATTAAAAACAGAAAAACTAAAAAATAAGCTTGTATGATCCATTCCAGGGAGGAGCAGAGACCAACCCTACAACTCAGGGGTGATGCCTACCTGTCCATCAAAGATCCTTTACTTAAATTATAAGCATTATTTCCATATTAGCCCTAGAAATCTAGCTGTCATCTGTTCATAAGCTAATTATATTTTTTTAATTTTAAGTTATGCATACCATTCTTGCATATTAATTGCACACACCAAAAGATTCTGAAACAAAGTGACTCAGTGTGGAAGGAATACAACTCCAGAGGGTGATTGCACCCTGTTTCAGGAGTGGCTAAATTGCTCTCTGGAAGTAACTGGACTTTAGGTGGAGTCACCAGCATGTTTGGCTTAATTCTTCTCTTATCTTCTAGAAGCAAGTGTGGACTAGATACCGAATGGTAATCCTTTTGGAATCGGTTGAGCCCTGGTGCCAAAGGGGCAACTCTCACTCTCTCCGAAATTTGAAGGTTAAAAAGTGTTCAGATTCCACAATAAATTATGTAGATTTTTTTTTTTTTTAACTTCAGCAGTATCCAAAAAACCCCAAAGAAACATGCAAACAAAACCCCCTAAATGTATTTTCCCAAGATACAGTACAAAGAGAGAAGTCTTAATTTAATTGTCTGTACAGAGGAATTTATTGCTATTTTACCCCAAGAGATCAGAAGCAATCAAGCAGAGCTGATAAATTTGGTGCACATTATGGCCTTTTACTCCTACAGAGAAGCAGCTGGAAGCAAGGTTGAACACTGCAGGATGTCTCAAGCAGCACTTTGTGCAGGTGTATAGGAAATGTCACACTAAAAAACTTGTCAGAGACAAGGAAAAAAACATTGAGAAGGTAAGACAAGAATTTATTCTTATTGTAAGGAAAAGCTTAGTGGTTTAGTTCAAAAAGTATTATTCAAATATATTTGAAACAAAATGAGAAAAAACAAGAAAATAAAAGAAGATAAAGTATACTGTTGTACAAAGCATCTCAATAATAATAAAAACAACAGCAACAACAATAATAATAACAACAACAATATAATTCAATTAAAAATGCTACACACTTCATTGTTACTGTTACTTTTCCTCTGATGGTATGATCACACTTATGGTGGGTACCACACATTTTCTGGGTACCAAGAGTACAGTACAGGTCATCATCACACACAAAGAGGGAAATTCCCGCAATCTGTAAGTGCCTTTTACAGGAAGAAGTGAGAGGTGCATGATAAAGTTTCTTTTTTTCCCTCTAAGATTCAAATTGGACTATTTGTCCAACACACATTTATACCTTGATATTTCTTTCAGAGATGTTGATCTGCATCTTCATGTTGCAACCAAATTTAGTGTACCAGATGGATTTTACATATGTCGAATGCTTGTTATTCTTTTCTCTTGTTATCCCTATAACTGTTCCTGTCCAATTTCTATTTATTTTACTGATGATTGGTGAGTTATTCATAGCCTTGCCATCACCAGTAACAAGCTGTGCCTCCCTTCTCATCATCCCATGCACACTATGATCACTCTCAAGGCCCTTGTTATCATTCCAAGTAATTATTTCTCTGTGCTACATCAATATATGAGGAAGTCATAAATACTCTGTTTTGCAGAGAATAACTTTCTGCTACTAATATATATATATATATAAATTATGTTTCTACAAATTAATTTTAAAGATCTGATTGTTAGGAGAAGAAGTTATTTCAGCTAAATCAGGTAAAAGCAAAACTACAGACAGGTTCAGAAAAGCTCAGACAAAATCTGATAAATTTCAAATCTGAGGCCTTTCAAACCTGATACTAAGCCTGTGGCTGGCAATTAGTAATGGCAATGTTAGATTTACTGGGATTCTGGGCTAGAGAAATAATTAAGTCATGAAAAAATGAAGATGAGTATGGGAAATAAGCCTCTGAATGACACCAATATTTATATGCTACATTTACTTAATCCTTTACTGTTCAACTCTCCACTGAATATTTCTTTACTTTTTTGCACTAGCTTTTCCTTTATCATACTATTGCTTTGGTTCACAGTTCAGTACACTAGAGGAATTTGTAAAAACCCATTCAGGTGCAAGTCAATAAACAATTACATGCACCCAAATTAAGGGAAACTGGGACTTCAGCGTACAGAGGTTAAATATCAGTAAATTTCAATGGAATTGCCTCAAGTCTGAAGTTTTTTACCAGGCCTAAGATAACAAAAAATTTTATAAAATCTCCCACATAACATTTCCACAATATTTTTCTTCCAAATATCATACAGAAAAAACTTAAAGGACATACAGAAACTTGAGCTCTTATGTTGCTTAAACTCACTTGAAAGTCCCTATAATTCCTAAAATCCAAATGAGAACAAACCAACCAACCAAACAAATGAAGTAAACAAAATTAAGAGGACATTCTTATTGCTAATGTCAAAGCAGATCTATTTTTCTATGCATATTTCTACAGAAATCTGACTTGTAAAGTTCATACTTCATTCTGTATTTAAAGTAAGAAAAATAAAATGAAATTATAATAGCAAAAGCCAGTAAGCCAATCTGAAATGGAAGGAGCAATGTCCCCCTCTCCCCCTCAAAAGATATGGTAAAAAAGGCTTTAGGAGGGTATGTAAGTGAATAAGCATTATTTCAAAAGTTTTAAATCCACAGTATCAGTTCCTTCATAGAGAGTTGCCCTTAACTTTGGACAGCAACATTTGATTTACATCCAAATTTTTGCTAAAACCCCAAAAATGGCCCATAATACAGAGGAGATTTGATACACACGCTGCAAATTCCACTGTATGTGCAGTAATTTATATGGGGTTAAAAAATTCTGATGTAACAGAATTCTGTAATTTGTTCTTTGTCAGTAAAACTGCTAAGAGGAACTCATCAGGATTTCAATATTTCATGAGCAAGCTATGATTGTGTTTTCTTTACTGGGTAAACAATGAAGATACTGAAACAATAATAACAGGTAATGCACAAAGAAGATGCAATATAGCATGCTATTTCAGGAGACATTTCAAACAGATACGTATTATTATATTTTGAAACTTATCAATACATTAGAGAAATCTATTAGGATGATAGGGAGAAAAAAGACCCTAAGATATGACACATGGCTAAAAGAATGTCTATACCAAATAGAAGACAGTGGCAAAGAAATGTCTGACTTACGCAAAAGAGCGTTCTTGAAGACACTGTCTTAACTTTGAAAAGATATTTGCTTTTTCAGACTGGCACTGTGCTTGTGGATGGGAGTTTATTTTTATGAGGACATTAGTATTATCATACAAAGATAACTCTTTCACATATCTTTGTATGATAATACAAATGTCCTCATAAAAAATAAATACAAATGTCCTCATTTCACAGAATGTCAGAATCAACTAGGCTGGAAGAGACCTTTGAGATCATCAAGTCCAACCTATGACCTAACACCAACATGTCAATTAGACCATGGCACTGAGTGCCACATCTAGTCTTTTCTTAAACACCTCCAGGGATGTTTATTCCATCACCTCTCTGGGGAGCTCACTCTAATGCCCAGTCACCTTTTTTGTGAAGAACTTGTGGCAGTATCTCTTCAGTAGTGTCCACTGAGAAGACCAAAAGCAATGGCCATGAACAGAAACACACTACGTTCTGCCTGAACATCAGAAAACCCTTTTTTTTCTGTGAGGATGAATGGGTTCATCCTCACAGAAAAACAGGTTGCCCATAGTATTTGCAAAGTCTCCCTTTTCAGAGATGTTAAAAATCCAACTTGAGATCATCCTGGTAAGGCTGCTCTAGATTACTCTGCTTGAGCAGGGGGAATGGAAGAGGTGACCTTCAGTTGTCATTTCCAACCTCAACCATTCTTGTGATTCTGTGATCTTCTGCTTCTGGAGAAATTCAGTTAAGCTTCGGTAATTTCTACAGCATTATTCACTGTAAAAAATACTCATAATCCCAAAAATATTTCTATTATTAAAACTGGAAAAAAAAAAGGTGGAGGGAAAACATGGCTGTTATCTAGAAATATAGTTGCAGAAATAGCATCAGAGAAGAAAGAAGATCAATGTAAGCGAACAGATACTGCTGGCATGAGATTGGGAAGATACATAATGCCAAGAATAAATTTGCATTCCAAAGTAGAGGTAGATTCCAAACAAAATTGTTGTAGTAACCAAAAATAGGTAATAGTAAAGATTGCTGGAAGAGCAGGGAAATTGTCTCAAACTGCTTTTAATGTGGAGTTCACACATTTAGAAAAATGTGAGACTGACAGTCTCCTAACGACTGAGACTTGGTTAGACTCACTGAGAATATCTATACTATAAAAAAGGCGAATAGAAAAGTGAGCTCAGAAGCTGCAGTTTTGATTGTTATGCAGCACACTTAAAATTTTTCCTGCAATAATTTAATTTTAAGGTTACACAAGGAAAACAGGATGATTCATAAAACCATTTCATGCCAAGATACTCTGACCAGAGATAGTATTTTATAAAAATAGCACAGAATTCAAAGGTCCAAGTAATTATTGAGAATTTAGAGATATCATTACCTACTGTCTTGTGAATAAAAAATTGAAGGATTTGAAACTGTCTCTTTGCTTAAAAAGCTAAGGAGATAGTTTGAGGTTCTATTAGATGTGCATGGCAAGGTTTTAGTAGCAGGGACACAGGAAGCCTGTCTCAGAAACTCCCAGAGGCCACACCTATTTCCAACAGAGCCAATGTGAGCTGGATCCAAGGAGGACCCATCCCTGGCCAAGGTAAAGCACATCAATGACAACAGTAGAACCTCTAGGATTACAGTTTCAAGGGGAAAAAGTTACTTCAGAACAACAATTTCAGCTGTGACAGAAAAATAAGAATATATGAGAGAACCAGCCCTGCAGACACCAAGGTCACTGGCCAAGGAGGGGGATAAGGTGCTCCAGGCATGGGAGCAGAGATTTCTCTGAAGCCTGTGGTGCAGGCTGTGGTGAAGCAGCTGAGTCCCTATAGCCTCTGAAGGTGTGTGGTGGAGCAGAGAGATCCATTTGCAACTTGTGAAGGACCTGCAGATTGATCAGAAGAAAGCTGCAATCCTATGGGAATCCCACACTGGATCAGGCTCCTGGCAGAGCATGGGGTCCTGTTGAAAGACATGAACCCATACTGGGTCAGGATTGCTAGCAGGACTTGTGATCCCATGGAGGACTGCTGCAGCAGTCAATGAAGAATTGTAGCTTGTGGAAAGGACTCACATTGGATAAGATCGTAGAAGATTGTCTCCTGAGAGAGGGACTCCCACTGGATCAGGTGAAGAGTGTGAGGAGTCCTCCTCCTGAGGAGGAAAGAGCATCAGAGACAATGTGTGATGAACTGAACAGTGTCCATTCCCCATCCCTCAGTGTTGCTGGTGGGAAGGAGACTAAGAATTAAAGAAAAAAATGAAGCCCAGGATGAAGGGAGGAGGAGAGAGGGAAGGTGTTTTAAGATTTGTGTTTATTTTCCCTTAGCCCACTCTGATCCAGTTGTTAATAAATTTAGCTAATTTTCCCAAGTTGAATCTGTTTTGCCTGTGTCAGTAATTGTGAGTGATTTCTCTCTATCTTAATACATGAACCTTTGATTATATTTTCTCTCATCTTTGTGGAGTGATAGAGCAGTTTTTGTGAGCTCCTGGAATCTAGCCAAGGTTAACTCACCACAGAACTGGAAGCAGTTGGAATGCCCTACATATACTGAGATCTTTTCTGAAAACAAAAATTTATTAAATCTTCAGTATAATACAAGCAGAGGTAATTATCTTATTAAATAAGTGTGTTTGCTAAGGCTTAACTATTATCACTCTTAGATTGGTATAAACCTCATAACAATTTAAAGCTGACCATGCTATCATGTCTTTGATCCCTCCAGACTGCTTAGCAGCACGGGATTATAACAGCAGGGATATTAAAAGTCCAATTAGTTTTAATAAGACTTCAGCTTCTTACCAGTGCTGATACATTTCTACCACATTTCTGGATATGGTTAAAATATCTAAAGCCAGAATTAGTAGTATAAGAATTTAATAAAAAAGCCCAACAAAAGAAACAAACAAACAAAAAATCACAAAGCAACCCCCCAAAAAGACCTGATTGTCCTGGACCAGGAGCATTTGCACAATAACATCAGGGTGTTGGAGAGGAGGAAAAGAAAAACATCAGTGGGATACCAGGAAGCTTAGATTCCTGCATTAAGATCTTAGTAGATACACAAGATTATCTAATTTAAATATCTGAGATCAAGTCTGTGATCCTGAAAGATTTACAGCTGTCGATATGTGAGACTGAGCTCCATAGAAGACTCAGGTTTTCACTGCGAAATTTCTCAGGCATAAAATTTTCTCAATTCATACATCCTCATAAAGTGTTTAATCTTGAAACAGGCAGAAGAATTTACTGCTTCTATATTAAGTAAATAAAGTCTATGTCCAGAAATTGGGCATTCATCCACCAAGAAGCTCAGAAATTTCAGCCTACTGGGCATAACTTGTACATAAATAACCACTTCAGCTGTACTTAGTATGAAGTGACAATAGCCACTTCTTTAAAAAAAAATAACTGGAGAGTTATTCTTGCTTTTATACAATTTTTTTTTTTGACTATTACAGGCACGTAGCTTCCAAGTAACATAAATTTGGTTACCCATGTCAGTTATAGAATATTTCCTATGAATACTTCAGCGTGATACAGAGAAGCACATAAATACTAAAAAAAATTCAGTTTTCAAAAAAGAATGAGAATTCAATTAGCTGATAAAAATGTGGAGAACATCTGTGAGATGAGAATAATCTTACAGTCCATTATTTAATATACTTGTTTAGAAAGGGAAGTCTTAAAACTGTTTAAACATGTAGCATGGATTATTTGTTAGTTAAGATGAACAAGACATCCATCAATGTAAGATTCCAACGTTCCATAGAGGAAGGGGATTCAGGTTATATCAAATCATACTGCCTCCCCCATATATAACTGGAATCAGCTTCCCAGTCAGCATGACGGATACTTCATACTGACAGATACAGAATACCAATTTAGTGAAATGCTGAATATTCCTAAATGCAAGGTAAGGACAACACATGGTCTCAGGTAGTTAAATAGATATGTGAATTTCAGCACCTAATAATGTTGTTACCTGTTGTGTTGCACTAAATAGTTATTTAGTTGTTAGCACTGGGTGTTGGAAAAAATGTTATTGGGTCACATATTCC
>JAYDZK010000001.1:69627401-69660022 GCA_034509185.1 Euphonia xanthogaster
GGAATATGTGACCCAATAACATTTTTTCCAACACCCAGTGCTAACAACTAAATAACTATTTAGTGCAACACAACAGTTACCCTAGTTTTACCGACTCAGCCTAGGTGAATCTTGAAGCACACCTTTTTTTATTGTAGTCACAGAAGACATGGGCTACAACTGTCTGCAAAAATTGTTATAAGTGTTTAAAAATAGCCAGGCATGTGGAGCTGCAAGCTGTCATTCAAGCTTATATGTCTATCCCTTAGTTTTCTGGGGAACAAAGAAGAGGTATTTTTCCCCTTTTCCTTTTTTTTTTTTTTCCTTTGGAAACAAATAGGAACTTCAGAATGTCCCCTGGTTTTAATCTGGAATAGGTTAAAATATTCAAATATAAGATTTGTAAAGCACTAATCACTGGCTAAATGTGAAATGCATTGTGTATTTAGTCTTCCTCTAATCTAATTACAAAAAATATCATGGTAGGCATGTATCAATGTATTTATGACAGCAGTCTACACATAATGATCTCATGTATCCTTCTGGTTGCACACCATAAATGCTGCAGAGCAGGTGGTCCTGCGGATCAGCTCAAACTCCTTCAGCTCTCTATGTTGGCACAGTACATAATGGAGTGAACAAAATAAATGGTGTGAAACTACTAGTTGCTATGCCTGGATACCATGCTTTCCCATTTTAATGCACATAAAATCTGTAGATATTAATTTTTTGGTTTGGCACATACTCTGAAAACAACTGCCGAAACACAATTTGCCATACAGATGAGTGTGAGATTGAAGCTTATTGAGGTTTGGATAGTAATATGCTTGAGCAGCCCTCGGAACAATGCTAAGCTTTGCACAGTTAAGCACAAAAGTGTTATCATTTGTCTTCAGAGAATACTTTGAATAGATATTTTGCATAACCTTTTGATACCATACTAAAAATATTCCTGGAAATAATGGACCTCCAGAATAACTATAGTCATACATAGCTATCTGAATGGTAGTTTTCAAATTAGCTCATTTGGTAAGCTAATTAACATCCAAATTAATTAATTCAGTTCTATCTGAAAATTAGAATGAAGAAACTCGTGTAAACATTTATCTCTTTGAGATGAAGTTCTTTATTAGCTTAAGTCAGTGTCAGAGGCTTTATCTAGGTTCAATAATACAAGATGTCTAACTAAAAAATTATTAACTCCTGTAAAACAGGTGAATTAAACTGCATCTATATCCACTTACATATAACTACTTTAGCATTCCTGGATCCTGGTGTACATACTAGGGACCAACTGATTGTATACAAAAGCCATAAGGGGATAGACATCAGCATTTTTTCCCATTTGATTTTCTGAATATATTAATACATACAATAGACATGTGTGTATATATAAATATGTACTATATAAATATATTAGATGTATATATATATACAAAATAAGAACTAATGTTTACCTAAAAACTGACTGTTAAAGGGTATCAAAGGTAGAATTTGTGTATTCAACTTGCTTTCACTTACTGTAAATGATAGATTATACTTCAATTAGAAGGCATACTAGACTTGAATTGGTGTGACAATTCTGACAGGAAAAGCAGCAAAAATGACTAAATTATCCTGATTGATTGAATATTCTGTCAGATCCCGTCAGTATAGACATACTGCTGGTTTATATCCTATTTTGTGTTAGATTCCCATTAAGAAATAATGTATGAAGTTAACGCATTAATTTAATATGCTTTAAAAATAGGAACACTTTAAATATTAGTATGCATTTTAGTATAGGCTGCTTATAGTATATAACAATTACTAATTTATACATATGAATATTATTAGTGTGTTGGAAATATATATAAGTTCAGCAAGAGAACACAATGGATGCTTGTTTAAGACCATGGTTTCAGGCAGATTGCACACTTACAGAACAGTAGAAGTGGGTTTATTGTTACTTTATTTTAGATGCCTAAAACTCCTCTGAAATTCTGGTGCACAGTGAAAATCATGCAATTATCTTCTCAACCTTTCAATCAAAATAAACCTCTCAACCTGCCTAATGTCAACATCTAAGCATGGTGAAGTGAATCCCACCACAAAACCTATGAGAATTGAGCAAACTTACAAAGATCTTATTTATTTAATGTTATTAATAATGTAGACTGGAATCATGTTTTGAAGTAGACCTCAATAAATTAACTTTGCAGAAGCAAACTTTCATCTTTTGAGGGAGAGAAATACTTTTATGTGTTACATATTATAAAAAGGGGGGTAGAGACAAATAGGAAAAAATAATTTCATAATAAGACATTGAGTAACAATTTTCTGCAGCAAAAATGTGTTTGTGAAGAATGTTTTTATCCTCACTAATTTGTAGGGGATCAATCTTAACTAACTTTAATAACCTAAACAATGTTACTCAGAGTTCATTTATTGACTGACAGAAACCTTTTAAAGGTGATTCATTGGCTATATATCCAATTTCTAGATGGCAAAAGCAGAATCGGTTTCCGCTTAAGATTCTGGAATTCTCTTAACCAAGTAATGAAAATATATTGGTGGTGACTATTTTTTTTTTTTTTAAGCATTTAAAAATCAAGGATGGAATTTTACCTAATACATAATCTATGATGAAACTCTTGTTGATTTAATTCATTATTTTGGAATACAAATTAATCTTCTTGTGGACAAAGAAGATTAATGAAAATAATAAACATAGATGTAAACTTGAGCATATATTTTCCTTAAACACTTTTTCTATTCTCCAACACATGCAAGGTGCATATCCTCGTATAATAAACCTATTAAATAGCTACTTTTATACCAAAATTGAACACCAAACTCTGGCATAAGAACTTACTTGGTTGGAAGGTAAGGGAGGTGGAGTCTGGCTGTTGCTTTGATTTGCTTTGATTTGTTTTTTTTTCTCAAACTTCACATGAACATCTGTTCCAGAATTCAAGTCTCTGACAAATATATTTTTTGATGTCTGCTGGAGCATACACATAATACATGCAGCTGGAGGACTACATTGCGTTGTTTGCAGAAGGTTGGAGCCACTTCATTGTCCCAGCCAGGTGATTTGTAACAGGTGCTCACTGTGACCTCCTTCTCCTTGTTGGCATCTTCTCTGATCCTGTGCCATACACGCAAGCTGCTCCTTTCCATTGAGCATGATCCTCCTACCTTGCTTCCTCTTCCCAATTTTCCTAAAAGGCCTGTAAACATTCATGAAAACCACTCCACTATGTCCCTGTGATCCTCTGTGATGAGGTCATTACTGTACAACTATTCATAGGTTTTCAGTTCCTTTTCTTTGTTTATGATGTTGCCACAACTTATATAGGCTTCTAGACATACCATTTTTTCCAAAGAGAGGTTGAGGTTTTTCCCTTTATTTTTGTCTCTGGTGTGCTTCTTACAATCTCCCCCTCCCTCACTTATCTGCAGGCATTGATCTCCAGTGCCTCAAGACCCTGGCTTAAATAACTCCTCACAAGGTTAGCAAGCCAGTGGGGAAAGATACTCTACCCCACTCTCCTTGGCAGTGTCTCCTCAAAGAGGTTTGCATGGTCACAGAACTCTGCAAAGGACACCAGCTGTCAGACCAGAGGTAAGTGTGTAAATGCATCCCCTTTCCTGACTTTGCCTCTCCCCTTTAATGGCAGTGCCAAGAACAGCATCTCCATGCTCATCCCCTGTACTGTAGATTAAAGACCCATACAGTGACTATTCATTCAAGGTGTCCCCTGGCAGTGTCATCAGAGTCTGTGCAGATAAGCAGCAAGGAGGCCAAGGTGACATTTTTCTCTTGCCTCAGTAGAGTCTCCACAAATGTCCTACTGATTTATCCTTCATCTGACCACTGTTGCTGTGCAGTACTCTTACTTCACTATTCAGGTCTGCCAGCAGGCGCTTGTCTCAACCAGAGTGCTGCTGCTGAAGGGGAGACATTCAACATCCCAAACCCTAACAGCTTCTGGAATTCAAGGACATGGATATCTGTGACTGGACATCCGTGTCCTTCCCTAAGATCTCCTCCTACATTAAGGCCTTTGACATGTTGGAATGCTCATAGCAGGCTTTACTCTACAGTTACCACTACTGCCCCATCAGCTTCTCCACCACTGAACACAACCTGCTGTTTGTCCCTGTAGACCAATGGAAATGGTAGGTGCCTTATACCTGTAAGCCAGTCTTAGTTAGAGATGTAGCTGGGTGTTAGTTAAATAGGAAGCTGGCTATGAGCCTCTCCAGTTCCTGCATAAATTCCCACTCAGTAGGCAACTTTTTGTAGCCTCTCTTTCTTCCCAACTCCTGTAAATGCTTAGTTCCTGGCATTATCCCTTCTGTGCTGTGTTCCCCTTCATCTCACACTGTGCTTGTCAGACAATGCATCTGCAAAGAACCTCTGGTGAGAATGAAAGTGTTCAATAGCTGTCTGTAACACTTGTCTTTTGGTAAAGGAAATGAGAAACTAACATTTTCAGGACTAAAATATTCAGAAAACATCTGAAGATTTTGTGCAGGGTGCTGTTGTCATTGAAGTAAAAATTAGAAAAAAAAAAACAGCAAAAGGAAATTCAGTGAAAATTCTCACTGAATTTAATGGAAAAAGATCAAATCCTTTACAGACTCCTAGAATTGCATGTTTACAGTTCTGAAAGAACTTGGTCTTAGGGGCAATAATTTTGTAAGTTCTTTTTTCCTCTTCAGAAAAAAACATTCCTGTTAGGCTTTTGAAACAAGCACAATCATCACTTTAATTTCACTTTAGCATCCATGCCAGTGAAAAGCTGCTTGATTAAAAAAAAAAAATAAATTAAAACTTGCAAGCATTTTCTTATTAGCAGTCTAGTATGCCTTCTGAGAGCTAGGGCCTTGAAATACAAAATCATATGATAATTCAGGTTAGAGGGAACATTAGTGCATTCTAGATTGACCTGCTGCTCAGAATTAAAATGGAGAATTCAAGCCACGTTGCTCAGAATGCAGCCATTTGAGTCTTGAAACACCTCCACAATGGAGGTGACAAAGCCTCTCTGGGTGACCTGTTCCACTGACTTTTTGTCCACATGGGGAATGATTTTTGTTTATATGCAGTTCTAGGCTGCCTTGTTTTAGCTTATGTGCCTTGTCTCTCATCCTGCCATAGTGACTACTGTTAAGGGGCTGACTCTGTCCCTTCTATGACCTTCCCACAGGCACTGCTGGCTGTTGCTGGGTGCCCTTTCTATCTTGGGATAAACAGGCCCAGTCCCTCCACTATTTCACATAACACTACATCTAAGGCTTATGTCACCAATTATGTCACAAATCAGTTTTGCCCTGTTAGTGGAGATCCAGCTGTGTGTCACTCTTGCTGCCAAACCCAGCATCTGAATCAAAAAGTTATGCCAGAAGCTGTCCATGGGTATCGGGACCTTGCATTTCACAACATTTTCCTTTCCTGTCTCTGGTATTTAAAATCTCCCACACGAATGAGGAACTGTGATACTGAAGCTCCCTCAAATTTTAGGGAAATTTCATCCACTATCTTGCTATGGTGGTTTGAGGTTAGGTGGATGCCAGGTGCCCACCAAAGCCACTCTGACTCCCCTTCTCATCTGGACAGGGCAGAAAAAAATAAAGCTAAAGGCTCATGGGCTCAGATAAGGGAAAGGAAGAGATCACTCACCAGTTACTGTCAAGAGCAAAACAGACTCATCTTGGGGAAATTAGTTGAATTTATTACCAGTCAAGATCAGAGTAGGTTAATGAGAAGAAAAATCTCAAAACCATCCTCTCCCCACTCCTCCCCCCTTTTCCAGGCTTAACTTTATTCCCGATTCTGTACAGGAGAATCAGAATCCTTCTCCCTGGCATGGTGTAGGGAGATGGGGAATAAAGGTCAGTCAATCACATGTTGTTTCTGTTGTTGCTTCCCTCTCAGGGAGAGGAGTCCTTCCCCTGGTCCAGTGTGGGGTCCCTCCCATGGGAGACAATCGTCCATTAATTTCTCCAGCACAAGTCCTTCCCACAGGTTACAGCTCCTGATGAGCTGTTCCAACATGGGTCTCTGTCCATGGGGTGCAGTCCTTCAGAAAAAAGCTGCTCCAGTGTGGATCCTCATAGAATCACAAATCTTGCCGGCGAACCTACTCCTGAGTGGGCTCCTTTCTGCATGGGTCTACAGGTCCTGCCAGGAGCCTGCTCCAGTGTGAGATTCCCACATCAGTGTGAGATTCCCACAAGTTCACAGCCTCCTCTCAGGCATCCACCTGCTTTGGCATGGGGTCCTCCATGGGCTGCAGGTGGATCTTTGTTCCACCGTGGACCTCCATGGGCTGCAGGGGCACAGCTGCTTCACCATGGGCTGCACCATGGGTTGAAGGGGAACCTCTGCTCCAATGTCTGGGACACCTCCTCCCCTTCCTTCTCCACTGCCATTGGTGTCTGCAGAGCTGTTCCCCTCACATATTCTTATTCGTCTCCTCTCTGGCTGCAAGTACTTCTGTGCCATAACATTATATTTCCTTCTTGTTAAATATGCTATCTCAGAGCTGTTAACAGCATCACTGGCTGACAGTCCTGGCCAGAGGTAGATCCATCTTTCAGCCAGCTGACATTGGCTCTGTCAGATACAGGGTAAGCTTTACCAGCTTTTCAGAACAGCCACTCCTATAGCCATCACCTCTACCAAAACCTTGCCACACCATCCTGATACAGATCCTCAGGTTCATATTTCTGCATTCTGGGGTGTGGAAAAAAGGTAGAAAAAATTAAAAAGGAAAAGAGGGGGAGTGAATTAACTAGGAAGGTTAATTAAGAATAGAATAAAACATGGAATAGAAATATTTTCCTGATATTTGTCTTTCATATGAAATGTAGGAGGCTCAAGCCACCTAGCTCTAACACGAGTACAACAGCACACGGTATGACTACAGGAGTGCAGCAGAGCAACAAGCTGAGTATTACAAGCTTATGGATTTATTAAACTTTCTAGTTTCCCACTGCATGAACTTTTGTCACAGGCTTAAGATTTGTTGCACATTATTAGGTCTTATAGCAATGATCAGCTGCCTTTGCTTCCTGGAGTTCTTCACTGACTGTGGTCAAGCCCCCTTCCAACAAAGAAAATAGACTTTCATCCAAAATCTCTTTTTGTGAAAAATTGATTAGCTTTCAGCTGCTTTAGTGTGGATGGCAAACAGGTGGTGATATTCTGAAGAGTCTGACATATTTTAGAAACATTATTAAACATGAGTGTCACAGTGGTATGATGTCACTGTAAGACCAGTACAAATAAAAGACAAACTCCAATACAGCACTTTTTCACAATGCATGCAATTATCTTAATAGAGAAAAAACAAAAATAGTAAAAATATTTTAAGATTACATTGTCAATGATTGATTTAAAAAAATTACAGTACTTTAACTGGTGGCAAAAATATAAAGTATTTCAAATAAATATAGACACACTCATATTTTGATTACTGATGGTGTTAGACATGTTTAGACTAGATAGATGACATTTTTGTCAGTTCAAAACTTTCTGAGATATAACGTTTTCTTTGGTTCACATTCTGTTTATGCTATCCCTTTCAGTCCAGCAGTTAAGTAGCCATTTCCAGAAGCTAGGCTTTTTTAAGGCAGCACTTTTGAGAATGATTTTATAGAAGCAAGAAGATCAGCATTTTCAGCAAAGAAAAAGACATTGCCAGAATTACTGAAAGCATCACTTACAGGAATTATTAAAGAAACATACAACTTTTCTCTCTCATGTAGACAAACTCCCAGATAATGAAATTACCAATATACCTGTGGGCCAGCATATGCCTGGATACCCTAAGATTAATTAATGTCTTTGTACAAACCAGAATTTAGTAGGCAACAAAATTCCTCTTATGCTTTAGAAAAATAAAACAAAAAAAAAAAGTAGACGACTTGAAAGAATTATACAAAACTGTATATATTGAAATCTGTAGTTGTCAAACTAAGTATCCAATATACTGTTATGGAAGAGCTCATATATCCCTTCTAGTCAGATATTTCCTTGATTTTTTTTTTAATTTACAAGAATATGATGACAATTGCAAAGGTAAACTTTACTTATTTATTCTTAAAATATTTTCAGAGTTGCAAGTTGCAGCTTTTCATATATTTATATGCTTTTGTACTTGTATCTGTGGACATGTAAATAGGTATACAGCTCTGATATTAATTAGGGAGCTGAGAGAAATGCTGTAAATGAATGATCAATCACATTTCCATACAGAGTATTTGGGATATGTTCTGACTGCAGATTACACAGAAGCACAGTTCAGCTATATGCAAAATAGAGTTGGAAGGGGATGGGGAATCATTGTATAGGTTTAGAATACCTATACTACATAGATACTGGTGTTTCTTGGCTACCAGAAATAAAAGTTGCCAGCTATCACTCCAGGGAAACAAACATGTAGCAGAGCAACAACCAAAAACTAATGGAAGAGTGACATTAAATATGGACAGAGACATTAACTACAGGAAACCCTATTTGTTTGAAAATGATGGCAAAGGAATAACTCCTTGCATAAAGAGATTGTTAATTTCAACGCCTTCCTATGGTTCATACTCAAGAATACTAAGTGACAGAAGAAAAAAAAGAGCCACGGAGAAAGACTAGGGAAGCTGAGGGGAAAATGGTTTAAGCTTAACCTGTCTTTGAAGCACTTAACTTTGAACTGATCTCTCTGGACCTATTTTTCTCATTAGGCAGAGATGGCTAAGAGCAGCACTCATTAAAGAAGCATGACATTCCCCAGGGCTATTGAATCAAGCTTGAAGTTAAAAAATGTCTTAATCATCTCTTTTTAATCTCTGTATTTCACTCTGTCTTTTTTGCTTGCTCTCCTTTCACCCATCGCAGCTACGTAATTACTGGGTGAAAAATTTCTAAATCATGGATTCAAAAAGCTAACATGTTATATTTTTTAAACAGCAAAACCCCTACAGTTTTGCTGTCTTTTTTGATATTTTAGGTGAAAGGATGGCAGAAACACCAAAAAGGTATGTGTTATCTATTTAAATGCCAAATCTGCTTCCTGTTGGTTATATCTATACTGCAAGGTAAAGGATGTGACCTTCCCTTTCCTAGGTGCTCAACTGTGACCTTCCCTTTCCTAGGTGCTGATGCCACCTTGGGAAAAGGTCTGGATTCCTACCCACAGCCCTCTGAAAAAAGTAAACCTGGAGGCTGGATAGGGAGGGATCACAATAGCTACTATAACTGTCTTTTTTTTGGATACTTAAGAGGGGGCACATTAGTGCATGATTTACAGAGTGTAACCAACCTACAATTAGGACCCATAAAAGTTTCAAACTTTGCTAAAGAAGAGGAAGCTGTATGAAACAGAACACTCCTTGTGAAGCTGATAGTGCATAGCTTGGACAGGGGCACTCCTCACTGGTTTAAGAACTGGCCAAGTGGTCAGGCCCAGAGAGTAGTGATAAATGGTGTCACATCAAGTGGACAGCCAGTCACTAGTGGGGTTCCTGAAGGCTCAGTACTGGGGATGGTTCTGTTTATTATCTTTATCAATGATCTGGATGAGGAGATCGAGTGCACCCTCACTAAGTTTGCAGACAACACCAAGTGGAGTGGGAGTATGGATCTGCTGTTGAGTAGGAAGGCTCTGCAGAGGGATATGGACAATGGGCCAAATCCAGTGGTGTGAGGTTCAGTACAGCAAGTACCAGGTCCTGCCTTTCAGTCACAAAAATCTCAGGCAAAATTACAGGATTGGGCAATAGTGGCTGGAAAGCTGCACAGCAGTAAAGAATCTGGGAGTGCTGTTTGACAACAGCTGATCTTGAGCCAACAATGTGTCTAGGTGGCCAAGAAAGCCAATCAGAAATATCAAAAATAATGCGGCCAGCAGGACCAGGACAGCAATCATCACCTGGTACTCAGCACTGGTGAAGGCCACACATTAATTTCTGTGTCCTGTTCTGGGCCCCTCACAACAAGAAAGTCATTGAGGTGCTGGAGAGAGTCCAGAGAAGGGCAACAGAGCTTCTAGAGGGTCTTGAGCACGACTTAGGAGTAGCTGAAGGAAATGAGTTTGTTAAGTCTGGAGAAAAGGGTGCTCAGGGGAGACTTTATCAGTCTTCACAACTCCCAAAAGCAAGTTGTGGGAAGATGGTGATTGGCCTCTTCTCCTGGGCAGCCTGAAAAAGGACAAGAGGGCATAGCCTCATTCTGCAGCAGGGGAAGTTCCAACTGGATATTCAGAAGAATTTTTTCATTGAAAAGGTGGTTAAGCATTGGAATGGGTTGCCCAGGGAGATGCTGGAGGCACCGTCCCTGGAAGTGTTCAAGAAACAATTGGGCATGGCACTCTATGCTATGGTTTAGTTGATAAGATGGTGTTCTCTCAAAGGTTGGACTTGACGATTTGGAAGCCTTTTCCAGGCTTAATGATTCTACCCCTGCTTAAGACAACTGGAGGATTGAAAGAAACCCTTTCCACTGCTGAAAAGTTAGGAGACAAAATGGGAGAGAAGATTTAATTGGCTTGTGTATCTCCTCTCCCTCTTCTGCATATTAAGTAAAACAGTTCTCTCCAATTCCTTCAATGTGCTAGCTAGCATGACTTTACAAGGATAAAACAAGCATGGATAAAGCAAGCACCAAAATCCTGTGTGGCATCATCACAGCAGATATTGGTTACCGTTTCCCTAGAGATGGGAACCAAGTTCCAAATTAATTTACCTAAATTTAGTTTCTTGCATGTGTGGTGGGTGCCTGAAGTACCACAACTGTCAATAGGTATAAGCCCTGACTACAACCTCATCCACTTGCCCAAATGTAGGCATCTAGTGCCATTTTAGAGCCTGCGGGATACTCTTCTCACCTCCAGATCTGTGAATGACACAGATCTCCTGTAAATTATATGTCATATTCTCTCATCTTTGACAGATGTATTAGATGACTTAGGGCATCTCAGGATTATTTGGCATGGTGAAAATAAAGTAATCTCTGGATTTTTATTGATTTAATACATGTTTATGTTGAGGAATACCTTCAGTGCTGATACATGTAGCTTAGGGTGCAGGTGCAGTTGGAGGTGCAGGCTGAGCTCTGGGTGTTGCAGCCCCGGCCAAGAGGCTGTGAACTGCTGGCCCTTTGCAGAACAGAGGGCACAGGGGCCTGTGGCCCAGCCAGGCAACCAGCAACTCAGGGACACAGCAGGAGTCAATGACCCCACACTTTCTCACTGAGACTGTGGATATAGAAGCCCAGGGTTCCCTAAATTAGGGACCCCTCCTCAGAGGAAGCAGCTCAAGGTAGTTTTTTGGTATTTAGTTATTGCACCAAGATAAATGTTTTCAAGATCAAGAAACCTGGGAAACCTCATGTGATTGTGCGAGAGTGGGGTGTGCAGCTGTGAAGGGGCATTGTCCCCAGCTCAGGTGGTGCAAGTATCACTAGATAGAGTGGCTTCTGCTAGAGTGGCTTCTGGATGGTGAGATAGAAAAGTTTTCTTAACATTTATACAATTTTTTCGTAAAATCTAAACATGAAGCTTGAGATGTAAGACTTGAATCCTACCCCAGAAGGTAGTTAATGCAGGATTTAGACTTTTAAACATATTTTTCATGTGTTGCTTGAGACATCTCAGGCTGACATAGCCATGTGTACCCGAAATTGCAACAGAGGGCTGTCATAAATCAATTGAGTCCTGTAACTTATTACTTCCATATTACCTCAAAGTTATTGCCTCTATTTTCCTATGCGGCAAAGAGCCAGCCTGTAAGGGACTATTGTTAGTATATTTTCTTTGTTCAAAAAATGAAGACTCAATCTTTACTTAAAGGAACATGTCTTATTTCATCTCTTGTCAGATGACTGTTCTTGATTGAATCTTGATAAGAAAAAGTTATGCTTTCCATTAAAAAAATAGGGGGTTTTACCTACTCTCTCTTCTCTCTCTGTCTCTCTCTCTATATATGCATGTATACATATAAACTTGAAGTAGATAAAATAAATAAATAGAATACAAGAAATAAAACTTCTGGATGCATTTACACTGCCAAAGAGGGGCCATGAGTAAGATTTGATCCTTTAAACTGGACACTTAGCTCCATTTCTTGACTATTTGGACAAACTCAGGTATTTTATTCCAAGACAGTACAACGCATGGTTCTAAGGCAAGTTAATTCCAAGGAATACCACTAGAAAACAATGATCCTAAGGCTCCATCAGGCATACCTTCAAGAGCCCTACAATCTGTCATCATTATTCAGTTCTACCCATATTTTTCACCTCTCTAAACTGAAATATTTTATTACTGATAAAATGCAAAAGATAAGTTCGAAGTTTATTTCTACATACTAATTGTTCATGGTCAATGTTGATGTATGCAAAGAAATAAGTTCTCAAATGTGTCCTTTTTTTACATATATGATATCTTCGGCATCGTAAATTCCACATGATGAATGAAACCCAGTATTTTCAGACTGCTTGCAGATAAAGGATAATGATCCAAGTGTCTGCCTCTAAGATTTTTTTTTTAATAGGTAGAATCAAATTATTTTTTCCTGAATTATCATAGCCACCATGACCAGTGGCTTCCATTTTTCTTATTCATGGGAGAACTGTCAGATGTAGGACACTATGTAAGTAGAGCATATGCTAAAAAAAATTTACAGTGCTTCTCAAAGTTTTGCAACTAGAAATGACTGTAAAAACAGAAAATAAAAGTGAGATGGCTGCATTAACAAAATATCTACTTTAGTAGATTATTTGACTAACAGCAGATATGTTTTTTACCTTATGGTTCATCTACTGTCTTGCTTGAGCACATCTGACCTGTGTAAGGTCTTAGCACACATTCTGCACTTGGGAGAGCAATCAAACAGATACATTTTTTTTAATTTTATTGATTATTATTTATGTCTTAAGCATAAACATCTCTGTGTAAATTTATTACCACAGAACTAGAAATACTAATAATTGCTCAACTGATTAGGAAGACTAAATTCAAACGTATTAGGAATATTGAAAAAAAAGTTTGTGCAGCCAAACTGTGTAAATTTCAGCGTTATGGAGCCACTTGTCCTGGTTAGTCACAGACAGCAACTAAGTACCATGCAGCCTCTTGCTCACTCCCCTTGACCCAGGCAGGATGGGGAAGCAAAATTGGAGAGTTCCTGGCTGTGTTCCCTCTTCGCTTCTTGGGCACCTACTCACTGGCTGAACATGGGAAAGAGGAAAGTCCTTCACTTAGAAGTAAGCATTACTCAGCAACAACTCAAATATCAGTGTGTTGTCGACATTACTCTCAGACTAAATCCAAACCACAGCACTGTACCAGCTACTAGAAAGAAAATTAACTTTATCTTCATTAAAACCAGGACACTACTTAAACAGAAAATACTATCTGTGAATTTGGAACAAATCACTTCATCTAAGATGAAAGAAAAGTGAGAATTAGGACTTTATCCAGCTAATTACCCTAAAGGTCTACAGCATAAAACAGAACTAGAGAAGCTGTGTTTTCACTACAGGGTTATAGCACTGTCTGGATCCCTCTTTCTCATCTTTCAGAATTAGACTTACCTTTTTTTCCAACTGCAACAAAAATAGATGACATTCAGTGACATAGCCATCACTTTGATCAAAAGAAACTCAAGATATTCATTGTTTATGAGACATTGGTTTTGTACAGTAAGTCATTATCTTGCAAATTTAGGTAATTTTTAGTGATAATGACACTGATGCTTAAGTTCTAATGGGATAATTCACCTTTAAAGTACTAGAATTTATACTTTGCTTTTGGGAAATAATTTTTCTCTAACCCTTGCAATATTGTTTTTTCCTCATGAAGGTGTTGGCAGATAGAAGCTGATTTCTCAGGAAATCATGTTGAATTACTAAACTTGAGAAAAAGCTACATAAATACTGCATGATGAATAGTTATCTCTCTATCACAACAGACATTTTATAAAATATGTATGCACAATTTAGAAGCTATTTGCAATAAAATGTTCAACTAAAATATAATGAAAACTGAATTAGCTCAATTTATTAAAATACATAGCAATTAATATGTGCACTGCTATTTGTAGTGCAAAATTATGTTTGACTGTGTAAAACACTTAAATCAGAGAAACTTTATAAATTTAAGTTATGTGAAGGATGACTTTCTAGATGAAATGAAACCCAGTTTTGAAGACTGAGTAGCATATGTAGTGATTAAAAAAAAAGTTATATAAATGGTGTCGGGATAAGGCATGGCCTCTGCAGTGTTAATGCAAAGACCTTTATTGGTTTCAAGTGCTCCTTTTTATACTTTCCAAAGCTGGGATAAGATGCTCCACTTTATGCCTATTGGTTATATGTTACCATGCTCTCCTTGTGAACCGAGCGTGCTGTGATTACACTGCGTACATGAACAGGAGGAGATGTTTCGTCTTCTTGGTCACAGGTCATGCTGCCTGATCAGCTTCAAGGTTGTTGCTGCAGACAGTTTAGCAAATCAGCCTTGCTCGTCATGGCATTTAACTCATTCTGCTCTACAACATAAAAATATATATGTAAATACGTTGGCAAATGTAATTTGTGACAAACATACTTATGCAGGAGAGACAAAAGCACTTTGAAAGAAAAGTATGTTATTTTAAAAGAAGTGCTGTCTTTTTAAAAGCTTCTTGAAAAAAATATTTTTAATTTTCACATGAAAATTCCTTATTCCTCTTAATATCTCTCCTTGAGGAAGTACAACTCTATGCTGGAGTGGTTATTTAGAAATTCTAGGGGGTTTTTATAAGCTTGTTTACTTTAAATACTCACTTTAAACCTCAGAATAAATCCTCATTTAAATATTAAACAAATGTTAAAAGACCTCAAGAACTGGATAGAGTAGGTGAAGATGTCTCTGAAGAATAGTGATGAGCATGATCACTATTTCACATGAGTGAGAGATTCAGAGTGAGAACCAGAGGCTGAGGTACCAAAGGAAACCTAGTGGTTGGTGTCTACTACAGGCCACCTAGTCAAGGGGAACTGACTGAGAAAACCTTCTTGCTGCAGCTACAGTGCAATTGACCTAATCAGTGATGTCAAGACTGCAGACAGCCTGAGCTGCAGTGGTCATGCACTGGTGGAGCTTGCAGTCTGAAGGATTATGCATCACGCACAGACTAAAGTCAGGACCCTGGATGTCAGGAAAGTAAAACTGCAGCTGTTCAAGGAGTTAGCCAGTAGGACCCCCTGTGAAACTACCCTCAAAGACAAGGGAGCAGAACAGATCTCTAAGGATATTTTTTGTACAGGAGAGGAACTCTCAGTTCACAGGTGTATGAAACCATGAAAGGAAGGCAAGAGTCTGGCATGGATGAGTGAAGACCTCCTTGTCAAACTAAGAGGAAAGAAGGAAATGCATCGGCACTGGAAGCAGGGACAGGTGTCCTGGGAAGAGTATAGGGATTCTGTCTGGTTGTGTAAGAATGACATTAGGAAGGCCAAGGAGCACCTGGAGCTGAACTTGTTAAGAGATGCAAAGACTAACAGGGAGGCCTTCCATAGGAATGTCAGCCAGAAAAGAAAGTTCAAAGAAACCCTCCTCAGTGAGCCATACAGGCAAATAGATATAGAGAGACAGGGAGAATGCTGAGGTACTCAAGAACATTTTTTTGCCTCACTCTTCACTGGCAGCCTTGCTTCCCACACTGTTTCAGCAAGTGGACTCTAAGAGAGAGACTGGGGGAGCAAAGTCCCTCCCACTGTAAGGAAAGATCAGGTTTGTGATGACCTGATGAACCTGAACATGCATAAGTCTATGGGACCTGATGGAAGGTATCCCAGAGTTCTGAGGCTTTAGTAATTGCCAAGATGCTCTCCATGATATTTCCGAAGTCATGACAGTCAGATGAAGTCCCCAGAGACTGGAAAAAGGGAAATATCGCACCCATTTTTAAAAAGGGTAGAAAGGAGGACCCTGAGAATGACCTACCTCTGAGCCTCACCTCTGTATCTGGAAAGATTGTGGAGCATATTCTCCTAGAGGCTAGGCTATGGCATATGGTGGACAAGGAGGTGATTTGAGACAGCCAGCATGGCTTCACCAAGGACAAGTCCTGCCTGGTCAACCTTGTGGCCTTCTATGATGGTCTGACTACATCAGCAGACAAGGGAAGTGTAATGGATGTCACATCCAGACAGAAAGGGTCAATGGCTCAATGCTCACAAGGGCATCAGTAACAAATGGTGTTCCTCAGAGGTCCATATTGGGACTAATACTCTTTAATATCTTCACCACTGATAAAGACAGTGGGATTGAGTGAATTCTTAGCAAGTTTGCAGGGGGTGCTAAGCTGACTGGTGTGGTTGTCACATCTGAGGGGCACTATGCCATCAAGATGAGCTCAAGAAATGGACCCATGTAAACCTGACAGGGTGAGCTAGATGACTTCAGAAGTCTCTTCCAATACAAGCTATTCCATGATACTATGAAAGAGGATAGAGCCAGGCTCTCTTCAGGGGCATAAGATGAGGCAATGAGCAAAAACTGAACACACAAAGTTCCCTTTGAACCCCAGGAAACAGTTTTTGTACTGAAAATTATGACTGAGTCCTGCCACAAGTTGTCCAGAGAGGTTGTAGAACCTCCCTCCTTGAAGATACTCTAAAATTGTTTGGACACGAATCTAAGCAGTCAGCTTGAGCAGGATGGCAGGAGCAGATAACCTCAAGAGTTCCCTTCCAAATTCAACTGTAATATGATTCAGTGATTGTCACTGCTTAAGGACATTGCTGAAGTTCATCAACTTTTGGACCCAGAACAGAAAACAGAATATCTCAATGAAAATTCAATATATATTTTCCTATTCTTTCAACAAGTCTAATTTAAAAACAAAACAAAACAAAACAAAACAAAACAAAAAAAAAAACCAAAACGAAAAACCTAACAACAACCAAAACCCACAGATTTAAAGGAAAAACAAAATGAAACAAAACCTAGAGTATTGTGCACTTGACTTACTGCCTATTTTACATTTGTAAGTAAGTAATTTTTAGTTGTCTAGGGTAAAATAAAATTTTTTTTTTCTTCAAAGTGAATATGTCAACATGAAAACAGTAGAGAACAGAAGAACTCCAAGAACTCCATTTCAGCGAAGCTTGATATTTATGTAGAGCCATAAGCACCTCAAAAGGAAAATTAAGCACACTGATTTTGGGCTCTGCCTCTCTACTGACCATGTAATAGGTTGCTTATCTTAAAAGATAAACACATCTAGAAAGTTAGATTTTGTTTATCTTTAGCAATTATCTGAAGATTACTGCTCAATAGAGAAAAGTTGCATCATTTTCTAAAAAATATTTTAAAAGCAGGTCTTATGTTCCCACTTCTGAAATAATATTACAGTCCAGTTATTAAAAATGCCTTTGCCTGAATTAAGGTTCAAATAAGACCACATGCCAAAGTCAATAGTGAATTTTATTGAACACTAAATTTGAGAGAGAGAGAGAGAGAGATGGAGACAGAGAAAGAGAGAGAATGATAGTCACCACCCCAGGGATACCCTTCATCCACCATGGCTTCCTCTGTGGTGTTGGTCCCCAGAGGGTTTTTCTGGAGGATGCAATTCTGTATAGTCCAAATCCCAGATATCCAGAGCCATATGTGTTATTCCCACAAGTTGGGATGACATGTGACTATGTAATTGCTTCTTTTCCCACAGTCTGCATGGTGGGCATTTTTGTCTGAATAGGTTACCCAGATCTGCTTCACTAGGCCTGGCATTATCCTGTTGTTGCATCTGTGCTTTGCCCACTGTCTGCACAGTAGAGTCTTGTCTGGTGTTCTAATTCCAAACCTTTCACCTCCGCGTAGGCCTGAAATTAACACCTTCCTTTTCGCCATCTGTGCCTGTCTTAAGTTAGCTTATCTTGCAGGAACTTCGTCCTTTGTCAGTGTTTGACACAATTTATTGCATTCTTCAAGTCCTGACAAGAGCATCTACTGAAATAGAACTTAGAAGAAGTCCAGACATGGTCCTTACCATAAAATTTTGCTGCAGTATTGTGAAATGAATAAATGAAAATGAATACAGGAATAAAATGAAACAAAAATAATTTGCATGAATGGGATTCTTATGTCTCATCACAGATGCCACTCTTTCTCACCTGGCTGCTCAAACTGAGAGAATCAGACTCTACCGTTCTGTTTTCTGCTTCTTGCACTCCTGGCTGACTAGAACACAGCCTTGGGAGGAGGGACACAGTGATTTTGAAATTTCTCTTAGATGGTGAGGGCATCAGTCCTCAAGGACTACAGAGCAGGAACAGCATGCACCTGTTGCAGTGCATACTCCATGTTGGGGTGGGTAGGGAGGCTGGGCTTGGTGTTAGTATGGGTACACTCTGCCCTTTGGGCATGAAGATTCATAATGTAGACAGATTTTACAGAATATTTAATGTTTTAAAGAGAAAGCACTAAGCTAGTATTAGGACAGAAGCTGGACCTGGATACTTGGCTGCAGTGAATCTTTTCTTTTTATCTGAATGTCATATAATCAAGTCAAGAGAGCATTTTCCCAAAACGTGAGCCATGACAGTTTATTCTCTCTAGGCTGAGAGTTTTATTTCCTGAAAATTTTACACCAGAAGCCAAGTCTTACAACATCCAAAATAAATGTTTTAATCATAAAACTTAAATTCATAAGGCAAATATCATTCTGTTAACCCTATGCTCAATTGCCTGGGCAGGCATTTGACAGTTTGTGTGAACACAGGCAAAATTTAAATAATTTAAATAATTAAATAATTAAGTTAATAATTAATACTGAAAATTAATAAATGGGTGAATTCCTATACATCCATTTAACCAATATTGGAAATGAGCATCACTTAATCTGATTCTTGGCATCTTCAAAATAGATCTATGTCAAAGCTATTAATGCTGCTCAGTCATCCTTATAGCCAGGAAATACATATGGAAATTTTAGAAAACTTTCAACTGAACCATTTTTGAAATCATCTCTTGTGTTATAATTAATTTATCCTTCTGTACCTAACAGCTAAATCTTCATTCTGATAAAAGCTCAGATGTAACAGTGCAACTCCATTATTAGAGTAACTTTTACCACTTAAGTCTTTTTAACTAGTAAAGATATTTGTGGCACAAACTTTCTGAAACAAAAGACTTAGACAACTGTAGTGCATCTTGAAAAAACCTGCACAGTCAGAATCAATAACTAAGAAAACAGTGCCCAAGTTGATTGAGCAAGGTACAAGGAAAAAAAAAAAAAAAGAAGCATTAGGATTCTAACAACATTCTGCAGAAAAGTGAAGGAAACTGAAATGTGTGGGATGAGGTTACTTGTTATTTATTTTGACAACATCTATGTCTCACTTTTGACCTGTCAACAAGTAGTGCAATCTTGTCACAGTAATTTTTTTTTGGGAATGTCTATAGTTTGTGCTTTATCGAATATGATACTGTGACAGACTAAATTATACAAAGCAGAATACTAGCGTAGTTAGGTAGGTACATGACATCTTTGGCTGATCTATCTCAGATGGCCTGAGAACACATCAGCCATGAACTAGAATCTAATTAAATACTACAGAAAGGTAATTAAAGAAGTGAAACCAATTAGATTATAATTCTAACAAGTACAATTTGAACACTGAGTTATTTTGTTCCATTTTTTTTCCCTTTGGGGCTTAAGGAGTATACCTCATGAAATGTCCATAAACTGTCTTTTTAATGATACATCAATTCTTTCTCAGAGAGTGTGGCTGAAAAGTGTAAGAGAAAACACGGCTTATAGATTGAGTGATTGCAGCCATCAAAAAATATAATATTTCAATATTAAAAAAAAACCAACTCCCTAGAAGGACCCATCCTGTGTCAGAGAAATTAAAGAACAACTTTTGCCTTGTCCTCAAGCAAAATAGCTATATGTTGAAGCTATATAGGCTCACTATGCTATGTTATTGTCTGTTTAAAGCTACAATAAGCATTTTCCTTATGCATTTAGTGGATTCCATCTCCTGAGATGCTCCATGATCTAAAAGTGGAGCTGTATAAAGGACAGTTGACATGCTTAAACAACATATGTGCTTAAGGCACCTTGATATATTGGACCCTATAAATGTAATGCATCCATGCTCTGTATGTTTATATGTCTCACAGCTGAACATAATTCTAGCTCAGAAGGATAACCAGAATTCAAATCAAACTTATAAAAAAAACAGTAATTCTTTTCAAAGACCAACATGACAGATCATGATCTGTAGGATTATTTTATTTTTCTGTCAACTTTACATATATGTCTTCAGACTCTACACCTACATCATACACACTGGTGTTAATATTTATCCTGAAAACAAACAAATTAAGGGAGGGTTTTTTTTTCCTCATTATTCTGAATTAATTACTGTGAATTTTATCATAGAGCCAGCTAAGATGGAGTATTTTTATTTAGTTGTGATCTTGTATGTATGTTTCCCTGCAAAGTGGAATCTGAAATACTTTCTCTCAGTGAGACTCTTACTGACATTTACCTTCTCTGTCTGGATTCATGTTTTCACAAAACATACAAAGAGTTAATTTTTTTTTAGATTTTTGCCTTTCTGTCAAATTTTGTAGATAGCAGACTGCTAGTTCAGAAGATATGAGAGAGAAAAACATAAAAATCCATGTGATAAGAAGCATTTGTAGTAAAACATCCACACAGTTAATTAATGGCATCCACACATTCTAGTATTTACATCTATCATCATAATTGCTCCTTGGGTTTGATCCCACAAAATTCACATGCAGAGCAACGTGTGCATTAACAAGTGTAATTTAAAGCTCTGCAAGCACACAGGAATTTATATTAATGAGAACCCTGCTGGAAGCCACTGCTGAGAGCCTTAGAAAAGGTAAGGCTTCTAAGACGAACCAGAACACAAACATCCTATTAGCATGAGAAAGCTTTCTCTTTTTTCTTTATTTTATTTTTTTTCCCCTGTGTATCTGTGTGCGTGTTAGTCTTTGCACTCCCATTTATATCTACAGGTATTGCTACCCATATCATTACCTGAAGGGGTTGTCTAGATTCCCCCATAGCATACAGTAAATATGTACCTGATAACTGATAATAAAACATATTATTCTCCATTCCTTTTAGACTCCTGGCTTATTAGACAAAGGGGCAAAACTTACTATAATTATGCAGAATAAATCAATACCAACCAAAGTAATTATCAAAAACTACTCCCTCACCACCCAATTAAGGTAACCCTCACATTCACAGCCAATATTCAGCCAGCTCTAATGTGAATTTTTTTCTGTCCTTCAATTCACTTAAGTGTTCTATTTTATAAGTCTAAACTAAAAACAAGCAGATAAAGTAAAAGTCATGACCAGTCTTTGGTGTTTGATCTGTTTACAAAAAAAATAAAGCACCCCACAAATATGCCCACCACAAAAAAAAAAAACAATGAGCAAAATACAAAAAGAAAAACAAAACCCCTGGTAAATTCTTTCCTTAGAAACAAGACTAAAAGCCAGCAGGAGGCAATATGCCCAATTGGCCGATCATGTGGTGGCTTGTGTATTTTATCAATAAATAGATTTTTCATGAGGCTTTTCTTACATTTAGGAAACTTGAGGAGAATTTCTACTCCTCAGAATGCCTAGCTATTAAATGAAATTATTCCCAAAACTAAAGTTCGTTGAGACAAAATTGAATTGAGAAAAATATCAGTAATTTAAAGAATGAAAGGAAAGCCAGAAAAGAATAGTTGCAGTTATTGCATAATCAACAAAATAAGACTCTGAACTTTCAGTTAGATGCATACTTTTTAAAAGCGTAAATTTGTTAAAGAATGAAGATGGTCTCACAATTATTTCAAGAACCCTTTGTTTTAAGGTTACGAGGAATAGAGTTTGAACAACAATCTGTTTTACATTATATCAGAAATGATATTTAGTGATGTGCTCATATAATTAGGTCAAAATGAACCCAGAATTTTTGAAGAATTAATTGCTTGATCCTTTTCAATTTTGATGATTTTCCCCCCTTAAATGTGGTATTCATGCATTCAAATTTAGTCTGGATCATCTTGTAAAGTTGTGAGCAGATATTTTTGTTTTTGTTTGTTTGTTTTGTTTTTGTTTGTTTTGTTGTTTGTTTTTAAAATATAATTATTATTAACAGTTGTGTTATTATTTAATACTCTCACTTTTAAAAAAAGTCATGGTTGTTCATATGTAGCTTGGGTATAAGATCAATATATATACAAAAAATTGAGGTATGTGTTCTTTCAAATAAATGATTAATTTCTTCTTTTGAAGAAAGAGAGAGATTGATAATGCAGATATATTTTAACATTTTGAATTCTTTTAACTCACAATCACTTTCAAATTCTCATAACACTTATCTTGTCCTCAAAGGAAAGACCAAGAGATATCTCTAGACGCTTAGATGTCTAATTTAAGACATTGTCTTATTCAGAACAAACAGTTCATATAGCAAAATAGCCACCTCAGGATAGGAATTAACATCCCCAGAACAGCTGAATCTTTCCCTGAAAGAACTTACGTTCCCCCACTGAAAACTTATATGAATATCTGTTAGTGAAGTACCTCAAGTTAGGCAAGATGTATGTAGTACTAGGATTCATGGAACAAGGCCAAACAGTATGTCATTTTTTATCACATTATTAGAGATTCTGGTTAAAACTATGATATGAATTTTGTGATCAAATACGAGAAAAAGTTAAAACTAGGACCAGTTATCTCATCTGAAATGTTTAGACATTTATCTGAAATGAATAGCCTTTGAAAAACTGCAAATATTTGTGAATGTTGTTTTGCACACGTGGAAGACAGATGAGTATAAAATTTTCCATTTGCCGATTTTCAGGAACAGCAGAGGTGCTGGGAGCTATGGCGTCGCCATCAGGCCCAATGAGGTGAACAGGGTCAGACCCAGCCCTGGGACATACATGGAGAGCCACAGGGACAGGGTTGTGCAGGCCAGTCCAAGAGGTCTGACCGCGTATGGGATCTGGTTCAGTTGGGCCAGGCAGGGCAGGGCTGCACTGCAGCTTAGGCAGGGCTGCACTCAGCTGAAAGCAGAGATCAAGGGTAGGGGTGGAACTCAGCTGTGACCATCCTGCAACTCTGCCTGGGAGTCTCTTCCCACCACCACTGGCTGGATGGGGTGCACCCCTGGCTGTGCTAGATCTACCTTGTTCTTGAGCCCTAAAACCTCTGGGGAAGGCTGGGACTGAAGTATTCTCAAAAGGCTTCCACCGATAAGCTTTGCAGATATAACCATCTCTTCAGCTCTGTCTTATCTAACATTTGTTTTTACTTTCTTTTTCTTATGTTCTCCTTGACAGGAAAATTCATTTTAAAAAGGACTGGCCTCAAAACTCTGACTTCTTCATAGCAAGGGAAATTACCATTTTCATGATTTTTGCATCATAAAGCACAACAACATGATCAGAAGAGTCTGATTCAGTAGTTGTTAATAACACTGAATAAGTCCAAAATTAAATGCAAGTCTTTGAAAGCATCAACCATTAAATTATTCACTGTCCATCATACATTATAAGGTACATCCTGATACTCTCCAGCTTATGCATATTACTTCAAAAGTGATATATGGAATTTCTGTATTTGGCTGTAGCTGCTAATGAAGTGCAAAAAATTAGAGATAATTTGCATATTTCAAAATTAATCTAAATTAAATCTTCCACTGTTCACCTACTGACTGTCAAAATTTTAAAAGTAGTTGTTGGGTAACTTCTATGATTTATACTTGTCAATGCCTGTATTTGGAAATTTAGAGGTAGCATTAAGAGTTCATTCTTATATACTCAGCTTTCAGGTAAAAAATATCTAAAGATTAAATAACTGTTTTTTAATTTATTTAAAATCATGCATATTCTCCATGGCTATAGTTCACTTATTTCTGAAGTGGTACTCAACATTAAAAGAAAAACTCTCAGTAACAACAATAACACAGTTACTGTAGCATTCTGGCTTCTGAGGCTCTTGCACATTTAAGAGTAAATTTACTGAGTTTCCTTCATTTCTCTTTTTTTTTTTTTTTTTCTTTAGCTGAATAATAGGAACACAGATAATGCAACAATTCTCTAAGCAATTCTTAGGAAATTATTCCATATTGATGAAAGGAGAAAGAATCCCAACTGCAATTTCTATAAATGCTATAAATTATTGACATCTACTTAGCACAGTTCAGTTTACTGAATCATAGGAGCTCTTTCAAAAAGTATTGTATTGGTCTAAGTCAGTGTTGTCATAGTTTAACCTCATAGGCAGGTAAACAATACACAGCCATTCACTCACTCACTTACAGAAGAATGGGGAAAATATTTATAAGGGTAAAAGTGCAAAAATGTGGGTGAGATAGAGATGGATTAATAGAGAAAGACAAAGTTGCTCATACCAGCAAAGCAAAAAGAGAAATTCATTCACGACTGTTTTCAGCAGGCAGGTGTTCAGTTATCAGGAAAGCAGGGTTTCATCCTCTATATCAGCTACTTGGGAAGATAAAGGCCATAACTGCTGATGTTAACCCCTTCCTCCTTTCTCTCCTAGCTTTTACTGTTGAATACAATGCCTTGTGTGGAATATCCCTTTGGTCAGTTGGCATCAGCAGTCCCAGTTCTGTCCCCTGCCTAACTTCTTATGCAGCCTTATCCTATTTGATAGTGAGAAGGCATGAAAAGAAGCAGACAAAGCCTTGATGTTCTGCAAGCACTGCTCAGCAACAGCTAAAACTTCAGGGTATCATCAACACTGTTTTCAGCACAAATCTAAAATATAGTCTTGTATAAGCTACTACAAAGAAAATTAAACCTACCTCATCAAAATCAGAACAGCCAGTTACAATTGTTATATACATTAGTTGGTATTAATAGATGAAGATCATTTTGTGTCTTGCCATCCTGCTTCCACTGGCAGAGAAAGAGTGAATACTTCTCGGATACAGACAGAAGTGTATTTATTAAATGCCGCAGTCATTCAAAGACAAACAGATGGCTGCTATTCAAACAGGGAAAAGCAGTGATTATACACATCTGTACAATACCAATAAACTCTAATATATCCGGAAGCAATTAACTGCTTTTTTTAGAGTAAAGCAAAGAGTTACTCAGAACAGCTTTCATTTCATTATTTGGTCAATTTTACATAGGAGTTCTAACTATGCATAAATGGTTTTCATAATAGTGAACACAGTAGGCTTCAATGATTGCTTACTGTGAGTTGGAAAATGCTCACATGGAAGAATATTATAATTTCTTTCAGTCACAACCCCCCCATTTCTCTGATTCGCTGTTAATAGGAATTTGAGTCAAGATCTCTTTGTAAAATTATTGCCCAATTCTCTCTTAGCCCTTCACTGGACTGACATGCCGAAAATCTTGGGCCCAAATTGCATGCCATACATCAAGCTGGAAATGTACATAAGAGATAAAAACTGAAAGCTCTTGCCTCAAGAGTTGTGCTCTCTTGTGAGTTCTAATATACTGGCATCTATGTCTGCTACTGAACTTGAGTTTCACAGTTCATAGTACTGAAACAAAAGTTCAGCCATCTGGACAGCTATGTTAATGGGTTATATTATCCTACTACATTCCTGTGCAGCTTTTCCAATCAGACTTTAAATAACTAAATTCCCTCTCTAAAGTTAATGTTCATAGGCAATGGATTGTTGTTTAAGTAAATTACTATACTTTGCCTAGCTAACCTCATTTGTGTTAACATCCAACTGACTTTGACCATCCAATCCAGCAATATGTTATCAATTCCCAAATTTTGACCTATATCAAAAAAGCACGTCTAAACAGTGGACTCCAATTGCCCACTCTCTTAAACAGTGAGTTTGTCTCTTGACTTCTTCCTGGAATATCCAAGTGGTTATGTCCAGAGAAAATTACACAGGACAAGCTTTAGTAATAGAAATGTAAGGTAGTCTGTCTTAACTGTCCTCGATGCTTGAAAAAGGTTATTTATTCATTCCTTATACACTTTTTTTATCAATGATACAGTCATGGACATCAAGGTCTCAACAGAGAGTATCACCTTACACAATATGACTTTATGAATATAATAGACTTTATATTTCATGCAGATATTTGGTACTAAGTACCATTATATTTGGTATCTTTACTTGTATAGACAGACCAGATTCCTTTTGACTGGGCATAAGACCAAAATCTTGGTTTAGAAGCAACCACAAGACTCTGTTAGCACAGACCTCTGAGAGCATGCTGATTAAGAGGAATTTCCTTCTTCTCCAAAGCAGTGACAAAGCTTCATGGACAGATGTGACATTTATCCCATTAGGTGTAAGTCAAGACAAAGCAGTGTGTGTCAGTGTGTTATCTTTCAGGGGTAGCAAAACCTCCCGATTCTCTAATAAGTCACTTGTATTTTTCTGGTCTGAATCAAAAACTAATCAAAATGATTGGTTTGTTCTGAAATATTAGTCTGATAATTTTTTTTCTTAATTTGTTATTTTGCTTATTTTTAAGCAAAATAACAAGTTTAAGCTAATAATTCTATAAACTCAAAATCACTTTTAATTTTCTAGGCAAATATTTTCCAAAATGAAACCAGGCATAACTAAGCCCAGTAAATTATTTCTCAGAGACTCCATGAGAGCAGGACATCTTCTCATAACAAGGTTAGTGGCCATTTGCCAGCAAGCTAGTTTTTTATCTCATCTAACACACATACTGCAAATTCCACCTAATTTACATTTTTAATACTATGGAATTATGAATCCTCTGATCTGTAGATATCCAGATATCTTGTCTTCACTGTTGCTTCCATCAACCAGCAGATGTAATCCTATAGAAAATAAAACTATAAACATGAAAAAATCCTTAAAAATTTAAATTAATATTAAATAATATGAACATACTTGAGTAAATTAGCATTCTTCATTTTTTTACAGCAGAAGTGTTTATATGTCCAAATTAAAGATTCTAGTATTGTATTAATTACCTGAAATAGAACTAATTATGTAAATACATAAAGAAAAAAATATTTCGTAATGCAAAGAAAAGGAAAATTGGAAGAAACATCTCATAGACCAAATACATTCATGCAGACATATCAGTTCCAACTGCATTATTTTTCTATAGGATATGAGTGGGAGATGGAAAGGGAAAGCTGAAAATCAAATTTTAAGGGTTTCTTGAGTTCTGAAGGAAAGACACATTTTAAAATCTGAAAAAAAAAAACAGCCCCTCAAACAAATCAAAAATTGAACAAAAAAAAAATCCCCAAAAACCAACAAAACTCATCAAACAAAAAAAAATAACCCAAAAACTTCAGCATCCACCACCCACCTGCCCCTCCAACCACTTAATCCCACATATTGCAAGTAAGACGGAATATACTGTAATAAGTATTCCAGAAAGGACAAATATGTAAAAACAAATTGAAGCTTCACCGGTAAAACCAGAGGACCTTCAGGAATTTGGTCTTGACAAACAATATTAAAAAATAAGGAAGAAAGAAGTGCTGTCAATACATGCATAATATTTTTTACACAGCAAAAATGCAGAGACAGAAAGGTATTAAAAAAGGGTCAGAGTCCCTGCAAGAAAATGTACACAGGATGGACAGAGAGAGAAATTCCTTCAATACTAAGCATGCTGTGCCTATCAGTGCAATTGCTTCTCTGTAGCAAATTCCCTTCACTTCCAGCAGAGAAAACTCTGCTTTCTGATTTGCCCCTCAGCACATTTTGCAGAAGGTATGTAAATATTTACCCACATAACTCATACTGTCAATATTGCAGGCACATATAGAGATGCCTGGGGCACAAACAAGCTTTCCAGAAGTGTCAGATGTAATCTATGTAATGCTGCAAACAATTCTGAAACAATATTAATTTATAGGAAGCCAATCTTTTAACAGTAAGAAGATCAAAATTATTTTAAGTAAGGAGTGTGTGGGGACACATCACCTTTCCCTTACTTAATTCCCTTCTCCTTCTTTATTGTACTATTATTTCAATAAAGATACAAAGTGGGGGGCAATATGAAATGGGAACACAATAAAGAGCTTTGATTATTTGGGAATCTATAGATTTTGAACTTCAAATACATTAAGAGCCGCCTGCATGTTTAGGCAAACTGGAAATTCAGTCAGTATCTATTTATCAAGATATCTGTCCTGTTCAAGGAAGATGCAAACTCTTCATGCCCTTTACAGTAATTGTCACAGGATTCACATGAGAAATAAACCTGGAAAAGGTGCTACTTATATGAGTTACACAGAACTTAAAAATCAAGTTCATTCCCTAGGTCTTATCTGTGCACTATTCCAAATGGATTTTTCCAAGATAAAAATATTCAGCAATAACAATTTCCAGTATAATGAGACAGTCTAAACTCTGAGAGTATAAACTGGTGGACTGCCTTGGGGATAGGCGCAGGCTTCTGGCACTTTTTTATTTAGTGTTATAGATACTGTCAAGGAGAATATCTCCCCTTCTGATTCTCCCCAGCAACTAAATAAATATGTACATGTGCATGCTTATGAACCTGCTTGGGTTTATAGACTGTTGAGAGGAATGTATTTCCTTCAGATCCCATGTATGCTGCAATTCAACAAAAAAAAAAAGATGTAGCTTCACTAAACTACTTGACACTAACCTATAGGATATAAAATATTAGCATCAGTTATATTTTGGCATATTTCAAATTGTAATCATAATTGGGGGAAACTTATTCACTGTTTTATAGATGTTTATACTTTGCATACCAGTCTTTCAGGTTATAGCTACCGAACAGAGAAGAGAGCACCTAGTATACGGGTTTCCTGTAAGGCTGGAAAATACAACAAATAAAGACTAATATTTCAGCATTAACTGAACAAGGTCTTATTCTGTGTCTGCCTGACAAATCAAAAATAATTCAGGTAACTCAACATCTAAGGAAAAAAACTGATAAACTGGGTTTATTTCTGGCCAATTGAAAAACATGCAATCCTAATAACTATATTATCTAATACTACCACAACACATTAAGTCATTGCTAGGTAACAAAACTGTTGTCTTGGCTGGAGTTCAAACAAAAATATGAGTGCTTTGGGGTCAGTATGGTTACAGACACATGAGTTTTCTTGAGCCTAGGAAAATTCTGCCTTTCTGTTTAAATTCTCAGTAGTCAACTCCAAATTTCCACTCTTATTTAGTTAAACCTCACTGTAACTAGCAATCCTTTCTTATTGATTTTGAATACAGTAAGCAGGTTTCTTTTAAATAGGTACTGTACATTCAGCTGTGTTTCAAAAAGAAGTTTTCAAAAAGTGAAAGAAAAATATTTTGAAAATATAACTGAAAAGAAAATAAATCTTTTTGCTTACTTTCTCCTTTCCCAACTTTTTCATGTGAACATGAAACCATTTTACCTTGCACTGGTTATGAGTTTGAACTTCCCCATTTTGGCTGTCTCAAAAATTAGCAATGTCCAACTTTTGGCATCCTAGAGTCATATCTGAATGGAAATCTGGTAGAGTTTTCTGCAGCACTTCTTCAATCTGGAAGCCCTGGAGTCCTTTGTTTTCAAAGAAAAATGGTAGCTCAGGTCTAAACCTAATTTCAAATCATGTATCCAAATCTTAGCTGAAAGTTTTTAGATTAGTAGCAGGTTAGAATAGTAAAAAGTTAGACGAGCAGAGAAAAAAACCCTGAACATCTTAAACAGATTCTCATCAGATACATATGTTTCAAAGAAAATGAATATATTGAGTCTACTCAAGATTTCTGAATCTCCTAGACCTATCAGAAATTCAAAATTTAAGAGACTGATAACAAGAAAAGAACCTGATCACATTGCCTTTGAAAAAAACCAAAAATACTCCTTGTGTAAATATTTCTGGAAGACATTTTTAAAAACATAAAGATTTACATTTACAATAGATATTTGTGAAAATAAAAAGAACAAAATGTCATGTTTTGTTACTTCCTAATGATACTAATTCTTGTTTATAGCAGCAAATTTACAGCTTCAATGACAGTGACATTAGGTTATTTTTCCTTTATTTTCCTTCTCTATTTGTTAATGTTTCTTTTGCATTTGTTGTAACCTAAATGATTTGGTTTATATTGCAATGCTGTTCAGATTCTCCTTGATGAGCATCCCATCATTGATGGTAATTGATGTTGGCTGCCATGGAAGAGCTAATTTGGTAGCAGTCAGTGTCAATCAGTCCTCGTCAGTTATATTCACAAGAAATATGTGGTGGTCACTGTGATGACTAACAAGTAATCAAAGCTCCTGACAGAAGGGGAAACTCTTAAAATATGAATGTGTATGTAGGTTCCTGTTCTTTTTTCCCTGTCATGCTCATTTAGGAATTATAAATAGAAGTGATATGTAGCAAAATATCTTAAACTCCGTATGAAAATTTCCTTGTCTCTCATGTGCAAAAGGCAAGCAAACATCTACTTTTGAGCTTTAAGAAATTCAGTGTTTAAAATTATAGTCTTCCACAGTGGGATTTTATAGTCAAATGCTTTATTATTGAAAAAAAAAAAAACCCAACCATCTCTTTCTACTAACATTGTCATTGGTAGTACTACAAGCATTATAAGTATCTGTACCTGTAGGATTTCTCTAGCAGAAAAAAAAAAAATTGTTTAAAAGATAATAATAAATGGCATATTGGAGAGATGGAAACACCACAAAAATATGTACAAATCCACGAAGCATATTTTTGTCGTTTTATTCACTCCAAGTTATTTTTGTGATTTTATTCACTCCAAATTGGACTAACTGGAGTTACTACTTTTTTGATAGAAAAGTCCTAGCCATCATAAAGAATAAAAAGGTTCACTAGGATGCAGTTCTTCATAATTCTGCATGGCCTTCCAACAATGTGATGTGATCTCATTTCAGAATGCCCACTAGCTTCTTCAATCACCTGAGGAAGGTAAAAATGAAAATATGAAATATTATAATTTACAGTGGGACTTATTTCCATCACACTGAGAGTGTGTGGAAAAAAACCTATTCCAATTACATTTAAGTTGCATAGAGAACTATCAATAGAGAAAAAGAGGTCTTGGGGCTTGTGTGAATGCTTTTCACAATTTTCCTTGCAAATTTCAACCAAATATTCTTGCACATTTGTTTAAAGACCTCTTCCTTTTTTATTTCAATTGGAGGCAGTTCCTACAAGGAGCAAATCCCATAGCCATTACTGAACTTCATCTTGATTTGTTGAGACAAGGGAAGAGAAAAACAAGGCGGTTTTAATTGTGTTCTTCAGCTACCTGATGTGTGATTACAAGAAAACAGTCAAAGTTTTCTTGGAGGTGCACATCAAAACCCAGGCTGTGAAATCTCCACCCTTGGAGTTATTCCTACTCTGGCTGAACGAAGATTGATCTTACTTTGCTGGTCCTGACTCAAGCAGTAGATTGGACTGAATTATCACTCCCCTCAATACAAAGGCATTAACTTTAAATATATATCAGAGAAATGAGAAAAAAACCCTTCTAATTAAAGGATATTGATTTAGTAGTCATACAAGCTTGTTTGGGCTTGGTGTTGGTGTGGGGGTTTTGGGGTGGGAAGGTGTTCTTTCTTTTTCCCCCTTTACTTTTCAAATGAAAACTTTGGTTGAAGTTCAGCAGAATTTTCATTTCAGATGTGAATTCATCCAAAATAAGAAGACAGAAGACATCAATACTGTGTCTATGCTGTAAACAAAAGAGACGGAAAGACACAAGTCCTTATAAAGCTGAGAAGACTGTCTTGATGGTGGGTTTTTTTTGTTTTGTTTCCTCTTGCAGCCCAAACGCTTTGGTATCTATAAATTGTGAACTTCAGACTCCATTTTGCAGGATGGAAGGAGAGAGACGTGGATATATGGGGTAATTAAGGGTGAGAGTCCCACTCATCTGGCTGAAGGATTCTGGATTTGTTTGAAGTAGTAGGCAAGATACAAACTGTTGAAACTGGAGCAATCTTGGCCATTTTACTGTTTGGTAGGAGTCTGTAGAGTGACCAATCCCTGTAATGCTTCCGACATCCCAACTTGGACAAACCTATTTGTGTTTGTCCAAAACAGAGGAAGGGAACAGAATGACACTTAACTAGCAATAATATGAGATCTGTTCCTTTCTCTGTTTTCCACGTCAGTATACGCGTGCCACAAATCTTCTGAGCTCCAGTCTGCAAAGTCCTGAAGTTGAGTGAAATCCTAAATGAGAGATTGGTAAATTTGTAAGTATGCAAACATGATTAGTTGGACAAGAAAAGAGATTTATTTATGTAGCAATGCAGAGTCATCTATTTAGCTATTTATGGATGATTATCTTCATAGAAAGTTGTTTCTTAACCGCACACTTCAGTGGCATTTAAGTATCACTGGAGAACATCAGTGATAAACAAAGTAAATGTTCAGATTATTTATTCATCATTGATTGCTATTTTGTAATTGAAAGCTTCTTACTCAGTCTTGGAGATAACCAAAAAGATTTTTATTTCTAGACAGTAAGTAGGGTCTTTGCGGCGTGGGGACCGTTTCCCCTTTTTCCCGCAGAGGGGGGAAACCCTGGGCTGGTGCTGGCAGGACGCCAGGGGGGCGAAGAGTGATCCCTTGCCCACTAGCGCTACCCCT
>JAYDZK010000001.1:69666785-69680929 GCA_034509185.1 Euphonia xanthogaster
AATTCCCCATCTTGACATAAAGGCAGTTAAATCAGGCATAAAAAGAAGGGAAAATAATAATAACAAAACCAGCAACAATAGAAACACTATTATTATTATTATTATTATTAATAATAATAATAATAATAATAATAATAATAATAACAAAACCAACAATAACATTAATAGTAGAATTTGAAAATACAGAACAAGCAATATGCATTGCATCACCTCAGCACCCAATGGCCAATATCCAGTCAGGTTTCTCCACAGTTGAGCATGATGCCATATGGTATGGAATTATCCCTTTGGCCAGTTTGGGTCAGCTGTAGTGGCTGTGTCTCCTCTCAACTTATTGTGCCTTCCAGACTCCTTGCTGGTAGGACACTATGAGAAGCTGACGAGTCTTTGACCACTGCTCAGCAACAGCCATAATATCAGTGTGGTATCAACATTCTCATCCTAAATCCAAAACACAGCACTGTACCAGCTACTCATAAGAAAAGTAACTGTCTCAAATGAAATCAGGACAGGTATATATTCCTGTAATTAAGATATCCAGTTAAATGTTTCAATAACAGAACTTGGCTGTAGGTTAGGAATTGAACCTTAAGAGTAGAAAGGTAAATAATAACTTTAAGTGGAAAATTTTCTCAAAAGAAAAAATAAAGTCTGAAACAATAACCAAAAAGAAACATTTGTGCCAATAGACTTAGCAATAGAATAACAATTTTAGAAAAAAAAAAAAAAAAGTTAAAATACAATGAAATCAAAATTGTCTCAATAATTGCTTTTTAGAGTATTTTTTGCAACAGGCTACTGGCCTTATTGAAAAAAAAATTATTCTTGAATTCTTTTTTTTGCTATTTTTCACCTGAATGAAGATCATTGAAATAAAAAGAATGAAAGAGCAGCAAATAAAACCAAACCAAAATAACATATCCCTCCCCCAGCAACAAGCACTCAAGCAAACAATACTAAGAAATTAGCATCAGCCTTTAGGTAAACATTTATATGGAATGGATAATATTGATTTGGAATTGAATTAAAGCAAATAAGGTTAAAAATAGATGGACATTTTGACAATGAAAAGCTTTACATAAAACATTTTGAAATCAAACATTATACTTTAGTTGTTTTGGTTGTTTTAACGGTAAGTACTGATTAATAAATTTCAGAATAATATCATAAAGAAGATGCTGGTATTTCAATAAACAGTACAGAACACAGCATAACCATATTGACCCAGTTCAAATTTTCTTTCCTAATTTTCCGATTAATTCTATTAATTCACAATTTCAGGATGGTAAACATGGGACAGAAAGATGAATGATAGGTACCTGCTATGGTTTCCAAATCTAGGTATAAGATCAGGATCCCAGAGGTTGCAGATTCCTATTCTAAATTAAAACTAAACAATATTGTTGATCCTGCTCTGATCGTGCAGCTGGTTATTGATCTAGTATCTGAAAATATGGGGTTTTAAAAGAATTTTTCTTTGATATTTCATTGCACTATCTTTGAGGTTTAAGAGTATTTGGTATCTGTATACCAGTTCATGATTTTGCACAGTGAATATCCTCTACTGTCTGTTTACAGTGATAATCTGTACAAAGTAAGCACAGCAGATCTAAAGACTTGACTTTTTGTGCAAACAAAATCCTTTCCTCCCCTGGCTATTGAGGAAGCAAAATTGGAAATTAAGATATACATCTGAATGTCTGTGTATGTGTGAAGTCTACAATTTTTTTTCAGCTCCAAGTAAGTTTGTTTTTTTTTTTTCCTTCCCTAGGAGAATTAGATGACATACTTTAATTTTTTACTAGAAAGTAAGCAGATAAAAATGTCTTAGGTCAAAGTTAACCTACTCCAAGGATACTTAAACAAAAGCATTTTAGTAGCTAAGTGTCTCATTTAAGGTTTTAAGTATTTTTCTCTTTTTAAGAGTCTAAATTTCACATATGATATCAGTTTAAGGACATTATTAATTTTTCTCATTTGAAATGTCTCAGGTTCCTAAACCCAAGTTATTTCCCCGTGCTATTATTCATAGTAAAAGGAAACACTTTAGGAATGACTCAATAAATTTAGATCAAATTTAGAGGTCAGTTTTAGTATGTTGTAATTGCCTTTGGAGGTCCCTCTCTATCTTTTCTATTAGAGTTCACTTATCTCAGCTGTCTGTCTCTGACAGTCGCCTGTTACAGAACTAGGACGAAAAGAATACTGTTAGATTCTAGAAATTATTAGAAACTGATTTTTTTTCCTAGCAATTAGGAGAAACTGGATTTTTCACCAAACCTTTTGTTTTCTTCATTTGTAAAAAAATTTATAAAAATTTTAAATGAGAAAACCTGCATCCTTTTATCCTTCTGTAAGCTGTATTTTTAGTATAGTATTTTTGTCCTTTAGTATAGTTTAGTATAGTATTCTTTAATATAATATAGTATCATAAAATAATAAATTAGCCTTCTGAGTCAGATTCATCATTCCTTCCTTTGTCTGGGAATGCTGCAAATACAAGACTCGTGGATTTTTTTTTTTTTTCTAAAGATAAATGCTATTATGAAAGAAATTATTCTGGAAAAATAAGTTACAGTGTAAAGGTGAATTTTTCTGTGTATCCAAGGGCTTTAGTTTACAATTTTAGTACATTCTATTCAGTGTGGGCAACCACCAGTCAAAGGATCTGAAGGCAACCAAATTGCTTATTGCTGCCTTTCGTTAGCACATGACTTCAAATATACACTTATGCAGATGTATGCCAGTTACCATAAGCACGTACAGCAGTCCATCCACAGCAGACAGAATTTCAGTGCAGACTACTTTATTCCTGTTTAGAATCACAGAATCATGGTTTGGGTTTGAAGAGACCTTAAAGATCACTAGTTTTAACCTTTCTGCCATGGGCAGGGACACCTTCCATCAGACCAGGAAGCTCAAAGCTCCATCCAACCTCACCTGGACACTGACAAGGATAGAGTATTGGCAGCTTCTCTGGGCATCTTCCAGGGCATCATATCCCTTGTTTGGCCTTTTTTATCTCTCTTTGCTCCAAACCCCACACTGAAGCAGCCCTGTCAGCAAAGCCTGCACCCTACTCTAATGCTGCTCACCCTGCCCATACCTCTCCCTACTGCCCTGCCCCCAGCCTGCTCTCAGAGGGCCCTGCCCACCCGTGCCAAAATGTAGGAACATCATTCACACCTGTGTACAGCCAGGCCCATGGCTGGTACAGGCCCTTGTGTTCCAGCTTCTCCTTGGGAAGCAGTTCTCTTCTCCTCCTGTTTGGAGCTGGGACTGATGGCATGCAGCAGCAGAAGGCTGCGCCAGTGAGATATGACTGAGAGATTTTGCAGGCACCAGGTGAGGACAGGCAGCAAGCCAAAATATGGTCGGGCTCCTGTGAGTCATGTTGCTATGCAGTGACACTGAGTGTCCCTTGATCTTCCTGGTGGAATTGAACTGTCACCACAGAGCTGCTGGAGAATAAAAACCAACAAACAAAAGAAGATGTATGAGCCAGTCAGAATTATGGCCTGGTCTCTGGAAGAATGTGGGCTGAATTTATGCTACTCCTTTCACATCCACAACCCCTTCTGGATGTCTTACTTCTGCTTTTACTGCTCTGGAGGGAAAGAAATGTTCTGAGAGAAGAAAATGCTGCTGAGAGTTCACTTCTGACCCCCATAATGGGTTAAGTGGTCAAGATTTCCAGTTGCTGGAGCAGCAGGCATTTCAGTGTCCCTGGTGTGTACTGGTGGGTTATATTCTGCCCTCCCCCCAGGGCACACTGCTGCTGATGGGCAGCTGTGCTGCATCGTGCTCAGGCTAGTCTGGATTTCTGTCCCCAGGGAAGCTTCGTCTTCTACCATGCAGACCAAAACATGCTCCAGTAGCTCTCAGCACCTCCCTGTCACTGCCCTGCCTGAGCACACGGACAGGGTAGTGATTTTCCTGGGCAGAGTTATCTTCTCCAGTGCCACTTTGTCCTCTGGAGCCATCCTCCCAACCTAGCACCTACCTGTGCTGCAGCCATTTCTGTTCACTGAGCATTCTCAGAGTCACCTTTGCTGAGCATCCTGAGCCAGGGTCATCCTGGACTGAACATCTGAGGCTACTGTCATTCTCTCCCCAGCCTGTGGGTGCTGAGTACCCAGGAGAACAACCAGCAATATTTTCTCCCCTACTGGGTTGTCAGTGTCAGCAATACTGCCTGGGTTCTGAGATTATGGGGAAGGGTTCTGATTTATTGAGTTCATTAGCTACTGAAAAGCAAACTTTGTAAATAATAAAGCACAGTAATCTGTGTTTTATTATTCTACTCTCTAAATTCAAACTACTATGTGAAATAACTTCACAAAATGCAATGAACATTTCTCCTAAGTGTGGGAAAAAAAAAATTTCTTTGTTGCACTGTTGATTTTTCAAGATGACTATGGAAAGTACACAGACAAACCTGGCAGAAATGGAAAACAAAACATAAGAATAGAAAACAGAAATGCAAGAAAATAAGGAGTTTAAATTGTTTACATTCCAGTCTCACCCTGAAGCCAAATACACTTTCGTCCATGGAATCTTCTGCCTCTAAGCAAGTGCAGCATTTGGTATTATAATAGCAATTAAAGCACACATCTACTCACACAATGAATGGATTTTAGATTAGAAATATGTTTTCAAAAGCACATAGCTGTGTAATCTAGAGAAAAGATGTAACCAATATTCTACTTTTGTCTGAAAGGAAGTCCTATTTTTCACACCACAGTACAAAATTCAATTCACAAATGAAGATTATTCATATAGTGAAGCATCCAGAAAAGCCACACCTCCTCACCTTCAAAATTAAGTAGCAGAAAAAGTAAACAAACAGAAAAGGTATTCATGAAGACTACTTTTTTTTTTTTTTTTTGTATTTCCATTCTGATTATTTAGTAGATTCTAACCATCCTTTAAATTCGGAATTTGCATTGGTTAGACAGTTACAACTAAAATGAAATTGTCCCTGTAGAAATGAAAGTACAGCCTTCAGAGTTAGGAAAAGTAGGATCTACTTAAAGTAATTCATACCAAAATAGCAATTGATCTTGCTTTTTATGTTCCATGATTCCACTTCACAAAAGAAGACTATTATCTGAGAAGATGGGTAGACTGTTGATAAATGCATCTTTTCTACATTAAGATTAAGAAGGTTTAATAATAATTAAGAGCATTTGAAAGGTACCTGCCAGAAACACTCCTAAAATCAAAGCTTTATTGCGCCTGTTACTGCACTATTATACAGAACACAATGCAATACTGTCCAAGAAGCTGGACACAGCAAGTACCTCAAGTCTCTCATAAAGGATCTGGGTTTTCAGCAATTGCATCTGAAGCGTAGGTGATGACACAGAAGTATTTTTGCTGATTTCTCTGGGGAAAATATTGCTTTTGCACCCCTCATTTTTAAAAGTAATATTTGCTTGTTTGACATTCAAATAAAATTTCATAGCTAATGTTTCTGGATGGGGTTTGGATACATTACAGTTGCATTTTTCCTATATTTATCTGTTTAATATATTATTATAACTTACGAAATAATGATATTGAAGTACTGTAAAAATGTACTGTACAAAAATATTATCATGCAAAAAAGGAGGTATTTTTGCTGAGTTGTGAAATACTTGGCTTTAGGTTGCCTCTGGATTATCTTCAGCAGCAATGAGAGCTTAGCAACACGCTGCATTTTTGGTCCTTTTATTATTTCCACACTTAAGTTAAAAGAAAAATGGCTTAAGGCATAGCATGATATGGAAACTTCCACAATAAAGCAAGAGGGGTGAGGGTACAGCTAACTAAGCATACTCTGTTTAACAAAATAAAAGGACAAAAAATAAAGGAAAAGGGAATTAGCATGACAAATTTACTTTTTTTTTTCCTATTTCTAGAGTGTGTCATGTGTGTTTACTATAGAGATTATTGTTAAATATGGGTCTCTGCTTCATGAAGGAGTCAATACATGCCATTTCTAATAACATGAGACTTATTACTGAATCTGGTGAAGAGACTGGAATTTTGATGTACAAAAACTATTTAAATTGAAATCTGTATCTGAAATAAAAGGGTTAAAGTGCAGGATGTTGTACTGTACACATATTTTACCTTTACAGAACAAGTATCTGCTGATAGGGCTGTTCCTGATAGTTTTATTTAGTTACTTATTTTTATGACTCAGTGTAAATACAAATGATATTTCCAGCATGATTTGGGCTAAAAAGAGAGCAGCATTCTGGAGCTCTTGGGCATGTAAACACAGCAGAACAAGTAGAGTATGATGCACAACTAACTGAGCATGTAAAAACCCATTCTGATACAGATTTAACAAATATTTTCCTCTTATGCCCTTTGCAATGTAACCTTTTGGAGAAAGTTATTTAATATTCTGAAAATTCAGGCTTTGCTGCCTCTTTTAGATTTATATATCCTGTTCTCCTCTTCCACCACCATCATCACCTTAGTGCTAAGCAGAATACCTTATTTTCAAATGCATAAAAATTACCACATTTTGTTGAAGTCCATGTTGAAGTAGCCACAACTTCAGAGTTTGATCTAATGATGAGGTTGTTTGCACACAATAATTACACTTTAGCCCCCTAAACCATTGCATATGGCTTCTCTTATTAAAACGTTTTCTATAAATTAATGGTTATAATTTAATTAAGTCTGTTTTCCATAGCTGTTTTTTTTTTTTTTTTCTTTTGTTATTTGGAAGGTAAATATTCAGACCTGTTAAAAATTAAAGGGAAGGAAGAGGAAAGGAAAGGGTGAGAAGGTCACGGAGGGAGAAGTTAAAGTAGAGGGAGAAGAAAATTAGAGGGGGGAAGAAAACAGGATTGGAGGAGATCAAGGAAGGAAAGGAAAACAAAAGAAAAAACCCAAAAGAGGAAAAAAAAAGTAAACAAATAAGAAATTTGAGCTCAGATGATGGATAAATTGAGTAGGAAGCTGTGAGAGATTTTTTTTCAGGATAGTAAGATGCTCAATGTGATAAGTGGAGTTCTTCAATCAGTAACAATGCCAGCTGCACTACTAAATATTCACTTAGAACAGACATTCTGAAGTGGGCAAGTCAGTTTGGAATACTAAACAATCTTACAGCTGCTTCCTGCCTTTCTTTTGCATTAAAATTTATACTTTTTTGAGAGAAAATTTATATTTCAAATGCTAGTGTATTTTTATCATGAATGAAGCCATTTTTATTTTCTGTGGCAAGGTGAAGGGCTAAAAGTCTTTCAGTATGTTTCCTTTCTCTACTAAGAGAATCAGTTATGACTGGAAAGTATCGCACTGCAGGCATTTTTTGTCAGATACTGAGAGTTTCATTTTTATTTATATGATATATTACTTTTCACCCACTTCAGATGCTTTGCCTGACACCTAACACCAGCTCCAAGAGATATTTATCAAATTGGCAACTGGTACAAAGAAGAGACAGGCTTTATTATCTTTGTCCTCTTCCTTGCTCAGACCTCCCATAAGGCCTTGCAGTATCCTCAATCTTGTGAAGATTTTTGGAGGTTTGACTGTTACTGGACACTTGAATAAATCTCTGTCAACTGTTAATTGCTTGCTGGTGTTTAGAAAATAATTTGTGACCTCGAAATCCAAATATTATCAGTGACATTGAAGTCACTAAATAAACCAACTAGGGATCTGATTCAGTTATCTAAACATAGTTTCTCAGCTCACCTCAGATGCCCTAAAACTCATTTTTCATAAAGGCACAGACCTATAGAAACTGCGTCCAGCACATCAGTCCCATGCACGTATTCTGCAAAGACGATATATTTCATAACAGTGGGCATGTTGCTTTGATGGGAATAACTACAAAAATATATCAGAAGATCCTCTTTGTGTAAAATATACATTCTTTCAATAAATTATATTAATGAAAATGTGCATGTCTATCTGCATGCAGAAGAATTTTAATGCATATAGGGCTAGCAGGGCTCGGAGAAGAGATTTTCTCTTTTGAGTAACACTGCAAAAATAAAAACCCTGTGTATTTTTATGGAAAATCAAGTACTGATGTCAGTAATCCCCAGAAGTGTCATTTTACAAGCAGTTGAAGGAATTAAAAGCATAGCTGTTTGCAACTCATAAATGTGGGGTGTACTTCAGTAAGATCAAATAAATGGATGAAAGTGCATTTTTCTTCTTTTTAAGAAGGGGCAGTCATGAAGATGTAGCACAATATATTGGAACTGAAATCTGTTAATTCAATTTCTGATTTTTTTCAGCAATAATAATTCGAAAATATCACTGCTGTTACTAAATTTTAGAATGCTCTGCCTTTTCAGTACCTTACACATGCAGAAAGCTTCCTAGGGTCATGTCACTCAAAGAGTGCCATCAAAATTCAAGATGTCAGCATCAGATTAGCATCCTCTAAACTGGTGCACAAATTGAAGTGTGCTGCTGTCTGTGCCTTACTACCCCGGCTCCAGACCATCCCTGTGGCAGCAGCAATGTGAGATTGAAGGACAGTACTTTTGATTGAAGTTCAAGTTATATGGATTTGATAAATGCTCATCCTTTTAGGAGATTTTTTTAGGAGAATCTACTGTATTGTCACTGCTGGTGATAATGATGGTGTTCCTCATTTATAAGTTATGTAACTATTTCTGAAATACAGTTTTATTATTAAAAGCACTGAATACTCCCCTTTGATGCATACAGCGATCTTAACACAGTTTCAGTGCTTGGAATTCCTCTGGGGCAGATTTTACCTGTGAGGGAAATCCTACTTTTACAGTTGCCATAATTTGTTTTCCTTATATTTTGATTATTGCTTTAATAAGAGTAAAAATGAAAATAACAATCAAATTGAATCAAATTGTATTTTGACAGATGTGTCAGACAAAAGATATCTTCAGTGGTGTACCTTCAGTGCTGAGACATTTTCCAGATGACAGAAGAAAGCAAACAGCACCACAGGCTGTACTGTACCTGCTTTTTAGCTGAGCAGTTAACTACAGCATACAGTATTTGTCTGACCCAACTACTTTTGAATGGACTTAATTACAGTGAATAATAATAAAAATAAATTTTTAGAGAGTTTCAGACATATACATTGCCAGAACTTACATATTTCTTTATATTTGCTGTGTCATTTCTACAAACATGGACGCTAGAAATGCAGTATGTGAAAATGGTCATGGGAATTGCTGGATATCTTTGGACAGAAAACAAGCATGATGCAAAGTGTGTATGTAGCTCTGGTCAGATCTTTTGTAGAGACGAGATGGATAATTTTGCTTGCATTTTCTTCTAAAACCTGTTGTTTTTGTGTATTTAAGGGACAGGACCATTAAATGTATTAAGCCAAATAATTTTATTGGCTTTGGAAGTCTGGTGTGCATCAGCCATTGCTACTGGAAAAGGTCTACTTTTGCACAAACAGGTAATGCAAACCAGTAGAAGGTAATTTCTTTAAGCAAAACAAGTGAAAATGGTGAACAAGCATCCTCACACAATCATTCCAGCATTTCATTTCTTTGGGCCAGCTGTAGCAGTTCTAAGCACTGCAACATTTAATGCACTCTGAAAAGGTGACCATGATGCCCCAGATTTTGTTCTGGATCCAAGAAACACACCATGTAGATGGAGCTACAAATGGCAGAGTGTAAAGGGCTCTCCTATGGACCCCGACCTTCCTTTCTGGTGTTGTGTGCACCAGGAGCAGTGGGATGCCCACAGCAGGTCCAGACCCCACGGCCTGAGGTCTTGCTCTTGATTCTGGAGGTGCACCTTTCTCCCTTCCCCTCCAACAACAGCTACAGCCTAAAACCCCATGGTACACTCCCATACTGTTACACAAAGTACTATTGTTCCCTTCTCCCAAGGGCCAAGCAGTTCCCATTGGAGTGACACCTATACTCATTCCACAAGTCTCACAATCCTTGTTTTCGGTGTAATGCAAAGAACAAATCCCATTCAAGCAGTGAATACTCTTTCCCACAACTTTTGTGGCCCCTGCTTGAGCTACATATATTATATAACACTGTAGAAGCAAAGAAAAATCAGGAAATGCTGCAGATCAGTAAACCTGTTAGGAGAGAAACAAAAGCCTTTTTTGCCCAGTACCAATGCAAAGAAGACCAGGGCTCTGACAACACAACAAGGCAGTTTGCCGCACTCCTGGTGGATCCATCTAGTTTGATACCTCTGGCACTTAGCAGTGTTATGCTGTAGCCTGCACATCCCACTGTGCTAACAAGATAGAAACCTGTTAGAGATTCTTCCTGATCCTTATTAGGGCAATAAAGGTGTCAGCTGATGTATGCTGTGGTTGAATGACCATCTGTTCAGGGGTAAACAAGTCACTTGAACGCTGGAATAAACATCGAGAAGCTTCTCTGCGTTCTGGCTTCTGCAGTAAACCCTGCCGCACAAAATGCAGTCACCATTTCAGACATTTCAAGATAACAGGCTGGCAACAGCTTTAGATATCCTGAATTTACCTGCATAGAATCACATCCTGAAGCAATTGCGTGTTTTGTAAGAGAACTGCTGCTGATTTCACTGGACAAATTCCTTCACAGATGGCACATACTTAGCTACATTTATGCAGTTGATTGCCCCAGGATAGATTTTGTGCCAGAACTCTAGCTCCCTGAGGATGTGTTTTTATTTTAGTGTTTTTATTTTTCTGGGCAGCTCTTGGAAACTGGTCTTTCTTGCTCTCAGACAAAAGCTTGGAGAACTGACTAGACTCCTTGGTGCTCTTGAAAACTGGAAAATATAAGGGCTGTAAATAATTGCTCTGGATTATTATGGCAGTATTTTTTAATAGATTTGAAAAAAAAACCCCAGAAAACAGTTTTTCTGTTTTTATAAAACTCAGTGGGTTCACATTTTTTTTCCTCTGTGAAATTTCAAAAGCATCCAAAATTTTATTGGACTTTCACAGATGTATGTTAAGTAATTATTGCTAATAAAAAATAATGCATTTAGGTAGAAGATGATCAACTACACCTAATTCTGCTCTTTTATATAATGTGAAGGACATTCCACAGAAGAAAATAATTTCAAATTGAGCAATCAAAATGTTCCATTCCATTTTGAAAGGGAACACACTGACATTGAAATGCTCCACTTAAAGAAATTATCAAAATAGTCATTTATCCTAAGAGACATTTGGCACAAGTCACTGTTTTCAAACCCCTTTGCAATCTTCCTAGACATTCATTTTAGTCACAGACTACTTATTTTAAATATAAAACTTATCTTTAATATGAGTATGCTGGACACACAGTTTGCCCAAGTAGATAAAGATTTTCTGCTTTCTTTGACCATGTTTTGTCTCAGTACCTTTCTCTTGCCTGACAGGGACAAACCTCTGCATTTAATCTGGACTCAGATGGAATATTTATTATTCATGACAGTATAGCATTGCTGGGATTCATGGTAGGGCAGAATTATGGTTTGACTGTCCATATTCCCACATCATCCTCTCTCCCTCCCTCCTAAGCTCATTGTTAACTCTGGAACTCATGGTCCTGCTCCTGCAAGTGATGGCTGTTTTCAGCCATGCAGGAGACACAATGGGACAACTGGTTACTACCTTGAGCAACCAGTACCTTCAATGGTTACTGCAATAACTCCTTTTCAAGTACACATATCTAGGGCATGTCAATTCTTAGTTTCCTATTAAAGTATTTTTTCTCGGGCTGGGGTGGGACAGGGCAAATAGGTGGGCAGGAAATAGAAAAATCTCTATTCCTTTTTAAAGGAAAATATTCTTTAACAGAAATTATGACCTGTTAATAAGGACTTTAAATTGTTGCTGTAAAGACAGGAACCTAGTCATAGTCTTTCTAGAAACTGATTGCTGTTACACTTTTTTACACTTGGTTTCCATAGTTTTCCTTGCTTCTTTTGCACCTGAATACAGTGCCACTCTCTAAGTAATGACACAGCATGTTATTTTGAGACTTAGAATTTGTTCCCTCTGTATTATTCCTCTCATTTCCTAATTCCTCTTCCAGCTTCACCATCTTTTCACATTACACTATAACTTCATGAATGCAGTCCTCACAAATTCCTCTAGTTCCTTAAAGCTGCTGCATCTTGAAAGTCAGAATGAAGCTACAGCAGCCAATGGTGACAAAGGATTCTTTTAGCTGCAAGCCCTACTGTGGCTACACAATTTGTGGTAATTGGGAATGGGGCTGTGGCTGAGCCTCATCTGTAATGGGTTACAGCTGTGAAAAGCAGGTGAGTAGTATTGAAGATAATGAGACATGGAGTGCCCAGGTACACTGACCTATCATGAAAGGGAACAGAGGGCACACAGGTGCAATGCATGAACAATCAGGGGTATAAAAGGTTGGGCTTAAGACGAAAGGCCAATGCTTGAAGCCTTCTGGAGTTGTTTGGTGTTACTTTGCATGGGGTGGCCCTTTCTGGGATTGTATGGTGATACTCTGTGTGTTGTGGTTGTCTCAGTTGTAAACTATGCAGCAACAAACTACCATCTCCTGTTTCACTTTGCATTATCTCTGCCTTCTTTGTCTCCCTCAACAAATCACTTTTTTTCCTTTCACCAAGACTTCTTACAGCTCTTCTTCTAACAACCTGGTGTTAATGGCAGGCTCTAGAGATGCCAGAAGCGCAGGGCAAGAGGGAGAAAATGCCATAAGTCTGAGATATTTACTTTCATAGAAACAAAGATAGGAATTATACTTTTATTCATGATGTGTTTTCATGAATGTTCTGGTTTAGATACTCCTCTCTTTTCTTTGCTGCTCCTCTTGTCTTATGTGCATTATTTTCAGATGCTAAAGTACTAAATACTGAAACATCTGTCTTTGCAGGTAAAGTTGAAATATATCTGCTCCCTGCCTCCCTTTTACTTCTGAAATGGTATACAAAGAAAGGGGAAAAGGCAATAGTCTTTACACCAGCTGCATTTTGTTCAGCTTTATTTTCCTCTATGCTTTCAAAAGCCTACAGACTGGGGTGCATTAAGTACAGTATCACCTGCTGGGCAAAGGAGGTGATTATCCCACTCTGCTCTGCACTGGAGCAACCTCAGTTGGAGTACTGTGTGCTGTTTTAGGCACCACAATACGAGAAAGACATTAAACTATTAGAGAGCACCCAAAGGAGGCACACATAGAAGGTGAAGGGTCTGGAGGGGAAGACTTATGAGGAGCAGCTGAGGTTACTTGGTCTGTTCATCCTGGAGGAGACTGAGGGGAGACCTCACCACAGTCTACAACTTCCTCATGAGCAGAAGAGGAAGGTCAGGTATGCATCTCTTCTCCCTGGTGATGAGTGACAGCACTCAAAAATGGCATGAAGGTGTCAGGGGAGGTTTAGGCTGGATAGCAGGAAAAGATTTTTCACCCAGAAGGTGGTTAAGCACTGGAACAAGCTCCCCATGGAAGTGGTCACAGCACCAGCCTGAGTTCAAGAAGCATTTGGACAAGACTCAAGCACATGGTGTGACACTTGGGCTGTCTGGCACAGGGTCAGGAGTTAGAAAATGCCTGAGTTCGAAGGCACTTTTGTGGATGACCAAGTCCATGATTCTATGACTCAGAAGCTATAACCATCAGAGACTAAGGAAATGTGAATCCTAATTTTCATTCTAAAAGTAAAGATGACAGTCTGGGGTTTTTTTTTTAGTTCAGTGTCCCTGTCTTTTAAGATAACTAAATGTTTCAAGTTTTGATGGCATTTGTGACTCCTTTCCCATCTTTTCCCTCCTATATTCTGTGTAGCTGTTTTTGTCTGCCTCAGTGGTAGTAAGTAGGGAAGAGAAATAAGGATGATGATACAAGATGAGAACTCCCAGGTTCTTGTGTGAAAGCAAAAATAGTAAATTTCATTTTTGATGGCGATGGAAAAAAAATGTTTGTTTTCCTTTGTAGAACAGAAAATCTACCTCCTACCTAACCTCACAATGAGCCCTGTTCAAGTTGTCATCCTGTTCACGCTGAGCAGTCTCACTGGTTCAGCGGATTGTTCAAGGACTGGGGACTCTCGGGGTGGTGCACCTCTATAATTAGGACAATTTTGTTGTTTCTTGTTGTTCTTTTCCTAGTCATGTTAGCATTCGGGATTCTACGTTGCATACTTTTAAAGGCTATCATCGGTTTGGTCTCCAGTACCGCAGAAGT
>JAYDZK010000001.1:69695137-69709787 GCA_034509185.1 Euphonia xanthogaster
GGGAAGGGAAGGGAAGGGAAGGGAAGGGAAGAAGACAAAAAAGCTCCATTGAGTATTTAGAGTCTTCCACTATCTAAAGAGTCATTATTCAGAAGACAGCCATATTCTTCTACTCTTTATTATAGACTTGCAGAAGGAACTGCACAGTCACAAGCTGCAGCATGGAAAATGATAGAGGCAACAATGCAGTAGTCCTTAACAATAAGAGCTGCTAAACACTGATAAAAGCTGTCCAAAGAGGATATGGAATCTCCATCCTAAGAAATTCTTTGGATAAAGTCCTGAACAGTTTGACAACAATTTTGAGGGTAGATCCACAATAGTGGAACATTGGACCAGGTGACCTTCAGAGACCTATTTCAGCTTACATTTTTCTATGATTAGGTAAACGGTTGTGTTACAGTGTTTTCAGGACATTTTAAAAAGTTAAGATTTACAAAACTGAAGCCTGCTTTTAATAATATCTGCCAAATTTTGGCACTCTATTGACTTGGCCAAAGGTTTTGGTGATCTATAGAGAGCTTGCTGGAGTGTGTCACAGAGGCAAACTCTTTGTTGCACCTGTTTTAAATCAAATCAGGCATTGAAGTAGCTGATTGATTTGTTAATGACATCAACTGTCAAAGAGTCCAAGGTCGATAGCAGCCATACACTAGATACCAGACACTCAAAAAATGACAGTTTAGCCACTATACATTTTTAAGCACCTTTTTATAAGCTCCAAAGCATTCTAATTCCCACATATATCTGCATTTTCACACTTCACAGAGCATGAAGATGCACATCCTCCTTTCCTGTGAGAGTGAGTTCCCCCACTTATTTACACCTTTTCTGAGAGAGATGGTGGTGCCCTTGCTTTACATCCACACAGCTCCCTACAACCTGCTAATGCAATGACTATGAGACAGAACACAGGCCTAGTTGGAAAGCAAAACACAATAACACAGTCCAATCAGTCAAAAAAGCAAACAAAAAAATCCCCACATTATAAAGAATGACAATCAAACCTAAATGCCCAAAGTTGTCCTCTGATCCTGTGTGGCATCCAGCTGACACTCCAAAACCATGCAAGTCCTCACTGCATCTTGTGTCATGCCTGACAGTGCAGCACTTGGATGTCCTAACCCACTGCAGTGTATTTCAGCTGCTGAGTCACACACCTGGTGCTTGTCACCATACTCATTCCACAGGCTTCTCTTCTGTGTTGTGTTTTGACTACAATGTGGCCAAGATTTCAGGGTCCATGTGACAAATACATAGTCATTGGCATTTAGACAGCTTAATCTGAAAAGGAATCCCTACCTAGGTTTCTCTAGCAGTGTTTAACTGTTCAAGGGTCAACAAAAGAGAAAGGGCTGATACAGGCAGGGGAAATGCTGCTTTTGATAGCAGAAAAAAAAAAAAAACTGGATAAAAATATACCATGCTCATTATAGCAGAGAGAATAGAGAGCTGAGCATAGAGGGTTTGATAAAGTCTCATGGGAAAATAGGGTTTATATGAACTTCAGACTGGTTTGTGCTGTTCTATACCTTGTGCAAAGAAGAAACAAAATTCTTTCACTCTAATTTTCAGTGTCAAAAAGAACATTTCTTCTTCTTCATATTACAGACATTCAAAATATATAAATGAATTATCAGCATAGCTACTCTGTTTAGTTTAAAATCTGTAAATATTAACTTTCAAACAAGCTCTAACGTGGTTCATGGTGCACAGTGCTCTGTTTACTGTGTTTAGTTGAAGTAATTAATCTTACAATAGAAAAAGCAGGTTCAGCAAATGAAGGTTTAACGAATCTGGCTTTTGCAGATCTAAGACCCTGAAGCACCTGCAGCTCCCACAGCTTGTCCCAGTGTGAAAGGCTCATCAAGCACTACGTTATTACTCCACTGGTCAGATTTATAGAATCACCCTGCCCTCTCTTCAGATCTCTAGGAAGCTTTTTGCCTACAGTGTTTCTTGATTCTATGGGAATTTCAGGACAAAGGTCCTTGGGGACTAAACATTCCTCAGAATAGAGTAATTTTTAGTATGAAGAGAGTTTCAACTGCAGGAAGTCCATGAATGAGGATTATGGGAAAAAAAAACAGAATCTGTGCATTTTTATCATACTCTGCAATCACATAAAAAAATCAACATGAAGTACAGAATCTAATGAATCAAAAATATTTTTAAAAGATCTATTGCGATTTCCTCAGGTTGCTAAACCAGCAACCTCAACAGATTTTTAGAGATTTAAAAACACTATGCTGGAGCAGCAGATTTATGAATACACAGGAGAAACAGGTGCAAAGGATATAGGAAGGAAGAAAGAAAGATGCTGAGATGGTATTATGTGAAACTATAGCATTGTATCTAATAATGTATTTTAGTTTAAGTCTTTGCTAAAGGATAAACCAAATTTTTGCTTTATCTTTATGGATATTAAAAAAAAATAAGTAAAGTCCATCAGTCTATTTCCTATGAAATTAAACACAATACAGAAAACATAAATAATATCTTGAACATTGTGGAGAAGGTCAAAAGATGTGGAGGAAAAAGCCCTGTGATTTTTCAGACTCTTTTTTGTTATTGTGTTGTTTTTGTTTTTTTTTTTTGGGTTCCAAATATTTTATAGGCATGATATTTACCACACAGATTCTCCTCTAGACTTCTTTCAGAACTCATGTCTCAGTATCTTTAGTGGAACCATAACACATCATCTGTAAGACCCAGCCTCTTCACTGTTGAACAGCACATTCTCAGTGCAGATGTGCATTTTCATTGTTGCTTATAATCACTACAGAATATAGTTGTATTTTGATATTAAATATCTTCTCTACCAGCAAAAAAATATAATCCAAGCATTGGAAGAGTTTCTAAGTAATCTCATCAGTATCTGGTGAAAAGGAAAGCTGAAGCCTACACCACAGGCATTTTGCTAAACAGTAGGATCTTTATAGGACTGGTGCATATTCTATCCTCCCTTCTCTGGCCTACTATTTCTGCTGGTAATAGTAAACTTAGCTCTACTTCACACTATCTGTAACAATTAAACCCCAAACAAACAAATTTATCTTCAAATCAGTCAAAAAAAATCATAATTTATTTCACACAGTATGAGAACTGGAGAGCTTAGACCTGATTTAAATCCTTGTCTGAGTATGTAAATCCACGGTAGCAGATGAAATGTTCTTTGGAGGGTTTTCCTTTGTAGGTAAAGCTACAGTACTATTATCTTGTAATCTTAGTTGAAGAACTACTCATTTCTCTATCTTTTATTCTAGACTGACTCTGAGAGGATCATCTAGAATGAATCTACCGCATGAAATACCTTTCAGAAGTTTCATGGAATCATAGAACATGCTGAGTTGAAAAGGACTCAGCAGGATCACCAAGTCCAATCCCTGGCCCTATGCAGGACTATCCCCAAGAGTCACACCATGTGCCCAATAGCACTGTCTGAATGCTTCTTGCACTCTGGCAGGCTGGTGCTGTGACTGCTTTCCTGGGGAGCCTGTTCCAGTGCCTTTCTTCTGGGTGAAGAACCTTTTCCTGATACCCAACCCAAAACTCCTCTGATTCAGCTTCTTGCTGTTTCTTCAAGTCCTGTCACTGATCACAAGAGCAAAGTGCATGTCATCCATCCCTCACAAGGATGTTTTAGACAGCAACGAGGCCTCTTCTCACTCTCTTCTTCTCCAGGCTGAAGAAACCAACTGACCACAGCAGCTCTTCATAAAGCTTCACCTCCAGACCATTCACCATCCTTGTGCCCCTCCTTTGGATTCTTTCTAACAGTTTAATGTCCTTTTTATTATGTTCGTATCCCAAACTGCACACAATATTCAAGATAAATCTGCACCAGTGCAGAGTAGATTGCCAAAGCTCATTCTGTCTGATCTCTGCTATTTACATACACTTCCAGGTCTCTGATTCTTTATGTATGTACTTATGCAGGGTCTGTCTCTGTAATAATTATTTGAAAGTGGTAGGGAATGTTCACATTGAGACTGTCATTGGAACTGTTCATTTATGTCATTAATATATTAAAATAGTTTCTCATGCAAAAAGGTAATGTGTCATTTAACACTTTCCAAAACAAATGCCAATCTCGGCCAAAGACTCAGCATAAGTCATCACCTATTTCCAGTTGGAAAATTGCAAATCTCAATCCTGACTGGGTGGGTTTGAATAACTTAAAATCCAGGGCATAGGTTTATGCAATACTTGGACCAAGCACATGACTAAATAATTTTTCTAAAAGCATAGACATAGCCAATGTTCTGACCAAAATTCTACCTCAAATTAATAAAAACTTAACTCCATATCTGAGCAATAAAAATAAACTTATCTCCATTTCTTAGAGAGTGGGATTTCTTCTGTATATGATGGCTTCTCAGTATGGCTGTAATAGCAATTCCAAAAGTACTTAAAACTTTTACTACAAACTTTGTTACTTTGGGACCGATACAAGCAAAAGATTTATGATGAGGCAGAGGCCAGCTTTTCAAAACAAGTCTAGTTTTATTACTCAACTGGAATGTAAAGTTTTATGGGTTGGAATTGAAAAACAAAAAGTTTGATGTCCATATTGGCAATATTATGTTCTGCTGAATATGAAGCTTCATCTCTGTCTCATTTTTGAATAGGAGAGTTTTTATCACTAATATCCTATTGAGAAAATCCTTTGTAAAATCCTTTGTTCTAAATTCTGCTCATGCTGTTTTCATATGCCTCCTCAGTCAGGTATTCATTAAAACTTGATATATAGTCATTCATCTTTCATTGTTCTGTTTAAGCAACTCCAATCCACCATTCAGATTTTTGTAGTTCTTTTGAGCCAATACAGACGTTCATTTGCATAATGATGGTCTCTCATTTCCTTTTTTCAGACACAGAATTATCTTCACGGCCATTAAAAATGATAATAAATTGGAATTAAAAAATAGATACAGAAAAGATGAGACCTACTTGCCTCTTACTGGAAATAATGCAGAGCCTCTTAATACCCTGCATACTACCTATATCTCACTGGTTTGTCCTGGCATTATGTGCACAGCATGCTCAAATAACATCAGAAAGGCCTCTTGATTGGATATCTGTCACTATATGTGGAAAGCAGGACTTTGTAAGATCTTTGAAGCTTTCAAATCTAGGCTTGTGCTTCAATACCTTCAAATTCCAGGTGGATTAGGAACTCCCAAAAGTCTCCTTCTTTCTCTGTCCATCTTCATTGGCTTCCCTAAACTGCCTTCTCCTGTAATTTTTTCTACTGATAGAAAACCTAATGTCTCAAATAGGACCTTCAACAAGAAAAGAGAAGTTGGCTAGAGTCTTGAGATGAACTACTGTATGAGTCAGAAGTAAGTATGATTAAGCTCTGAAAAAATTACTTCAGTACAACTTATTTCCTTTAGGGTTTTTTTTGGGACCATCCTAAAGTATGGCAACTGTAGTATTTTCAAACTCATAAAACATATAGTTATAATGGATTTACAAGGATGCCAAAGCTAAATTCTTCTTCCTCCTTTATTGTTTAATCCCTCCTCTTTGTAAAGAAAACTATTTTTTTAAATATTTCTTAAGAAATTGACCTTACGTATTTATGCAATTTTGCACCTAAATATGGTGAAATTAGAGAATTACAGAGTAATGAGTTGTCATGAATACCTATCCAAATTATATATGGATTTCTTTTTGTCAATCCAGCTTGCTGTCAGTTTAGCCATTCATAATGTCAATAGTGAATATTAGAGCAAGATTTTAATTGTGAATGACTTTCACAGTATCACAGAATAGTTGAAGTTGGCAAGAAAACTCTGCAGGTCATCTGGTCCAGCCCCCTTCCTCAAGAAGGGCCACAAAGAACAAGTTTTCCAGGACAGTGTCCAGATTTTTTTTTTCCTATCTCCAAGGAACAAGACTCCACAACCACCACTGGAAAGCCTATTGCAGTACTTGATAATCTCATTTAGGAAAAGAAAAAAAAAAAACAAAACGGGTTGCCTGGTACCTCCTGTGCTTCAATTTGTTCCCATTGCCTCTGATTCTGTCACTGGGAACCATTGAAAGAACCTTGCTCCATCTTCTTTGCACCCCCCCCCTTGAAGTATTTATGTTCATTGATAAGACCTTTTCTTTCCGTACTGGACGACAATCACAGCTCTCTCAGCCTTTCCTCATAGAAGAGATGCTTCATTCCCTTTCACATCTTCGTGGCCCTTTTCTGGACTCTAACCAGTAGGTCCCTGTCCCCCAGAGGAGCCCAGAACTGTATACCACACTCCAGGTGTAACCTCAGCAGCACAGAGTACAGAGAAAGGATCACCTCCTTTAAACTGCCAGCAATACTCTGCTTTATGTAGCCCATTTTGTAATGGCCACATTGCTAGTTAATGCTCTACCTTGTTACCCAGTGGGACTGCCAGGTCCTTTTCTGACAAACTTCTTCTGAGCTAGAAGACCTCCCCATGTGCAGGATTTTGCATTTCTGCCTGTTGAATTTACTGAGATTTCTATCAGCCCATTTCTCCTGCCCCCTCAGGTCCCTGTGGAGGGAAATATACCTCTTTGGTGTCACAGCTACTCCTCTCAGTTTAGCCTGCAAACCTTCTTCCTCATTATCCAGATCTTTACTGAACAGGGTAAAGAGGACCAGATTCAGTATCAGCCTCTGGGGTTCACCACTCGTCACTGTCCTCCAACTGCATTTGGTGCTGCTGCTGGCCCCTTCCAAATCAGTCAGAAAGCTTTCAATTCAGCCCACACTTCTCACTGTTTGTTCACTGTGCACTTTGATATTCCAACAAAGGGCAGCTGCTAAGGTTTTAAATACATCACTGCTTGCTTGTAGGCATTCCTGGCTCATACCTTTCTGAGTCAGGCTAATGCTCTAGTCCTGATGGATGCCCTGTCTGCATGATTTTTAATGTATTGATTCTAATGCAACATCTTCTGATAAATCATATTCATACAAAAGAGAAAGATTTGAAAGCTTACTTCTCTATACCTGCTAGGAAAATCACCAACTTCCTCTCAGTGTATAAATAACATTTTGGTCTCCACCTGGTACCTGGAATCCACATAGAAGGTGAAGTTGTAAAGCAGTTCCACAGTCACACAGTTCATATGTTCCAAGAGTTTTCACATCTACAGAATGCTAGAACTCAAGTTAATGCTCTGATCTAAGTAGGAAAAAGCTGGTTTGGAAACTTGGCTTAAAAGACTGGGAGTGAATGATGAAGATTACTTCCATATCTTTCTCATATTTAGTTTCTTTATTTTAAACTAAGATAGATAAAATATAGTGAGAAGTTTTATTATAGACCAAGTGCAATTTAACTAAATTACTGAGTCATATTAAACAAAGGCTCAGTAATGCTACCATCCTGGCTAAATGTAGCATGTAAGCACTTATTTGAGATCACTTTTGGTTTAGATTTGACAATTTCATCTATGAGACCACTGAGGTCATGCCTCTTCTGTGAAATAAAGCACAGGACCAGGGACTTCCTGTGAGAGTGATAACATGTCTTGTCCCAAATAAAAGGTTGTAGTTCTGGAGAATCCTCAATTGTGAGGGATTTTCTGTAAGGGATTTTCTCTTACATCCCCAAAAGTTCACTGCCTTTGTCCCCAGGACTACTCAACACAGTACCTATCCAGACAACGATGCAAGACTATCTTTCCTGGCTGATTTGCATTGCCATTTGGTATAGATACAAATGAGCAGAAAAAAATTCCTATTTTGCGTATTTATGCTCAATAAATTACTTCTTATTAAAGCATAAGTAGGATCAAAAGCATGCTCATGTTCACAGTCACACAGGAGAACATAAAGGGTTAAAGTGAAAACAGAAATTAATTCAAAGTTATTTTAAAAAAATAGTTTTACATTCCAAACAGTGACCTGCTTTCATAGTCTTCACTGTAAAATCAGTAACAAACATCAAAGTATAAATTTGTAACAGAGGAAAGTGATGCTTGCTTTACATAGCAACCAAAACCGCATTTCTATCACATCCACAGTATTGTCTTTAGTTTTCCCAAATTACAGAAAATATGATTCCTAGAACTGTAGATTTTGTGTTTGCTTGGACAGGTTTTCAAACATGACTGCTCTTTCATCATGGTGGGGAATTTACTGGTTTATTTTTAAGAGAACTATTTTAATTTCTGCACCTTCCTAGAGGAGTTAAATGCTGGAATTATATAAACTTTATCTAAGTCCTGGCAAATGAGAAAGCCTGTAAAAAATTGGAACAAGTTTTAACCACATGCACATCAGGAAGACAGAGCACAGATTATAGAAAGATGTGAAAGTAACACCCTGTAGAATTTTTCCTCTCATAAAAAAATGCAAGAGCACAGGGCAATCAGTGTACATGTAAATTCTGTTACTAAAATATTCAGTTTAATCAGTGAAATAGGCACAAGCTCAACAGTTATAGTGTGCAGCTCAATCTGTGATAAATATCAAGGCATGAAGCATGAGTCATAAAGTAGGAAAATGCAGTGTATCAAAATATTTCTGACTAATATGTATTAGCTTCAGCCAATTATGTAAATAGCAACATGACCTGAAAAGTGAATAGTCATCTGAATGAGTTGGAGTTGACAATGAAAATACAGTTTGATCACATTTTCAAACGTAATTTCTAGGATGGTTACGAGGTGCTGTCCTTCAGAATGACATTGAATATAGCTTCTGTTTTGAGATTCTTCCCCAGAAGAGGAAATTAGGCTCTGGATTCAGGTTTCTTGTTATAAATTCACCAATCTCTGCTAACTGGTTTCTGAGGTTTTTCTGTCTTATCTTCTATCCCCTTGCCCCTTGGCACACAAGCCCCCAACACCTCAGTTATTTTTTTAATAACTAACATAGAATATTTTCCACCCACTCTACCAACCAGAGAGAAAAAAAACACCAAACATCTTAAAAAGTGCTTGTAATAAAATTGTATGAAACATACATGAACATAAATATCTTAAAACTTATCAAGATAAAAACATGCAAACAATGCAGCAAAGAAGAGGGGCTCTTCAGTCATGTCACAACTTCAACTTCTAATGGAATCCCACTTATTTTTAAATACCTGTAAGAGGAGGGAAAAAGAAAACTTAGTCCCGCTTAGATTGGTCTTAAAAAGGATGAACTTTCCATCTGGTGGTGTTCAGTGTTTTCTGTCGAAGGTAGAAATTCCCAACAATTCAGCAATTCCTCTCCTCGCCTCTAGAGGCAGCAGGCGAGGCGCTGTACTCGCTCCGGCCAGAAGGTGGCAGTGTAGGACCGTTCTGGAAAGCTTCGTTGCGCCGACAGGGAAACTGAATTTCCATTTATTTCAAACTTTATTCCCAGGGAGCCGTTCACCCCCTCCACCCTCCCCCAGCTCACTCTGTGGGGGCGATGCCAAGAGTTTTTCTCAGTCTCGAGCCTTAAATTTTGTAATAAACAACAACAACACAGTCAAAGGCTGATGGGCACCATCTGATTCTCCTGCAGTAGTTGGAGTCTAGCTGCCTCCCACTCTGCTTCCAATCTCATACAATGCCCTTGTAAAAAGTTCCTCTTCATCCTTCCTTTAGGTCTCTTTTATGTACTTAATGGAGAGATTATTTTCAGAACATATCACAGAATAATAATTTTTTTTTCCTCCATAGGTATGTACTCTCCTTGACTTTAAACTTAAGCCAATTTCTTATATATTACTCATGTACATTCTTCTTCTAGATTAATTCAGCCTTAAAAATAAAGCAATTCAAACTGTTTAGAATTTCAATTTGGCAGAAAAGTATTTTGAAGGACATGAGACAATTTTCTCAGGATTTTTCACGTTGAGATATTAAAAGACAGTAAATCAGTTTTAACTAACCTGGTACTTTGGACATATACCTATCAAAACTGTTATTAGGGTTGACCTCTTATTTAAATACATGGAAATCTGGCTATTTAAACTTAATAGGAATTGGAAAATACCCTTAAGAAATAAGTTGCAAATATATTTCTCTTCCTAAGCAAGCAGATACTACTATCTAGTGCTTTTAAATTTAAAACAAAAAAACACACACAAAAAAAACCCCACAAAAAACAGAAACAGAAACAAAACAAACAAACAAAAACCACAAAAACAACAAAAAAACCCCTAACCCCCCCAAAAAAGTAAAATAACCCACAATAATCTGTTTAGTTTTAATTTTTGCCTAAATCTCTCTCAAATAGAAACCTTAGATTCTATGCCATTAGGAAAAACATATCTTTATGAGTTATTGGATACACATACAGGAAAATAAAGTAACCTCAGAAACATAAAGGTCAGATTAATATTTTTTTGGATTATATATCAGAAAGTATAAATGAAAATGTTGAGCAAAATTAGTTAACAGAGTGATAGTGAATAAAGAGTATCAGAAATATATCTAAAACTAATTTCCAGGAAAGCATAAGTGTCCTAGATTTTGCTCCCTTAGAGCAAATTTAATTTTTCACCATCTACTTAGCTTAGCATATACCTTTGATTCATGGGGTAACATAAAAATACTTAATTTATGCAAAGAATTGGAAGAATTCCATCTTCCCATTCACCAGATTTTCCTGGAGAGTTAACTTTATAACTTTCTTATTTTTCTATCCTTCTTTAAATACTTCTCTTTCCATGCAACAATACTGTATACCAAGAGAAGATAGTACATATGAGAAATATATCTGCACTGGCATACATAGAAATGATGCTTGCCTGTTAGATACATTCAAGTAGTTAAGAACTTATACAACAAGTTAAAAGAACCTGAGTTATTACAGAAGAAAAGATATTGTCTTTGCATATCCTAGCAGTGAAAGCTTTTTTTTTCTTTTTGAACCTCAATTCAAGTTCCTGAATTCCTTGTAATTAAGGCCCTATTTGAGTAAAGAATATTATAAATTCTACATGCCTGGGGTTTTTCTTCACAGAAAACTAAAGAGAGACAAGATTTTGTGCATTTTGATGTGACTGCAAACTTTGGCTGGGATAATCCTTTTGACCTAGCAACTTTGAAGCAATTCTGGGGCAAGAGGTTCCAAGATATCCAAAAAACCCTCAAATAAAATGTTTCTAGAATTAACCACCTGCAAACAAAATTATACCAGTATTTTCTTTGTTCAATAGTGTACTTTAAATTCAATAATGTCTACCAGAGACCAACCCTCACTTCTGTCACAAAAATCTCAAACTGAAACACTATAGGAATAAAGGACATGTCATCAAATAATTTACTTCAACCAAAGCTTCATAAAAGTGAAATTGTTTTTCATTAATTTCAATTATCGTAAGACATATTGGATTTGAAATTCAATATTATTACCTTTTAGAAATGTAAGTAGCATTTCTAGAATTCAAGACCAATAATGTCAAGAAAATTATACTCATGTAAAGCAACTCTAAATCTAAGTATTGATGCAATTTTTCTATCAGCAATGTTTACCGAAATGATTGCAAATCAAATGGCTTAATTACATATATCCACTTTCAGTATCTAATTTGTATTTTTTCTTGAAAAAATTAAATTGCATAAACAATTATTAAATTTGTTACCAAAATATATCTATTTTCACTAATTTCCAAAGTTCTTGTTGCTCTGCTTGCAGGAGAAAATTGCACCTAATAAGTAGGAGGGAAAACCAGAAAATCCTTTAAGAGATTTAAAACCTTAAAAAACAAATACTAAATAGAAGCATGAGCATGAAGATTAAGAATTAGTCAGTATGTCTGGTGTCTCCTAGAACTGTTGACCAGTCAAGGCAAAGGAACCTCTGAGGATTACACAGAAAAGAGAGGAAAACAAAAGATTCTTATTTACCTATTCTAACTTATATTCCCTACACCAAGGTATTTTTAAGGAAAATATTACATCTAGGTAGGTGGTAGTGCACATCAAATCTGTTTTTGAAAATTTGCTGTATCTCTTGCTCCATAACGATGTTTAATAAAGTTCAATTTGGGGTATAGGAGTACAAGAAATTTGTGATTCATTTTCAGTTTAGACATATGAGGTGAAGTTGATGTGCAAGGGTTTTACTCATTCACAAGTTGATTAAGCATCTTTTTCTTTGGAGATAAATAAGTACTTCCTGGGAAAAAACTATTCTCTTATATGCATCTATAAAGAATTTAATTAAACACAGTCTGGTCTCAAATAGAGACTCATAGAAGTGTAAACGGAGGTGCTCATAATTTCTGCTCCTAGTATTGGAATCCAAAAGACAGCCCCCACCCTACTTGAAGAAAACAGTGAAGGTTTAAAACAGCTTCTGAAAAAGACTATGGAGTTGTATTCTAATTTATACAGAGTTATTAAATTGCTCTATGTTACAAATTAAGTAGCTGCTTGTAAAAGCAAACAAAAAAGTTGAAAGAATGGGTGACAGTGCAAGGCATAAAAGGATGGCTATAAACCAGCTGGTTTAAAAAATCAGTTAAGCACTGCAGAACAGTCATGAGAATTTTATTCTATATATCAATGATCACAACCAGCTGTGCACACAGTGCCCTGACATCACATGAGATTGCCAACCCTATTGCTGTCACAAGGAATTGTTCTTTTCCCAGTAACCTTTCTTCTCCAATAAACATAAATTTCAGATTAGAAGATAGTGCCTTTGCTTGCAAAACAGAGAGAAATTCTGGAAATATTTTGCCTGAGAATGTGCCAGGAAATAATTATAAGTTGCTGCTGGAATGAATAAACTTAAAACAATGGTACTGCCTTTCAGTGAAAAACTCTAAGCTTAAAAAGAAGGCATTTGAATTTATTTGAAGAGTGCTCTTTCTGTAGAGTTTGTGGGTTGGCTTTATGCTTTGGAATTTTGTCACACATACATATAGATGCACAAAGACAAGTATAAATGTGTGTGTATATATATATGTGTGTGTGTGTGTGTGTGTGTGTGTGTGTGTACAGCCTCTCTGTTACAAGAACAGAAGTGTTCGGGCTGTGAAAATGTGCAGTACTGTGACCCATACCTTTGACAAGATGCTTTCAGAGGGCAGACATAAGATAGCCATATGCACCAATTTCTCCCAACAACTACTTAAGAGTAGTTGCTGCAGTACTTAGCTGATGCTAGCAAATCCTTCTCTGTGGCAGGGTCTAAACACTGTGCATCCAAAAATAGCAGCACTTCTAGTTATCTCAGAATGAAGGCAGAACAGGCTTGTGTTGCCTGTGGGGGATTATAAAGACCTTGCAGTGTGGGTTCCCACACAGAAAGGCTGGGAAAGGGGCTGAGATGAGCAACAATCCTTTTATGTCAAAGACTTGGGGAAACTGTGTCACTGAACAGACTAGATAATTGTCATGCATCTTATTCCCAAAGCCGTTATCAAAGGCTCAAATCTGCATTATTAAGCATTTGCTCCTAAATGTCTAGACAATTTACACCAGATAACAGAGAGAATCCATAGCACAGCAAAGAACTAAACTAAGATTATCTACGCAGCCACTAGAATACTCTGCCTTTTTGCTGACTTAAAATGAATGAAGGACGTTTACTTTGTTAGTACTGGTTGCTCTTAAAAACAAGGAACAGAAGAAATATGTGCAATTTTAATGGTTGCTTAGTTTTGGAATAGAGTTTTTCTTGTGCTGCAAACAAGTGTCTTTCATTTCTACTTGGTAAATTTGATCAAAATGCATGCAATTACTTTTTTTCCCTAAAGGCAAAACACTCATAATAAGATGGGTAATATATTTTCATCTCATATATCATATTAGAAAACTAACAGAAGGAAAACGTGAAAGGCTAGTCATTCCAGGCATGCATAGCCCATTAATTAAATAAAAGAGTAAATCTACAATGTTGCTTATGTTATTTATGAAAGTCTGATGAGCTTGTATGGTGCTCTGCTTTTTGGATGTCATTTTTTTGTTCATTATACTCCAGTGTCCCAGAGTTGTCTAAATTAACAAGAATCTACTTAAAGGCAAGAAGCCCAACACCATTATGATTAACCCTCATTTCTTCCAAGTATGTAAGTTCAGGTACCTCAAAGCTTCTACAAAAGAAAGTACGTAGAATTTAAGATCTGCTTTGAAATTCAAGGAACATTTGTGATGAACTAAGACTTGAATTAATAAACTTGGGAAATAATTAAAAATTAATTTCCATATAATGTCAAAGCAAAATAAGGATTTATAAAAAAATGAAATACAATAAACAAATGCTTTCTATTGTGGCCCTCTGAGAGGCTGATTTTACTGCTATCATTTGAAGGCTTTTCCATATGGCAGTTAAATTTAATAAATTGTGAATTATATCACTAATGTTATGAAAGACAGTATATCCTGATTTTAAATCATTGCTTGTTTGATGATTTTATACAGAAATACTACATGTGCTAGAGCACTAGGAATCTCATAATAGTGCAAAAAACTTTTAAACTTATAGTTTTAATTATTAGGGGGCCAGTCATGTTAACTTTGGTACTGTTTTAATCCCTGCAGTCTTTAAGAAATGCTATTTTAAACTCCAATTTCTTATCTAACTGATAGAACTTTTTTCAAGATTCCAGCCTGGCTTTTGAGCCAAGTGTGATCATTAGCAGCTTTTTTCTTCCCAACATTTACATCCATTCAGTGGAATACTAGAAGGTCAACTCTGTGCCAACACAAAAAGACATTGTGTTTAATAAAG
>JAYDZK010000001.1:69709887-69723756 GCA_034509185.1 Euphonia xanthogaster
TAATAAAGCTGTTTTAGCCATTGTAATTAGAAGGAAGGGGGAAAAAAGAAACAAAGAAAAGGTACAATAATGACTTTATTAGTTGCTACAGACTTTTAATCCATTTTCCATTAAAATCATCACTTTTAGTTACTGTCAGATTAATGTTTTCTAAGTCACATTCACTGTTGCATTGTTATTATTTGAGGAAATACTCCCACTATTTTGGAACTCATCCTAATTAACTCTTCTAGTGATACATGTTTGTAAATTATAGAGTCAGCCCAGACTTTTTACCCCTTTGATGGACAACCTCTGTGATCTCATGGTAATTTACCTTTATTGCACACTTTGTCATTTGATTGCTTCCCTAGGAATGATATAAAATAAATATATAGCAAGAATAATAATTAATAACATTCACAGCTTAACATGACTGCAACACGACTTTACACCACTGATGTCACCAATTAGATGAGTATTATTTTGCAGTCTGACAACAAATCCAAAAGGGAAAACCACATTGCATATGAGTGAAAATCATAGTAAAACTTGTTAAAACACATATCAATGTGGAGTTCAGGAAGGCTCAGTGAAGAATCATAAAATTTCAGAACTGCTCAAGCTCTAATTAAGTTATTTAGAATAAAATTAGTACAACTTAAATTTCATCATGCCTTTGTACTTTCTGAAACTAAGGATATTACAAAATCTAGATAAAATTGTGAAACATGATGGATATATAAGAGAATGAATAAAGCAAAAATGAAATAAACTCATGATTTTCCTGAAATTTACAAATACAACATAAAAAATTACAACTATCCAATATTTAGAGGAAGGATTCTTTCTCAGTAATCACAAAGAAGTACTGTGTAACATCATATTCTACCTGGTTATAGAAAGAAAATAGAGAAAAAAAATCTGTAGCTTTTTTAAAAGGTATTTCTTGTGAAGCACATACATATTTTATTGTCATGAATTCCATAATTCTTACCTGGGCTTTTTTTGTCATTAAGCCTAATGATAAACAAAAATGGAGAACTGATTTTTCTAGGTGACAGTGCTGTTTTTTCAGATGAAAGAATGAATTTCTGTGCAGTAAGGTATCTCAGATGCAATATGATTTCATTTCTTGTTTGCCCAGATCATGTCCATAAGACAGAGACACAGGAAACGAATTTTTGTTGAGTTTAGTCCTTCAAAAAATGAATCAGACCTTTTGGATTGAAATCACCTACTTCTGTTAGATAAAAGCTTTCTGTTTTGTCTCCTTCAACAATAAAAGAAACCGTGAAAAGAATTTTTTTTCTCTTAAGAAAATGCCTGGAAAATTTCTCAATATTTTCTGTTGAAACAAGTTCTTTCCTAATCAGCATTATTAAAAGAAGGTGATACTGCTTTTTAGGACAATTTTGAAAAGTCAAAATATGAATTCTTTATGATTGGTTTATTCATTTTTATTCTCTCTAGTAATGATTGGACTGGTTTTCTAATCTTGTGTCGATTAATATCCGAATCACTTGCACAATTGAATGCCGGTAAACCTTAGAACAAAGGCCAAAAAATAGGGCAGTGACTTTAAATAAAGAACTATGTGTAGGTCAGACAGTGATTTTCAGTGCTGATGCCATACATGACAGCTCCAGAACTTTTGTGTGCAGCATTTGCTACTTAGCTTAATTTCATTTAGGGTCTCCCTGGAGGGAGTAGGGTTACTGTATTTCACTCAGATGAAAAAGATAAGTCTGTGCACAGAAACAGTTTTTATTTTTTCTTCTTGTAGGGGCATAGTTTGAAATAAACGTCTATTGATAATTAATGGAGGGTGCTCTGGGATGGTTGTCTTCTGCCTCTTTAAAAAAGTGAGAGAAAACAAACTGAAAAACACATGAATCATTTTGTTATGAGTAGTCAGCCTCTAGGCTTTGTCTGATTTTACTCGTCTCCCCGAGAAGTCAGAGTACATGTTTACCATATGACAGAAGAACCTCCTCCTGGTGGTTGTCCCTACCCTTAGAAGTGAACCTTTCCAGCAGGCATGGCTTGGGGAACACATGAGTGAAAGGATGAGTGAGAGTTGCTCCCAAAGAACTGCTTTGGGTAGCCCTTGAGCAGTAAGGTGATGCCTCTTTCACAGCTGTGACATTTCCTGTAATGTCTTACCTGCCTTGTGGGAAAAACCCCTCCAGTGCAGTCATTTGCCTCCAAAAGTGGCATCCCTTTCCCTTTGTCTTTGATTGAAGCAGCACAGAACTGGCTGCTGGCGAGCAGGATGCACACCAAAAGGTACCTCAGGAAATTAAATTCCCTTAAATTTCTTCTAAATGGCTTCCAGTGCTTGAACTGTCTCTTTTATGGGCAGCTCAGGCTTTTCTACACTGCAGCACAGCATGCAATGTGTACAGATGCTTGGGGCTGACTTCTTATAAGCCCCAGACAAATACAGTGCATAAAAAAGAGTGCCAGGTGTTCAGGGCTAGGATGCTAAAGAGGCCAAGAGCACTTACAGCTCCCCTTCGATTTCAGGGGCAGCTGAGGCTTCTTGACAACTCTCAGGAAGAGCTCGGTAATTTGCAGAAGTTTTAAAAATGTTTCTCTCTTTCAGTATTCTTTCTTAAAATGGCATGCTATTCATAAGATACTTACTGCCTTAATTTGATATCTACTAACAGATTTGAATAGTGATGAGCAAAACTGTTCTGCAAAGTAAACAAATAAAAGTCAGATTTTTTAGTAACTAACAGAAGGACAACTGTGTGTTAGGATTTAATTATGAGAAGACAGTGATATTTGGCAAAAGGCATCTGTAATTTGTGTTTCCATCATTTTATAAAGCTTCCTTTAATGGATTAAAATCACTTCTGGCAGCTTTTTCCCCTTTGCTGCCATAAACTAAACCCAAATCTCTACTTTAGGGAAGATTAGCCGTTAGAAATGCAAACAGAAAGTTCTGAATAGAAATAAATAAAAGTATGAGTATGATTGCTTTACTTTTTAATAGCCAAAACATTTCATAAGATGCCTTACTTTGTCGTAAAATAAGCTTTTCACATATTTGCAGCTATTTCACGTGTACCTGAAGGAATATGAATATATATTTAGATAGTCTTACAAATATGAATATCCAGATAGTCTTACAAAATATTAATCATTATCACACCTCTTTAATGAATGGAAAATATGTTTTGGGGTTTTTTTCTCTAAATTAAATATAATTAGGCCTTTTTTCAGCTTGGAAATCTGTAAATTAGGTAGTTATATGTACTTTTCTGAGACATACATTGCAGCACTCTATGAACCAGCCTGAGGAAGAAATAAAAATGAAAGGTTTTTCATATAATTTTTCTGTTCTTTGTAAATTACCCAGTTTTATTTTTTTCCTCCTTTCTGTTACTTTGTGAGTATAAATGTTAATAATCCAAGAAAAATATGCACTGTAGAGAATTTCTGCAACAAATGCTGGTGTGTTGAAGTGACAAACTAGCACTGTAAATCTGTATTCAAAATAGGAAAGAGCAACATTACAATCTTGTCAACCACTCATATATATACACACCAATCCTTAAGGTGGGGGCTGGAGGGGGAGTGTGAAACCATCTTTCCAGAAATATGATTGATATAATGGCAGAGATTTGCCTCTTATCTATAGATCAAGACTGTGGCTTCAAAAAGTTGAACATTTATACCTAGATGGTGTGAATTATACAAACTATTTATAGAAAAAACATGTTTACATAAAAGTGCAGCGAGGAAGCATCAGAAAATTTTGTAAAAACAATTTATATGCACAGTAATTATAAATGAGGTCTATAGAGATCTACAAATAGACAAAATATCATTCCATAGATTATTTGTTTTGTTTTCTAGTGCTATAATGGATTACGAAATATATAAAATGCATAGCAGTTCAGCTACTTCAGAAAGGGAAGCACCTCAGGGAAATGTGCCAGATTCTCAAATACAGTTATGATCCTATTGTACCACTCAGCTGCTACAAATGAGCCATAGCCCAGTTGAAAATTTCTGGCAAAGGATTTCCTGTCTTCAGCAAATTCTCTTCTGACATGTATCTATCATTCCCAGGCACTGTAGCTTTATGTCTTCGCTGTGTAAAGACATATCTCAAGAGTAAGAAAGTTCATGGTACAGTCTTGCTATACTCTTTCTCCACTGATATAAAAAACCCACCAAAATTCTGTAGCACCAAGAGAAGTGGACCAAGAAAACACAGGACAGTTGGTAGAGGCTCAGACCCTTCTTACTTTTTATCCCGTGTTGAATCAGACACAGGGAAAGTAGTTGTTCTCTAAGGAAATTTCCTTTATTTACTTCCCCTTAAAAAAAAAAAAAAAAGTATTTCTAACCAATTTGTGTTTGTAGTATAGCAACACCACTGTGTTCACTATGCTAGTTACAGTTATCATGCACATCCTGCTTTAAAATTGAGCTCTTGACTACCTGGGAATTTTCTTTTAATTTAAAGATTTTCACTAAGAAGATATCTATTTTATTTATCTTTAGAAGAGAAAGAGCATTTTTCCTACAAAAGCAGATATGGTCTGTGTAGCTCTTTATCTTTTCTTATCAGTTTACCCTAATAGCTGTTGGCATATATCTTGTTTTACCTTTCCTCCTTCTTTTGAGATCACTCTTTTTTCCTTAACATACACAATGAAAACAAACAAAGATCCCAAGTTCATGTTTATTTCAGCATCATAACTTCTAAAGGATGCAACAAAACTGTCAGTCTCCTTGTCAATGGCAGTAGAGCTTCTCTCTAATTAAATAGAAAATGGGATTTTCTCCCTCCTACTGACAAAATAAAGGAAACAAAATTCTGAATAATGTGATTCTCTCTGACATTTCAACATGAATGGATGGAGTGGTTATCCACCCATTAGGAAATTGTAATGTGCAGAGCATGACATTTATAGAAAACATAAAAACTGTAACCATTTAGATTCTAGAATTGTCCATTCTTACAGCTCTATATTAGTGGTAACATCTTGTGAAAACAAAAAAGTAACATGGTTAAAAGCTCAAACACAAGACAGCATGATATAACGGATTTGCATTTTTTAAATTCAAGAAAGATGTAAATGGCCATGACATTTAACATTGCTGAGCAATAACAGTTATTAAGGTAGTCAGAATGAAGGCAATTACATTAATATGTGGTATTGTTTGGCAATGAAAACAAGGAAATAACTGTGAGGGCTTGAAGTCTATTTATAATGCTCACATGTCTGTGACTGTGTGACCACTGAAGGGCAATGAGCAATTTTTAGATAAAATCTGCATCATTATTCTCATGTAGCAAGAAGAAAATATAGGGCACAAAGAAAGACAGCACACAGTGTAGTCATTCAAATAGAGTGTCAGACTTAAAAGCAAAACCCAGACCACATCCAATTCGGGGATGAAGAAATAGAGTACTAAAACCTCACTCATAATTTTAATCCCATAAAAAATGGGGAGCACTAGAGCCTTTTCAAGTGTATTTGAAATGGTAATATTCAAGAAAATTACAGAGAACTGTTCATGTAACTTTATGATGTAGGAAAATATTTAATAGTACTCTCTGGAGGAATTTAAAAATAGAAATAGGTCAGGATTTCAAATAAGAGAAGAGGGAAGAAAAATGCAAAGAACAAGAGAGGATGCAGAATAATAGATACAAAACAAAAGGCTGCAGCACTTAATTCCATGAACAAGCGAGTGAACCCAAAGTGTACGGTACAATGTTGTGTTGAGTCATGGATGCACATGACTCAACACAACATTGTACTGAAAGAAGTACCTGCAACTTTTTCACACCTCAGAAGGTCTTCAAGTCTTGATGTCTTTTCATGTGTGTCATAAACTGTTGGGTCAAATGTGTGTCCCTCAAGAAATTTGTAAAAAAAAAGTCAAATCAAATTTATGCAAAGGCATGTAAAAATAATTTGTCTGTATTGCTTTTTCATCTAACTACTGTGAAATGTCTTGATGTCCAGAGAGAAATGACAAGTTTACCTTCAAGAAGTAAATGCTATAGAAAATAATGAAGTTATGTGCCTGAAAAGAAAGAGTGAAAAAAACCCAAAAAACCCAAACAAAAAAAAAAAAACACAACCCACATTAAGTTATTAAATGCATGCTGAATATGCTTTACAAGATACTGTAGTCAGAGAACAAGAAAGATAAGAACAAGTAAGATAACTGTTATATATTAAATAACTTCTTGATACAGCAGCCACAGTAAAATTTCCTTTCAAGGTGAAAATTTGTGCTTTTTAAAAAATAAACAAATGCTTCAGAGAATATGTAGCAAAAATGTGAAATATTTTATACTGAATGCTAATATTTTATTTGTTTTCTACATAGAAGAAGCTATTGCTTCTTTGTGTAGTATTTCCAAGGAACACTTTGATTTTAAGAACAGACTTGAGTTGAAATTAAGAGATCCAAAGCAAAAGGGAAGCCAGTCATAACAAAGTACACCTTAAATAAGCTGATAAATAAAAATGCTTATGGTACAAGTATTTGTAAACAGGAGAACTTTAGAGGTACAACAAAAACAAAACAAAGAATGAGGAGAACACCATCCACTACATGCAAACATAAAACTGAATGAAGAAAAGTGTTTGGTTTTAGAACAACAACAACAAAAAGATGCCAGGTTATACTCTCAGCGAAGATCCTGTATAATACCTACAGCACCCTCATTTTCAAAATTCAGGGGTAGCCAAAGAAAATAAAATTCCATGTCCAGATGACGCTTTACAAAACACTGATCCAAAATACACTTTGAAAGTTTTTCCTAACAAGATGAACTATATTACATGCCCAAGTTATTATCTTTTTACCCAAACCAAGCTTAATGTGTTACTCCCATCTCTACCACCATGCTGTAGATTTATTGATTCAAGAGTATCAGATATAGGAGTTTAACAGTAACAGTGTGGTAAGTTATTCACCTTATCAGGGAGTCCCTGCTTGCATCTGGACACAATATAGGTCCCCCCCTGTACCCATACACAATATGGGTATGAAGGAGAAGCATAATTTGGTATATATGTTTTCTGCATGCCTAATGAGGAATGGGAACTGTACTGTTGAATCAGTCAGGCTAGAGGAAAACTTTCCTATAACCACAGTGCCCAGACAGTCTTACAAATAGCATTTAATCATCCCAGGATTCTTTAAAAAAATCATTTTTATGTCTAAAGCGCCAGGAAAAGAAAACAATACCAAAACCAAAATCAAAAAAGCAACAGCAAAACCACAAATAAGCAAACAAAAAATGCCACAAAACTTCCCCTCAAAAAAAAAAAAAAAAAAAGAAAACAACAATTTACTCAAAGCAAAATGTTTTGCAAAATTCGTCAGTTTTGATGAAACCTTCAAAACACTGTTTGGCAGCTTATCTGGAAAGGTAACTCAGTTTCAAGACTGTTTTTTCAAAGAATGCCTCATCCTCCTATCAAAGAGAGCATCGTGTCTAGTGAGGGTCCCCACTGTCCTCTCTAGAGCAATGTACTCTGGAAACTCTTGGAAAGCTATGGTCCTTCTATCATAGATATCTTGAGTTACTCTACTGCATCAGAATTACATATAAGGAGGATATAGAAAATCATTTAGCAAATTTTCAAAGTACACTAATTAGATGAAAGCAAATTATTGTTTTTAAAAAAAAATTCTCTGAACAATTAATGTTACAATTTTTTAGTTTCAAGCTTTTAAAGTGACACAAGCCTTACTTTGACTTCTTAAGAGAGGAATGATTTAATTTCTTGCTAATGTACAATTGATGATGATAGTTTTATATCTAAAACCAGCATGGCATTATGTTCTGATAAATTATGTACTTGAAACAAAAAGATATGCCCTAGTATTTATTTTTTTATTTATTTAATCATTCATTTGCATGCTTTAAGCTAGTGATTTAAAGTTGGTGTTTGGAGCTTTTAGACTTAAGATTATTTGCAATGTTCACACAGATGTTATAGCATCAGAGTCCTCATGTGCATGGCAAGAATTAAATGTACTGGCAGTCACACTTGAACTGTATCCCCTCATGATTTTCTGGGAGATGTAGAAATAGCATGAGGGTGATATTTGTTATTCATTCATCTGAGTTTTAAAAAAAATGTTTCTGCTTTACAACATGGGTTATGGCTGTGTGCAATAAAAATATTAAAAGAAGTCTCACCATGTACAAAAAAAAAAAAAAAAATGCCTGGGGCTATAAACGATGGAAGCAAAAGATTCTCTGCATAATTCCTTAATAGTGTGTAGAGTATCTCTAGAGAAACTACATAAAAATTAATGCATTAAAACTGCTTTCGTTAGTATTTAATTTACAGTATTTTTTTTTAATTTATTCAAGGTTTGAGATTAGTTCTAGGAGATAAAAGGCCATATATAAGCCTTGGGAGAAAGAATTCCAACTGCTTGCAAAGAACAGACAGGGAGTGATGACTGACTGATCTGACTTTCTGGAGCAGCAAAGCTTACAGCTGTATGCTCCCAAGGGCTATATCTCAGGAGGAGAATTACAGAGCTTTACCACAGTATTTTAAAATTGTAAATTAAAACTTCACATTTTTTACACAGGACAGTGAATAATGCTTCACCTAACTGGGTCCTGGGAGATTATTCAGAGTTGTTTCTTTGGTATAATCCTTTTCATTCTTCATTTGAATTTGCCACTCACTGGAGGGAAGTAGCAAATAAAGTATCAAGAAGGAAGCTTTCAGAATTTCTAGTGAAAAGGAATGTTTGCTATAAGTCCTATGATTGCTTATCTCCCTTTTCTCTGGGTAACCTGAGCACCTGCTTAGGATTATAGAAATATAACATCCCACAAGAAAAAGATACGAAACAGAATCTCGTGAACTCCAGAGAGACAAAGAAGGACAGAGGGATGATGGTGGTCCACCAGGCCAAATGCAAATGTCTGCAGTGCAGACACCTCTGTCACACCTATATTATTATTTACATATATTCCTTCTACAGTCAGTGGAGAGAAACAGCTAAGTCTAAGTGATGATTCATATTGTCTTAGGAAGAAGTTAAAAATGCATGGAGTGTTGTGTCCTGAAGTATTTATTTCTTGTCACTGGTTTTGGAGTCCATATACTAATCTTAGAGGGAAATCTCTAGAATGCAAATGTCTAAGGATATGTGATATTATTTCAATAAATATAAACCAAACTCCAAGAAATTCTATGTTTTCCAGTTCAGTTTAATAATAAGTAAATTCTAAATTAACATACTAAATTCAAGCATATCTTTGAGTTTTTAAATCACCCAGTAGAGAATGTGGAAAAAAAAGATGCAGGGCAAAATTGGATTTAGATGCTGCAACTCTTGTGGTGGAGACATGTTGATTTCATCCAGCTCTAAAATGGAACCTTGTATAACATAAGTCCACAATATGTAAGCAGATATAGGTAATTGTACTGTGGAAGTTCAATAAACTATAATTTGTTATACAACAAATTGAGTTATGTCTAATAAAATCAGATGTGGATTTTTCAGAATATTCTGTGAATTTATACATGAATTTTTGATTAAAACCACAATTTTTGCTGAGGCATTAAAGGCAGAAAATAAGTTTTAACAATTAAAGCATGTAGCAGGATAGCCATCATTGAACTTGTTTTTAATGATCCTGTCCCAAGTCAAGTAAACAAAAAGACCATGAATGTGATTAACATCCACTGACAATGAATACAGGATCAAAAAGTCATAAATATTTTGTTTTATATCAGCGTTACTCAATATATAATAAAGCTTTGCAGAGTCATTCAAATTTGCATTGTTCTTTAATTGAATCTTCATCAGCATTTCATAAAAAAAAAATAAAAATTAAACATACCTATTTAATATTCAGTCTCAGGCACATTGCTTTGCTAAACCTTTGAATAAAACCCAGCACTGTCAGAATTTAGTAGCTGATGTCAGTGTTTATATTTAATAGTTATTTCTGATGTCTTTACTAATTAAACTGAAATTGTGTATAAATATTGGAAACCAGACTTCTTAAAAATCCCATAATTTATCTTAGAAATCACTCCCAAGTTAAGTTTGTTTGCAGTAGTCCTCTGAAAAGAATGAATATAAATCTAGTCCAAAAGCCAAATTTGAAAGGAAACCTCATTCTGAAGGCCAACTCAGCATTATAATAGTGTGTATAATACAATATCATTTGTTTTATGTAGTTTCATACTGTGACTTCATTCAGCAGTTGGCCCGAAAATAAGAACCTTTGAAGTTATTCTGTTATCCAACATAGTTTTAGAAAAATATAGACTGTAAAACCAGTGTGATGCCAGATCTTTGCTATTTTTATTCAGAAATGGGTAATTATATTTGCTAAGTAATGTATTTTCAACCTTGAGAATCCTTATTCCAATTGCATAAGTATTTTAAAAAAATTAGAAGAGTGACAATAGTATTCTTATTATTCAAGATCATCATAACAAAATACAGAAAACCAAACTGATTTTTTTGTACAAAATAAAATATATGGGTACAACAAAGGGAAGAGCTGGGTCTTACCCTTCGGTTGCAATGACCCCATGAAGTGCTACAGGCTTGGGAAAGAGTGGCTGGAAAACTGGTAGAAAAGGAAACGGGGCTGCTGGTTGACAACAGCTGAACATGAGCCAGCAGCGGGCCCAAGGTGGCCAAGAAGGCCAGTGACATCCTGGCCTTTATCAGCAATGGTGTGGCAAGCAGGAGCAGGGCAGTCATTGTCCCCCTGTACTCGGCTCGGGTGAGGTCACAGCTCAAATCCTGTGTTCAGTTCCGGGCCCCTTTCTGGAAGCAGGACTTTGAGGTGCTGGAGTATGTCCAGAGCAGGGCAACGGAGCTGGTGAAGGGTCTGAAGCAGAAGTCTGATGAGGAGAAGCTGAGGGAGCTGGGGATGTTTAGTCTGGAGAAAAGGAGGCTCTGTTGGGATCTCATTGCTCTCTATAAGTAACTGAAAGAGGGCTGTAACAAAGATTGATCTCTTCTCCCAGGTAAGTGATAGGACAAGAAATAACGGCCTCAAGATATGCCAGCAGAGGTTTAGATTGGATATTAGGATAAAATTCTTCACTGGGAATGTGGTCAATTACAGCAGGCCTACAAAGGAAGTAGTGGAATCACCATCCCTAGAAGTGTTCAAAGGTTGTTTGGATGTGGCACTTGAGGACATGGTTCAGTGGAGAACATGATGGTGCTGCGTTAAGGGTTGAAACTGATGATCTTAGACCTTTTTTTCAACCTTAACGATTCAATGATTCTGATGTTTGGGTTATGTTAACCCACTTTATCTTGGTGAAAAGGCAGAGATTCATTTGGCATCATTTGTAACTTCTCATCTCCTATTGGAAAATGTTGTAATCAGAAATGTTGCACCTACAGCATTGTTTCAAAAACAATTTTCTCAAGAGAAGTTCTAAGCTTTCAGTTTGGATATGTGTTTGGACTTTGCCACTATCTCTAAAAATTGTATTTTAGACTAATGTCATGTACTACTGAAATCTAAGTGGAAGTAAAGTTATGTCTCTTCTTTCTCTGGTGTGAATATGAAATTTGAAAGCAGTAACTGGAAGGCCATGTATTTTTTAGAAATTAGTGAGTTCTGTTGTTTTGGAAAAATGGCGATCAGTTGAAGTATTATTGGTATATTAAAAGTTCTATCAGGAAAGTAATAATTTTTAATAATTATTAGACCTTTCATCATTTCAGAACATAATCCAAAGTGGAAAAAATTGGTGTTTTTTCTCAAAGATAGGTAAATTATATCTGGTTTATTAAGACATCTTCATAGAAATTTTCCTTATAAGAAGACAGAAACAAAACAATATGACATTTTAAGGTTTATAATTAATATTAGAGAGCAGTTATATATCGTTTGGCGCTAATTTTGTACACAAGCTTGCCTTCCTAATTTTATTTCAGGTTAAGAAGGGAGAAATGGACACTTATCAGACAAAATTAATCAGAAACTTTTAAGGCATCTACATTAAGGCAAGATTAATTATGTCCTGAAAATATACCATCTCATTTATTTTGTTAACCATTAAGGCAGCACTGGGATTTTAACTCAGATGTATTTGACTGAGTAATTTCTTCACCTTTGCATCAATATAATATTTTGTCATATCTGTGACTGCCTTAGCAACAGCACAGCCAACTACCCACAGCTACAGGAGGTCACTTTTATGGCTTCTATTTCCAGAGATACTAAGGAGCAATACATCAGTTCTCTCATCAAGATCAACATCTTCATCAACTTTTAGTAGATAAACTGATGATTCAGCCACTGACGGAATTCACTGAATCACAATCATTCATGGACTAGCAAAATGAAAAGTGCTTAATAAGCCAGGATGCTAATATGCTGCTAATTTTTCTGGATTCATTTCCCAAGTGTGTACACTTTGAGTTCATTAGTACTGAGGTAGCTGTTTTACTTTCTAAGTATTGAATGTTACCTTGAACTTTATGCCTTAAATTTAGAATTCAGCCCAGTAGATGAACTTGCACGATCTACTTTCCTGTATTATGTCTTCATAGAAACAGCATGCCTCATGTGGAAGAAAGACTTCATTTAGACATGGGGTTTCTGGGTTCATTCTGATAAATAATGGCATTATTTTTATTTTTACATTATCTTGTAAAAACCACCGAGGCACAGCACAAACATCTGTTGATTTCTAATGGCAGTAGCAGGTGTCCTGTGGCAGGCCATAATGATTTAAGGACAGAGACTGTGTATTGTGAAGATGCCATTCCATTTCCAGTGATATTATAATGTACCAGTGCCTCAGAGCTGATGGACTTCTCCTTTAAATCAAGCCTAATATTTTAGTTTAATGCTAATTCACATGAATTCTCCTCTTATTGCTGACAGTCTAATTGCTGGTTTCTCTCTGGGATGGAACATTGCTGTGGATGAACCCTTTAGTGGGATGTTTTTCTGAGGAGTTGATAGCTTAATTATAAACATGGTGAAACAAGTCACCAATACACACAAAAAAAAATATTTTCAGACGAGTTTTCCTTCATTTAACTAGAAGTAAATCCCAAGTTTTATGACACTTCTAGGCCGGTCCTCAGAGAAAGATACTATGCACAGGCTGCTATGAGAAAGGGTGGGGACAGGGGCACACATCAGTTGATTGCTCTCATATTTTCCTTTATTATGGCATCATCTGGCATCATCTTTTCCTTTATTAGTTTCATAATAGCTATAACCCTACATGTTTTTAGTAAATTGATAGTCATCTGAAAAGATTTCTCAAGGGGACAGTCAGAGCAACAAACACACCAGTAGAGGAAGGTCTTAGCATACATCACCATCTACTGTCATCCTTATCAGTTTGCCACGGAGCCAGAATAGCTGGGCAAGAATAAGTGTAATGACCTCCAGGGTTATCTTTGGAGCTCTCAGCCCATAAAAATTAATTTTATTGGACAGAGATGTATAGACCAATCTTTAGCTGCATGAGTAGTAAGAAACAGAGTTTAAAAGCTAAGATCACAATATTAGAATCACAATGGAAAAATAAACTAAAATTTGAAGTTCTTTGCAATCATAAGCAGCCATTTTTTTGTTTCTGTAAAATATAAAATCAGATAATCATGCTATTGATTTCATTTTGGTTTTAGGTATTGATCATGTAAATCCAAATGTTCATGTATGCGCAACGTATCTATATGCACAAGGGACAGAATTTAGCACTTGTTTGTCTGAAATTTGAGACAATTTACTTTGTACTGAAGTGTTCTAGAGATGCCTGCTTCTTTGACTGACACTGTGGGGAAAATCTGTTGTCTAGACAAGGTGAAAAATCTTTACATCTTATCAGCTGAATCTAACCTTTAATCATTGCGCCCTGAGAT
>JAYDZK010000001.1:69725066-69756850 GCA_034509185.1 Euphonia xanthogaster
GATCTAGAGAAAAGAGAGAAAAGGAAAACAGGTAGACAAAAAAAAAAAAAAAAAAAAAGAGCCATACAATAGACTGCTTAGCTACTTATTATCCTGAGCTGCTTCTCCAAATCTGTTTGTTACTAAACTGCATCTTATTTTGACACATAATTCTCTTAAGAATTGATCCCCCCTTGTAAATGCAGCTCACTTCAGAATGTAAGCAAATTGGTTTGCAAGGATTGATTGATAAAGGGAAGCATGCATTCATCATGCACCATAGTTGCCTGTAACAGAAATGTGAAGGGATGACATTTTCCTCTGTCTACCCCTTCCTTGAACTGGTCAAACATTGGTCTGGTTTAGCAAATGCAAATTGTATTGCAGTGGCAAAACAAAAAAAAAAACAAAAAAAAAAAAAAAGAAAGAAAGAAAGACTAATTTAACATTGAATTTGGAGCTTGACCCAAAATAAGCACTGTGTCTTATTAAGAGAATATTACTTAGGTAAAACTTAAACATCTTACTTATCTTTTTATTCCTAAACAACACCTGTGAAGCCTTACAGTCTTTCAGACCAAATACTGAATTTTGTTATGGGTAGTCTGTGAAAGTTCTACTTTTTGAGAGAATAGCACTTCTCATAGCAATCCCCAGACACTATCATACATGACTCTTCAGAAAGTAAAGACTGAATTAAGCTGCAGGTTCACTGTAAAGGTTATTATTTGTAGTGTTCTTATACAGTATAAGACACTGATACTATGTGACATTTTTATTCTCTGGTCATATCCTGCAAAAAAGTATATAAAATAATTCAGCTAAAAAAAAGAAAAAAAAAAAGTTAAATTAATAAACATGTTCTATTGCAATGTTTTTTTTCCATAAGACGTATTTCTTCCTATTTTTCATCCCATTTTTCATAGACCTGAATGCTCATCAGATAAGTAAAAGTGCAGTAGGTAGAGTAAGCTGGGCAAACACAGCTTGGCATGTCTGGGCATCTTCAGTGTGAAAATTTGGGGCAAAAAGCATAAGGTCCAAGCTCAACAGGAGGTCAGCTGCTACTGAGCTCAGCATCATCTGGGAGCAAGTGACAGCTGCTTTCCTGTAGACAATAATCTGCTTTAGGTAAGACAAGAATCCTTATGAGGAGTAGTAAAAGAGGAAGGATTTATGACTACTTTTTAAATGAGTAAGAATCTCCCTCAAGTAACATCATTTGAACAAGGAAAATCTTCTCATACTGAAAGATAGGGATTTGGGGCTGCCACTGAACTGTGAAATCAGTGTTAGAGGATCATATCAATCACAGCTCCTTGCAGAAAGTTGTGGATGGAATCTCCCAGTAAATTCTGATGTCAAAGGTGGCTAAGGAGTCCTGAGAACCCTGGAAGACTCCTAGGATCTCTTGCCTCTTGAATTACTCTCTTTTTAAAATTAACACCCAAGCACGTACCAAGACTCCATCATTTCTTCTTTATAGATTTGGAATTGAGTTGTGTTACGGAGTACATAAAATAAATAACATTCACTTGAAGAGTTGAAAGACTCAGATCCTGTGATTGACCAACTCAGTTTAGATACAACTTTTGCTGTTTACAGCCACCCATGTCTGGCTACAAGAATTACGTCACTTGAATAAGATACTAATATCAGATGAGTGGTAGGTTTTTTTCATTCCTGAAGAGTGATGGCAGCCTCTGCTCCTGTTGACTCTTGCAGGTTTGCTTGCAAGAAATTATTTTGATCTCTTTAGTAATTCTGGATAAAATCCTTTCCTTAGCAAAGGAGATGTTTGCACTTTTTAACAAAAAAAAAACCAAACAAACACCCAAACCAATCAACAACAGCAAATACTCCCATTAAAATGTGTTGTAAAAGAGGCTGTGATGCTTCCAGCCATCATATACATGATCTAGAGAGAGGAAAAAAATGAACTAAAGCCATATCATTTAAGTTTGACCATATCATGTGTTCAGATGTGACATTCAAGTTCCTTGTTCAAATATGACGCCTGCTAGTAAAACCATGCCTCAGAGATTCTTTTGCAAAGGAACACATAAACCCCTGATCTATAGAAATATAGCAGCTTATACAGATTTTTCTTAAAAATACAGAAGTTAACAGACTCTGGCATTTAAAATTGCATACAGAAATATTAACCATAATAAAGTTACAGATTTTATAGCTATTTAGTATTTACTAAATACTGCATTTTTTTCATGTAGAGTAAATGGGACATGTAAGCACCACATATCACCTCTTCTTCACTACAATATCTCTTTGACTATATGAATCCTAGTCCTTTGCAGTTTTATGTATTTGTTTTGACTAAGTAGGTGGGAATATGAAGGTAGTTACAATGAAAACAAATGTTGGTTTATAAATACAGACTTTGAATGTAACCAGAGATACACTATATGCTGTATCCATGGGTGACTGACTCTCTTGCATGGTACATTAGGTAATGAGCTGTTTCTAAATCACTGAGCCACAACTGCCTTGACCAATTGTATCATTTATGTTTGTTCACCTGGACTACATGCAAAAAGAACTCTTTTGCTATTATAGAAATCCATGAGCTTTGAAGAGGAGAAAATGACAGGCCTGGAGAATCAGACCTTCTTTCTAAGAAGAAAGGGTTCTTGGAAGCACCCCTATACAAGTAAGATTAAGAATTGCCAAATTAGTGAAATCCTGCACATTTTCATGTGTAAAGCATAGGTGTTTATGTCAAAGAATAATGTAATTTTTGGATACTCAAAAAATTATTCTTTATTACATTTTGATTTTTCCTTATAAGCCTTAGGCTATCCTCCTAACCCCAAATTTCTCTAATTGAACTGTGAAATCAGTTCCTCCCACAATGTGATTTCTGGCCGTTTTCCACTGTTATGTAGTCTGCCAGTACTGGAAATACCTTGGTTCTGCCATCTTTGGGACTAACATTCAAGCAGTGGACTCTGCTGCTAGGGCATCCTGTAGCCCCCTCTTCCCCAGACCAAGAAAGTCCAGTGTCTTCAGGTTTTCTTCCTGAGCCACATGGCTAAGGCCTGATCATCTTGATAGGTTTACACTGGAGTTCTTCAATTTTCCTCTTCCCTTTCAAGGCCTCCTCTTCCAGGCCTTCTGAGCAAATGTACTTGCACTTATTGCAGCAAGCAGTTCCTCCCATTTGCAATGAGTGAACTATTGGCTCATACTCAGCTTGGTGTCCACTGTAACTCCATTAATCAGCCACCAGTTCCTTAGACTTTATCAAGGTTTTGTTTCTCCTTATACAAATGGTACACACAGAGGTCTGAGAACAGAATTCCTGCTTACATTAAGCAAGAATTTTAGTGTGGTCCTTTCTTACCTACCCTAGTTTCCTCCTCTGTTATGCTTTGTGTCTGTGTCTTAGTCCATAAACAAGGCCCATGCTTATTCAAGTAGGTTTTCTGCTTTTCTTTTCTACAGTGGGATGACTTATTGATGAGTTCTTTCATAAAACATATTGTTTTATTAAAAAAGAAAAAATCAACAGCTTTCCTGGACAATCTTGTTCTTCATGTTCATGGTTACTTGTCAGAGAGTAATCCTAATTAAACCTAGAAATTCCCTAAATAAGCCAGATTCTTCTGTCATGAAGTCCAGAATCCTCACTCCTCTGCTTCCTTCCCAACACTGTCTTAAGATCCTGGGCTCAATTGCCTCATGGTTTCTGAACACCAGACCAAGGTACATTCACCACCAGCTTAGGAGTAGCAGGTCAAGAGCAGCATTATGATCAGAAGATCCTTCTAGCATATGCACCAGTACACTAGTGCTCTCTAGACACTTCTAGAGGCAGATAAGTGTCTGTGACCAGGACAATTACAACAATAAATTCTAGAAAGCCTTGTACCAAGCCACTTCTCACAGAATCATTTCATATGCTGAGGTGGAAGGGATTCGGAGGGTTCTTCAATTCCTGACTCCACACAGGGCAACCTGAAAGTAAAACTATCTATGTAAGAGCCTTATTTCAAATACTTCATGAACACCAACAGGCCTAGGGCCATGAAAACTTTCCCAGGGAGCCTCTTCTAGTGCTTGGCCACCCTCTCACTGAAGATTTATTTATTTATTTTTTTCTAATATCCAGTCTGAACTTCCCCTGGAAGTTTTAAGCCATTCTGTCACATTCTATTACTAGAAACCAGAGAGAAGAGATCAGCACTTCCCTCTCTCACACACTTCAGGAGAAAGCACTGACACAACTCAGTCTCTAAGCTGAATATGCTTCTCAGGCAAGTAGTCTGGAACTGACCCTAATTTACTTCTTTCGCAATATCCCTAAGATTGCTTCCTCCTGACCTTGACTCAGTGTGGATTTCAGACTATTTCAACATTGTGTGTAGTCAAGGCAATGTGAGGGAAGGTGATTCCAAACAACATTTCTCAGTACTGGAGGCAGCTCTCCCCAGCCTCCATTTTTTTAGCAATAGACCTGCCTTTCTGATCTGGGACTTGGCTGCATGGCAAAGCTAAAACAGTTTTGTCTATGCAGTGCTCTGTCAGAAAACACAATAACAGACATAAAGGACTTGGCACTTAATATTTACCTGTTATTCAGAAATTGTAGGATCATGTTTCTATGAGATCCTTGGAAGATCTTAAGTTTTAAATAAATCTACCACCTATGAGTAGAAAGAGACATTTGTTTGCATCCAATTTTTGTAAGAAAGGTACTTCTGAAAAACCTACAAAGTTTAAAGCTTATATTACCCAGCAGATTTAGATTTCAGTAACTCTTTACAGCAGGTGTCTTTTGATTATTTCCTTTGCAAGCTTACTGAGAGTGGTTTAAAAGCACATGCAGTTTTGTAGAAGCTGATCCTTATAAGCATAATACATAAGAAACAGCTGACAGGATTCACTGTCCAAGCATAAACCTATACCTATATGTGACACTTTGCTTTTTTCAATAAAACATATTTAATAAACCAAAGTTGCTTAAAGGTATCATTCTATACTTTTGGAGCTAAGAACACCAGATAACAGTGTAACTACTTTTATGTCAGGTAAAAAAAAAAACGTTATCTTCCTTTACAGATGGTGAACTGAGAGAGAAACTTCAAAGAAGCTTTCTATCTACAAAAGCCTAAAGTTCACTTCTCATGTGATCGTTATATACACAAAAAAAACCCTAAAAACCAAAAAAAAAACCCAAATACCAAACCCAACAAGCCTCATTCTTTCTTTCACCTTATTTTAATGCACAGACATTTTGTTAAACCTGGAAAAATGCCAAAAGAAAAAAAAATCATCTAGATATTCAAGGAAATACCTGTGATAAGATGTCTAATTGATGACATGAATCCTTCTCATAGTCCTAGTACAGCTATATACCAATATAAATGGAGCATCTGAAAACCATCACAGAACATGAAAATGTACTTATGAACTCTTATCTTACTGAACAAAATTATTTTGTATATATCAATGGTTTTGACAAAGATTTGTGCTTCTAATTCACCTGTTTCCATAAGTAGCTACTTCAAAAACTACTATCAGAAATATAAAAAACAGCTGAAAGCAAGCATGAGAAGACAGCAGCCAATGTTAAACCTTGTTTAAATATTAATAAGTTTTTTTTTTCTTTCAGTTATGTACTCTAATTATCTCTCAATATAAAGTATGATCCATTGCCTGGTTTTATTTTAAAATGTATCAAGAATAAAAAAAAAAATACTATAGTTGAAGACAAAAAAAAAGGCAGGCAAGATAGCTTGGGGCCATTGCTGTTACTGTAAATTGAAGTCCAGTTTTCCAAAAGAAAAAAGAAGAAAAGTTGATAAAAAGAAAAGAAACATAAAGCTTAAACTGTAGTAATTCTTTCTAGTTATGACATTTAACTGGCAATTTTTTTATAGGGAAGTACATCCACACAGAAATGCCCACAGTCACACACACACACACACACACACACACACACACACACACACAAGTCTCAGTCCCATGAGCTCAGCAAAGACCAAGCAAACTTTTAGAAGCATCAAGCTGTATAGAACATTACTTTTAGCTGCTTCTCTCCTCAGCAGTTCTCAAAAGTGTGTCAGAGAATACTCTCAATTAGCTGAGTTGGAGGGTTATTAAACTCAAATTAAGAAGAAAGAAGAGGAAGATGACAGCAGAGAAACAAAACACGCACAAGAGAGGAAACCCAGATTTCCTTCTTTACCCTTCAGACATTTACCTGAGTACTCATTATGTGAAAAAGTAATTTGTGTTTTAAATTCTGTGTTAAACACCTGATTCTAGGTACTGTGAATCTGGGGTAGGGCACACAGGGTATGTATTCTGTGCAAAGTAAAAGATGTAGCTGACATTTCTGGGCGTCTATAGATTCACATCTCTAGTTCCTTTTGGTTATGCTATTGCTCAAGCTCTTTCTTATTGACCTTAATGGTGCTATATTGGATCTCAGAACATTTTAGGGGATTTCAAGATATATATGATATTCAGGTAATGTATCTGTGCTCAGTTCTTTCATTCCAAGCTAAATTACAGTTGCTGGACAATTGTGATCAGTAGATGCCCTATTGAATAATGCAATTAGAATTATTTTTTAACACATTGTTTTGCACAAATTAATGTTATTTTAGCTTTTGTTTGTTTGTTTGTTTGTTTATAAAATACTATGTCTCCTTGGATTAAAAAGATAGGCTATAATGGCTAACATTGACATTAAGCCTTGGTATCAAGAAATTACAAATGTTTTCTTAGTTGATGATGCAACAGCTAGTAAAACTAGCATCAGCATATTCATTTAATTTTGTGATATACCCCAGCTTTAAATAATGACAAAGCCATTTTTGTCAAAAGAAAAGTCCTTAAGAGTGAACAGGCATCTACTAAGAACAGAAGCTGTTTCATAACTGGCAATATACATCCTAAGTAGGCTTGAAATTTCAATATTTTTCACCTTGGTGTGAGAAAACTTTTCTTCTTGTAGGAGATTTGTCTATCTAACAATCAGAAAACAAAAAGTGAGTCATCAGATGGCAGATTAACTGGAAGAAGGATCATTTTGTGCAGAATTAGACATCAGGATTAGTTGCTGTTTATTCCGTGATTGCAGAAGATATAAAAAGCATTACTTTTTATTTTAGGAAAAAGGGCTGACAGGATTTAGTGTTTAATATTTTCCCTCAACAGCAATACTATGACTGGAGTCAGAGCATTCGTCTCTGCATTTGTTAGCTCTAACAAGGTAAGTGTTGCCAGGATGAGGCACTTTTGAAGGAAATCCCTTAATATGCAAACATTTGCTTTGGTGATCTAATTTCTTATTATAGAAATGCTGCTCCATTAGGGAGAGAGAGAGGAAGAACTGCAAACTAAGGGGTCTGGTTTCAATCCAGAGTAAAGAACAACTTCCAGAGTAATCAAAAGCTTTAAAGATTCAGTGATTTTTCATGATAGAAAAGTGAACCTCAGCTATTTCCGTATTTTATTCCATCTTTTAAACAAGCCCTTCTAGCTCGGTAGATCAAACATTTGGTTCTCCATCGTTTGTTTGGTGTTATGCACATTTTAACAGCATCATTGCACAGTACAGAAATTACTGTTTTATGACAGGGAAGCAATTTATTTGTGTTTAATGCTCATAGAAAAAGTTGGTTGAGGGCTGCAAAAAATCATAAGGTACATCAAACACTTGCAAACACTTCAACATGTTCCAATCTTTTTGGTCCTGGCAATATCTATTCCTCTTTAGGGCTTCAGCCAACTTTAACACACTTTGGCAAAATAGAAGCTTGAGGTCATGTTTCTGATGAGACAGCAGCTTTCATTAATAAATAAATTAAAATAGTTATTGTGTGCATGTAATTTACAGTGCATAATTTTCCAGTTTACTTAATTTTAAAAATTTGTGGCTCTTTATGAGTAGTGATTTTGTGTACTACAGTTTTCATAGCCTTTGCAAATGATGTTCATGTTGGGGTGCGATGAAAAACAACTCTTTTGAATCTTACTGTCAACTTATTTACATGATAAATGAGATTATGTAGGAGGCCAAAAGAACACTATATTCTATCACACTGTATTTTAAGGACTTTGGTTTGATTGTAAAAATCATGTGCAACAAGTAATCTTGTGTGTCCATTGTTATGATTTAAAGTATCATTCCTTTATTTAATTACATATTTTTTAAATTTGTTACAATTACTACAGATAATGATCCCCTAAATTTATCTAATAATTTCCAATAATTACAGTTTTAAACAGGGTTCAGAAAGTCATCAAATAAATTCTACTAAAAATATTTTCTTCATTTATTCACTGTGATTTTTCTTCTCTTTCTAATATCAAATTTCACTAAAAGAAAATAGAAATTAAAATAGTATACGAATTGCCAAGAGTGTACTCAAATACATCTTAGAAAAATACTTTCATTTTGTTAACTTTATTACTTTGATATTTTAATGCTCTCCATAAGTGAATTGCCATTAGCATCACATATTAGAAATCCGTTATGAATAAATATTACCAAGGGCAAGTAGATTTATTTTGCAGAGAAAACAAATAGGGAAAGAATGATATAAAGCAAATTTCAAAAGTTTAGTACAGTAAAAAATATAGTATTAAGAGAAACAGCACAATAAAAGTTTAAGAACAAAGGATTTATACAGAATCAGATTTTTTTTGCTATGATAACTCTGTGGTTCAGAGCAGATGTATTTTCTATGTTTGATATTTAACTAAATAAAATCTCAGACACAAAAAAATGACAAACATGAACAGAAAGATTTATTTTAAAATCTGAGGTTTTTCTATCCTTCTTTTAGTTCTTCAAAGAGAGGACCTTTGAAGAGAGATAAATTCTTTCATCATAGAAATTTTGAAATTTTGGCTTCGGATATAATCATGACAGACAATAGCTAGAACTACAGTATCATCACTGTTTACTGGAAACCAGGCCATTTAATTGGTTTCTTCCATGTGTATTTCCTTTACTACTTTTTAGATCAATTGTTCATTAAAATTGAGAATAATCTTGGGTTTAGTAGTTGGGTAACTATACAAAAATTAACCTCAAAGAAGAGAACTTTGGCTAGATATCACTCTTTAACATCTAAACAAGATTAACACATACAGATAAATGCTCTTTCTTCTCAAGTATAAGTCAAAATTTAGACTTTTGTGTAAATTTGAGATTTGTTTTTTATTATCATACCTTTTTTTTTTCGTTTCGCCCTGAGAAGGGCGAAAGGGAGTGAAATAAATGTGTGGTTTAGTGATCTGTTCCTCATCAACATCACCTCTTAATGCATAAAGAGACGAGTAATTCAATAGGTCATTCTTTGCCCTATGTAGACCTATGCATTTGCATTTCATTTTTACCCTGACACTTCCTTCACAATCATATGAACTCAGTTCTTAAAAACTGCAGTATAAAAGGTCTGGTGGAATGATTAATATAGAACGTTTAGTAAAAAAAAAAAATCTGAAATAATTTTAAACAAATTCCTCTAGCATTTCAGGCATATCTGAATTGCTTTACCCACATTAGAACATTATCCAAATGGAGATGCTCATTATGTTCTGGATGAGTGGAGAATTAGAGGAATTAAACAGGTAACTGGGTGGTTGGGTTTTTTGGGGACTGATTATCAGGTGATATCACAGGGTTTGTATTGGGCTGAATCACTTGTCTTGTCAGAAGTGTGTGACAGATCCGAGATTGTTCAGCCTGGAAAGGAGATGGCTGCAGGGGAGAACTGAACATCAGATCCCTACTGCCTGCAAGGAAGAGGACCCAGGCTCTTCACACCCATGTGTGGTGAAAGGATGAGAGACAATGGACATATGTTGGAAAAGAAAACATTCAGTTTGGATAGGATGAAGTGATAATTCCCAACAGGATAGGAAAAGGGTGGAGCAATTTGCTGTAAAAGATTTTAAAACAATGGTGTTTTTTAACCCCTGACTAGATGTAGCATTAGCATAGTTAGGCAGATCTGACTAAGCAGCTCTGAATTTAGCACATCTCTTGGTGCAAAATGGACTAAAAACTTCATGAGATAGTTTCCGAGTTGAATTATCCTATGGTCATATGGCTCTATATCCAAAACATAGGTCAGAGGCACCATGATAACGACAAAAAACTTAAGGAAATCTCACTCAAGATGTCTACATATATTTAGATGAAACTATCTCTCAAAGTATAATCAATTTTACAACCTCTCTGTAAGATTTTATAACCCTTTATGGCAGCAATATAGCTGGAAAGAGTTGGAAAGATTGAAATAAACATATGCCAATGTGAAGAAACAACAAATACATCTTTGGTAGACTAACATTTGTGCAAATGAAGTGACAAAAGATTAAATTAAGCATAGGACTAAAATGTTGAGACAATTTTTGTGCTTGACATTGTCCTTGCTTGCTCATCTTCCCTTAAGAGGAAAACAAATTATGCTATTTTGTCTGTTTGTTTGATTGCTTGATGTGTTGTTTTTTTCCCCAGGTTACTAATAGTATGTTTAATGATAGTTCTCATCTGTCACAGCTTCCTGGAAAGAAGCCTGGGCTTGGGAACGGTGGGGTTTTTATTTGTTTCTGCTATTTTGCTTTGGGTTTGGCTTGAGTTTGTTTTGGGGGTTGTTTGTTTTTTTTTTTTGGTAATGAAAGCAAATTAAATTACATGCATCAAATTTGAAATAGTGTACTAATTGTATTCTAACCACAACTCACATGCTGTAGCTAAGGAAACATAGAATTATCTTGTTCAATATTTTGTAAATAATACTGTGAATCTGCAAAGAATCATTGCTTAAAATTTACATAAATGTCCTACATTTACAAAATTACTGAGGAATTTCATTGTAGCAAAATTGTGCCATTTCCCCTTTCCCATTATCACACTCACGTACATACTCTATTCATGACAGACTTTTCTTTCAATAACATATATTTAGAGCCAGGAACTGACTTCTCTATATAATTTATTTTTATTGAATGGCTCTGTAAAAACAGAGGGTCTTTGTTTTCCCCTCAGCTAGAGGGATGTATAATCTGCGACAGTGAATACTCCCTTCTATCTAACACACTTTTGTCTTTTGCATGGAACAAGACTTTAGAATTCCTGTTTTCAATCTGTTATGTTTATTTTGAACTGCTAAAAAATTTGAATTCTCACACTTAAATTTCCATTATTATTTTTAATGAGGCAGGCCAAGTGTGATAATTTGCAATACTGTATTTCTCATTGTTGCTAGTAATAAACTTCTGACCTAAAGTGGTTGAATTTTTATTTCTTTCTTTTAGACTAAAGGACATCTTTTGTTTTATTTAATATTATTTTGTTTCTAAGTGAAACTCATGAATATTAAATCTTTCTTAACATCAGTAACTGCTGCATGACAGTTTCAACTGTACCAAGATTATTTAAAATCAATTTTTCCAATTATGGTATGAAAATTCCCAACCTTTTGTTTTTGTTTTTTTCCTGTTTGTTTGTTTTTAATTTTATTTTATCTTTTTTGCTATAATCTAAGCCTAATTATGCACTTCAAATGGAGATGGGGAGAGAGCACTCTGCTTGTTATCATCTTTATGGTCAAGTGCACCCAATCTCAATAAACTGTGCAGGAACCTTCTCATTTCTTAGTTATATAAAGACAGAGGAATGCAAGAAAATGTCATAATATTTGGTCATAAATAGGAAATAATTATTCACACCTTTAAACTGATATAATTCCTTCCTGGTAGCTGGTCTTTTAAATAATTACTTTAGACAAGAATTGTTAATAAAAATATCTTCTGAATTTCCTGGGAGAGCTAATCATGGTTGTTTTTAGCTGAATTTTTAAAAATGTTGTGACTACTTATGATAGGCTGGAAATTACTGGATGCAACTATTATGTCAAACTATTATGAATGGTTGGAAATTACTGGATGCAACTATTACCTCAATTTCTCTGATTCTTTCATGTCCTGGGAGCTGCCCCTTTCTTCCTACCAGTCCTTCAACCAAAATAGTGGTCCTCACAGAAAAAATATAAAGGCTGTAGCAAGCATTGTAAAGGACCAGCCTTTTTCACTTCCAAAGAGAGACTGTGATATGAAGATGTATACAGAAAATTACAGTCAAGTAAGCCTTAGCACATTACTACTGTAGGATAAATGAAATTCTGGCTCTGATAGTGGTAAATGCACATTGAATATTTGTGGTTGGATTCTTCTGTGATGTGTGGGATATGCTTTCTGTCAGACAGCATAATCCTGTCCTACCAGCCTGGACTGCCAGGTAAATGAAATGGCTCTGTCTTGTTCCTGTGCTAAAGTGTAAAGAAAAGATTAGGCTACTAAAGAGCATCTAAAGGAGGGTTCCAAAGGTGATAAAGAGCCTTCAGGAGAAGCCATATGAGGAGCAGCTGAGGTCACAAGCAGCTTGGTCTGCTCATCCTGGAGCAAACTGAGGGGAGACCTCATTGCAGTTACACCTTCCTCATGCGGAGAAGAGCAAGAGCAGGCACAGATCTTTTCTCACTGGTGACCGGTGACAGGACCTGGGGGAACAGTGTGAAGCTGAATCAGGAAAGGTTTAGGTTGGATTCAAACAGGTTCCCCAGGCAAGTGGTCACACCACCAGCCTGATGGAGTTCAAGTAGTGTTTGGACAATGGTCTCAGGTGCATGATGTGATTTTTGGAGCCAGAAGTTTGCTGTTATAATCCTTGTGGGTCCCTTCCAGTTCAGCAGATTTTATAATTCTATTGACATGAAAGAGAAATGTTTCACAAATTAAGACTAGTTCACAAAAGACAGAGTAGAGTGTTTGATAACCATTGTCATATATCCATTCCAGCACTAAAAGTTACTTTTTAGCATTTTCAAAACAAAAGACAGAGCTGCAGGCAGAGGGAGAGAGCACATAAGAGAGATAAAGGAAGAGAAAACTTTCTCCATCAGCCAACTGCTAACAGAAGTTATGGGGTATCCAGATGAACATCCTCCATTGAGCATCATCTCCACGACAGCAGATTATCCCTCAAAACAAGTTTTTCATGTAGTAACTATATCACTTGCATCAGGATCTATTCAAAATGTCTGTGCTTAGTTTTGCTTATGATGTGCCAGTACGAGCTGCAGCATGTGTTGAACAGGGAAACATACTTGCCATTTGTTGTTAAATTTTCTTCATATGTATTACTTGGTCTCTTACAGTAAAATAAAAGTTATTGAAAAGATAAAAATAGGAAAAGGGCAAAAATGCTGGCAAATAAAAGCTAACAATACTGGCAAAAGAGCTATCAATGCATTATACAAGCAAGGTGATTTTCCTTATGAAAAATTTTCAACAGCGTAGGTTTGACAGAAAAAAATCAGCCTTTTTTCTCTCCCCCTCCCCCTGCTTTAACAGAAAACAGTTTTTCCTGTAAAATAAGCTGAATGCAAACACCTGGTACAAAAATGCAAATGCTGTTGAGATAATTATGATTTTAAACTTAAACTTCAAAGTAACATTATGAAATACAGACCTTTCTGTCTTGTAGCTGGGTGAGACTACTAGTCTTAGTAATAGAAAAACCCAAATAATTTACTTCTAGGGGGAAAAAACCTACTAGATGCCAACCTGTGAACCTTAAAACATGTACATACATGTGGGATAGGTGAAATTTGATGTGGCTTTGGTTTTAGCAAAGAGAACTTGGAGAAAGGTAATTTTTATTAGTTTGGTTTTTGATTCTTTGTTTGTTTTCTGTAAAGTAGTTTTATTAGAAAATTTCAGATCAACGAAACTGTCTTATGTATGGGCCTCTATCTGGAAAAAAAAAATAAATAAATCAGATACCAGAATTTACCCCAGAAATTACTGTCTCCTTAATATTCAGCTGAATTCACTGATATGTGTCCACACCAGAAGTTATTCAGAAGAGGTTTTGGAAAAAGGAATACCCTGTATTTTCACAACTTATGTTTATTCAAACTCATCGGGCCTGGTTACAAAAATTATTTTTCACCTATTCCAAAGTGAATTCTTTATACTAAATATGGAAGTACTTTATTTAGCAATATGAACCTAAAAGTCTTGAATTCCCAGACACAAATTATATCCAGATGTTAAATCTATGAAACCATTCATCATCTCTCTCAACTTATTCACTATGGGTGATTGCCTATGTAAAGACCTCCCATAAAGAATGTAAAATTATTTTCTGAATTCCAGGACTTTGTGTCTGGATGTACATGTAAATCTTACTATATAAAAAAGACAAATTATTTAGAGACCATTAAAAACCTGTTATAGGAATGAGGTATTCTTATACTGGGAATTTCGTTATCATCAATCAATGGCACAAATAGGACAAAAAATGTTCCTATTTGTTCCTTCAGATGACCTCTCTGAAAATATTTAAAAAAAAAATCTTGTCAAGTAGTATTTATCAATATAGGTAGCCTCAACAATAAAATGGTTATTATTCTTTTACTGCCTTTTAAGAATCATTTTAATCATGATCAAACTGAGTCTATAACAAAGAATTAATTATTTTCAGATAAATTCCGTTGTAACAAGTATTCAGTCGTTTATCCATGGAAAAGGCACACTTCTCACTAATTTCTTTGTGACAAAATTTTAGAGGATCTAGTCCAGCCACGTTTCAAAAAGGGTAGACATACCAAAGAAACCACTAAGCTTCTTCAAGTTTCTTAAAACTGTCAGCTGGGTAGGTGTAATAGATCCAAGTTAATGGTACCACTGAGAGAAGGCTTTGGCTTGAAATCATGGTTTTAGGGTTTTCTTTGTTTTTTTTTGTTTTTTTTTTCTGTTTGTTTGGGTTTTTTCCGCCCTCTTGGCCATTAAGTACACAGCTTTATAATCTTTAACCTTCTGTTCAGCTGTTGTCAGATCTTTGTGTGTGGTGGTAGGTGGAGAAAGACTAAGGGGACAAATATGGTATTGCAAGAGAGAGGAAATAATGAAAATAATGAGGAAAGCAGGTGACTAATGGAGATGATTTAACACAGAAAACTTTATCCACTGAGAACAAGATTTCTGTATCTCATGCTATAGCCAACATTTTGTTGACTTGAACTTAGCAAATACTACTTATATACCCAGAAAATTACTCAAAATGTTTTACTGTAGTATATTTACAGATGTAAATTATTTATTTATATTACATGATTTATTTAACAACTGAACGTTTCAGAAATTACAGGATCCATTTAAATAAACTGAAGCAGAATGTTGAGTAGATAGATTTTATGAGTTTCTAATGCAGCTGAGGTTTAGGAAGCAAGTTCTACAGCAGAAAAATGCTTTAAGAGAAGCAAATTCTGCAATCTATTTTAAAATATTGTAATCTAATACCTAACTCCTGATATGACATTCAGTTCATTGCTCTGTATTTTTAAGAAGTAGGCAGACTTATATGTTCTTACAGATGAAAAAAAAAATTTTCAAAAACCACACATTAATTTGAAAACTTACTGTATTTGATATATACAATAATTGAAATTTTTCTCACTCCTGTACTAATTTCTCAAGTGAGATAAAAAGACACAGATATTACACAATATCCTCCCAATTCATTACATTATAGTAGTTAAATGCCTTTTTATCTGGAAATCTCCTAAACACTTTCAAATGTACCAGTTTTCTAAAAAGTCCTTACGACTTTAAGCCAAGCTGTATTTTTCAAATACTTGGGCTCAAAGTTCAGTCTACAGTTTGATACGGTAGTAAGTATGTAATGAAGAAAAATCTGACCAGAGTGAAAAATTTTAGCTAGTATTTGGACAAAATTTACCAGGTTTTGTTATTGATGAAATTCTGAAGTATTATGCTGATTTACACATATGTATTTACTACTGAGACCACAAAGTGGCCTTTTATTCAACTTTTGTTCACAAAGTATCAATTCATGCATTATTTTTGTCTTATGAAAGAAATATGGTTTGTTCAGTTCTTATACAGAAGCTTTGACACCTTTCTACATGTTATGTAAAACTTTGTCTTCAATTTAATTAATTTATTTAAAATTGCAAGTGCTTAAGCATTTGGTCCTGTCCTGGAGATCCTGAGACTGGGCCACGTAATAAAGATTAGAGACACAAAATGGTATCATTTACAGAAACATGCATGAAAAATTTTAAAATTAAAACCTTTTGTCCTATTGAGAATTTGGGGCTTCCTTCTACTGAAATGACAGAAAACAGTGAAATACTAATTTACATGAACTAGGATGTATTTCAGAAAAGGTGCCCCGAATGAACAGGTTTATCACAACATTAGGAATGTGTGAGGAAAAGGTGGGTAAAGATGTTTTAGTACACTCTCTGTCATTTCTGCTGCAAATCTAAATGGGTCGTGGTTATTTCTTCTGAACTTTTAGTTAGAATAACTTAATTCTTTTCTGTTCTCTTTTTTTTTGCCCTACAGTTTTATGGTTTAGAATCCAATCCAAGTATGTATAAAGTAGCTTGAACTTGTCATAATTTTCAGATGATTTTATTAAATAAAACACAGATTAAAAGAAAATTTTTTTATGAGTGGCAGAGAAATGTAAAGATGTAGCTGAAAAGCTATTTATCCTAAGGATGGAAAAATAGTTACATAGGGTAAGTTTGTACAGGCTAGCTTTATATGAAAATGCTGATAAAGCAGTGTGAAAATTAAATTGTTTTAAAATGTAAAAAATAAAATATCATCTTAAAAAATTACTTGTCACATTTTATTTATTGAGGAAAATAACTTTGCAATTTTAACAGCAGCAATATGGCCATTTTGAAGTTTTAGCATACCACCTTCATCGTTTGGTTTTTCTGTCAAAATGAAAACACATGAACTTAAAATATGTGTATGAAAATATACACTAACCTTTTCCAGATACCGCATTTTCTTTGAATTCTTACAGTACTGGTGTGAACCAATATCAGTTCAGACAATTAGAAACCTTACTGAAGTAAATTTATTCTATATTTAATTTGGTATCAATTATCTGTGAATCATAAATACACCAGTAAGAAACAGAACAACTTCTAATACTTTGGATGTTATCAGTCTGGAGATCAGCATTTCATCTCTTGAAATTATAATTAGTATGCATGCCAATATGTTTTTATGAATTACTGCACTTCAGTAGCAAACTATGAACCACGATATGTTTCAATATTAAGGACAAAAAATACAATACTCTACACAGCTGCAGTTCTGCTGACAAATGATCAATGTGGAGTCATGCAATAGGGTCAAAGATGTTATTTGAAGGTGATAACAACACCTAATAAATCATGTTATAAATAACAGAAAGAACTTCAAGTTGCAGTGCATTCAGAAAACTTCAATAAAAGAATTGTCCTTCATGAATTTAGGCTGCAAAAAATTTTAAGACAATATATGAAATAAAGCTAGGATAAAAAACAGCTTGCAGAGTACCATTCAGGTGGCACTCTGAAAATTTTCGAAGGGAAAACAAGTTGCAAGAACGTAAATTTGATTTTTCTCTCTCTCAGTATGACCAATATTCATAGAAAACTTAAGACTATCCGTCTTCAAGAAAACAAAATTATTGTAAATAAAATTATATATTGTTTCGAAAACTAACTGATTTTAAGTGTTTGTGGAAACAGATTTCATGGTTACTGCAACCAAGGTTGAACATTGCTCACCAGCCTCTCTTTATTGGTGGGAATGAAGTCCAGTACAACACCTCTCTTTACTGGCTCCTCCAACACTTGGAGAAGGGACTCATCTCGCATCGTATCATACTATCATATCACATCCTATCAAATCATTCATCAGGGCAGCTTATGGCGCCTCTCAACCAGTCTTGCACATGATTACTGCTATTTGGTGCAAAACACAAAATCTGTTGATCCGATAATACGTACGCTCTGTTTTTGTTTTTTGTTTTTTCTTTTCAGACATGGGCATTTTGGAATGTTAAATGTTGCCACTGCCTACCAGAGACCGGGCTAGCTCTCTGATATTCTGGAGCTGTGATGGAAGTGGGGAACCACCCTGGCTGGGATGAAACCACAGGCAGAACCTTAGAGCATCACAGCTCTAACTTGAGAGGCGGTGCTCTAGTGCGTCAAGGCAGAGACCCAGCAAAAAAGGCAGAGAAGACTCTCCGGTCTTGATGTTCCAACCAAACTTCAACAAGGTCCGACAGAGCAAGACAAGCAAAACACTGAGCACCTCGCTGCATGGGATTATAAAGCATCGGAAAACAGTGGGTGGATACAACAGGACAGCCAATGGGATCATACTCGGGGTGGAGTTTAGGGGCAGAAACCGACCAGAATAGGGGGAGGAGAAATGTCTTGGTTGGGGATTGTCTAAAGTGGCAGGGAATGTTCTGGAAGAAGGGGGAGGATTACCTTGACAGGCAGGTGAGAAGGGGCAGGGTTGCCTTGATAGGCAAGGAAGGGTCTGGAACAAGGGGAGGGGTACTTTGAGGGGCAGCTGGAAGGGAAGGCAAAATGTAGGGAAATATCAACTAGGGGGAAACATGGGGGATAACAGAACATACTATTTAACAATAGACTTAATAAAATAAACATAAAACACGAACTGCAACAAAATTTAGTGAGAGTGTATCCAGAGAAGCCTGACTGGGTGTTCTGACATTCCAACCATCCATAGAGCCACTGCATTTCTAGAAAACAATATTTAAGTCAAGCTGACAAGGAAGTAGCTTTACAGTAGTTAAAATAAAATTACTGCAATAATTTCAAGTATGAATGAAGACAAGGTCCAATAACCCAAAATTAATCCAGCTCTTTCTCTACCTTGAGGAATATTTGCCATCTACAGAGCAAAAGCATCTGTTCTAATATCTAGTCTGTACTCATCCAAATAACAACTGTCACCAAATCCCATGCCTGACTATAGTCTATGAAATAATACTCAGTAAAAATAGAACTGAGTTCCTGCAAAAGTTGACGACAGTCCTCATGGATGCCTTTGAGCATTTGAGCTAATAGTGTTAATATGTGCTGCTCTAGCTGAATTAAAGGAGCGATAACACATCTGATAGCATTATTAGGTTGTTGTCTTACAGACAGGTCAATCAGTATAGAAAAAATTATCCCACATCTCTCAGAACATAATCAGGTTCTTATTTAAATAAAGTAAATCAAAAGCTGTTTTGCATAAACACAGGATACAAAACAAAATGACAATATAGCTGGAGGGATGCTGGTTTTAATCAGGTAGACTGGCTGTTAGAACAAGGAGAGATGAACATAGGAGAAAATATGACAGCTGACAAATTAATCCAATTCAAAAGCTGCTCTCTAAGTTAATTTTTTTCCTTCTCCCTGGGTTTTTAATGCAACATGAAAACAGCCCCCAACAAAACAACAGAAAATAACCACAAAACAAACCACATAAATGAATGTGAGGAAGCCAGATCTTCCCAGACTCTTTAGAACATATTGAACTTTAATCATAGCCATCATTGCAGAAATAGCAAGTCTTTACTACCAAAACAGTTTTCTCTTTTGACAATTTTTTTCTTTCTTTCCCTTTTTCTGGTAAATACATGTATAATTTAAATAACAACTGCAGATGGAGTATTCACATCATCTATACTAAAAGCAAGGTCTTTTCAGTGAATGCTGTGCTCTGCCTTGACAGAGCAAAATTTTTTGTAAACATAATGATTATAGCTTAAGGTTTCTCCTAAGCATTCTCTCTTTTTCTCACTCATCAATTACACCATGCTTCTGTTGTGCATTGGAAAACTGCAATTTGCTTGTTTGCCTTTTTAATTTTAAATTAATCTACCCTCCATCACCACACTCGAGCACAAATGAAAATAGTTCTGTCAGAGAAAATATCCTAGTTATGACTGTGTGATTTATTTTTTAACTGAAACAACTGAGAATAAAAAGAAAATCAAAACCATTTAAATGAATTGTCTCAAATAAACATTTAATTTGGAAGATGAAACAGACGTGTATACAGAGCCTCAAAACTAGCATTGGGAAAATTCACATGAATGAAACTTGAGACATCTATTTATAGAAAAAAATATTAATCCTGAGCTCCTGCAAATAACTAACAGATAAATCAAGACTATCATGCAATTAGCTCATAATTATAGTAATAAAAATATATTTTACTGTTGGGGAGTTGATTTTTATTTAAGGGAAGTGATGCTCTGCTCTTGTGACAACCTACCTGGATTATATCAGCTCTGGGGATCCCAACATAAACAAAACACAGAGCTATTGGGGAGAGTCCAGATGAGGCAGGGGGAGATGATCAGAGGACTGAAACATCTCTCATATGCAGACAGGTTGAGAGAGTTGGAGGTGTTCAGCCTGGAGAAAAGAAGGCTTTAACAAGGCCTTACAGCACCTTCCAGTAAAAACAGAGAGGGACTTTTTACAAGGGCATAGAGTTACTGGACAATGATTTTAAACTAAAGGAGAGTAGGTTTTAATTCAACATTAGAAAAAAATTCTTTGCTATGAGGGTGGTGAGGCAGTGGAATAGGTTTCCAAGAGAAGTTGTGAATTCCCTGACCCTGGGAGAGGACAAGACCAGGTTGGATGGGGCTCTGAGCAACCTCGACTAGTGGAAGTTGTTCCTGGTCATGGCAGGGGGATTGGAACTAGACAACCTTAAAGGTTTCTTCTAACCCAAGCCATTCTATGATTATATTATTCTATAGATATTTTTCTCCAAATTCAGAACACTTTGAACTGTATTTATGGGGTGATAGACACTGATTATATAATAAGAACCTAAGAAAATGAAAAACGAAACAAAACAAAAAATACACAGGCTAAAACCACACACACACAAAAAAAAAAAAAAAAAAAAAAAAAGAATATGTCTTTTAAGAGCTTATTTCCACAGTGGCACACAGTATATATTTTATGTCAGCAAGACAGAGCTCTAACCTTTGGGCAGGATTCCATTGGTTTATGCTGTACATTAGTTTATATGGAAACAAAATTATCTCCCAAACATTAAATAATGCAGTTAGGAGAAAAAATAAGTAATTTTGTTAGACCATCTTAGGTATATATTTTCTAAAACATTCACAAGACTAGAAGGATAAATGTTAGCGAGTATACATCTTTCATGATGTGGAGCCTTTCTGTCGTGAGATAATGAATTTGGTTCTAGAAATGCTAGCATAGAATTTGTCACATTGCATTTTAATGGCCCAAAATACTGCTATATTGTAATACTACGTGAAGTACACTGTGCTAGCTCTATCAATTCCTGAAACAAATGGTCATGCACAAAAAGGCTTTATTAGCTCTCTGTTACCCTGAACTAACAGAAAGCAACTTTTCATTAATGACTGGCCATGAAGTCAATCTATTTCTTCTCTCATATTTTATTACTATTGTCTTCAGGGTTTTACTTGCCACATCTCTTCATTACCTCCCATGTTGTGATTATGATCTTCAACTTTTTTTGTCAATTCCAATGTCTTCATCATTCTCTATTCCTTCTTCTAATTCACAGCAGTTATCTTCTGTTCCACCTATGTGATTTGAAACATAGCCTTTCTTAATCTATTTTGCTATAACTTTGCCTTATTTCTTCCTTTTAATCCGATGAAAAAACTGTTTGTCACAAGGTTCTTTCATTTCCTTTGAAGAGGTTAAAGCATGACCTGATCGCAGAATCCATTTTGACTATACAAACTGAATGGTCTCTTGTATAAAGAATTTGAAGCATTGTTCCTCGTAGTGTGACTAGATCAGAGTTCCCTTCTGTAGCAGCAATCTTCACTGCTGACAACAGATAATCTTTGAATGCTTCTAGAACAAGCATTCCTGTTTCTCTTAGTAGCAGAGTATCCTACTGTAAATGACATCCAGGCAATCCTTCACTAAATTTGTTGATATTCATCCTGGGTTTGACACTTGACAACTATTCCAGTAGGCAGCTGTTCCTTTGGCATTGATTTGTGTATCAAGAACACATAAGGAGGTAATTTTATACCATCTGTTGACTGCCAATGATAAAGCAGTGTGAATTTCTTCTCTGCCTTTTTACTAAAATGGATTTTATGCCTCCCATTTCAACAATGTAACTTGATGTTTCAACTGCATTATCCATTTGACTAAGCACATAGCCATGATCTTTACATTATTCCTAGAATGGAATGAGCTTTTTAGTGAGGTCAGAAGGTAGATGCTGGTAAAGTACAGATCTGTCCCATAGGAAAAAGATATGAAATTGTATCATTCCCCTCTATTGTCATTTGCCTTCCTTCTCTGAAATATTTTCTGATTATAGTATTTCTTGTTCTTTCAGGTTAATAATTTCCCATGAAACTGGGATTCATCTTTTGTTTGAATATTTAAAAATACCAAAAGTCATGGAGTTGCAGAATCATTCAGATTGAAAATTCTATCTAGTCCATTCTCCTACTCAAAATATGGCTACCACTAAATTCAGATCAGATTTTTCTTCTGTCTGTTAAAAACATTCTTTTTTTGAGGGGTCAACTGAATGATTTCTGAAAAATCAGCAGATAAAAACTCCATGTTTCCATTTTCATATTTATGTCCCCCTTTTTTTTAGATTTTCTCTCATTCTCACCATTATTAGTCTGTTGGGGTTGGTGCTTCAGGCTTCTGTTTATTTGTGGTGTTTTATTTCTTTCCTTTGTTTTTATTTATTTAAAATAAAAATTTAATTTTATATTTTTAATTTATTTCTTTTGGTTTTATTTCTTTTTGGTTTTTTTTCTTGTTTTTTTTTTTTTTTCTTTTTGTTTTTTTCTTTTTCTTTTTCTTTCAAATAGAACCACCATGTGTAAAAAAATGGAACCATAACTTTTCCTGTGCCTTTTTGAAGTCAGGTGTCTCAACTCCAAACCCTCTGCCATTTTATAATTAATAGCAGTATTCAAAAATACTCATAGAGCTACCAAAATCATAATGAGCTGCACAGTTCTGTAAGCAGGAAAGAAAAACAGTATCAATCTAATGCTTTTGGCGGTGTCATTACTCAATTTCAGGAAAATTCATCCTCCTTTTAGGAAAATAGATTCTGATGGAAGGTAGAGCTCAGAGAACATCCTGTCCATATAGCAGGAAAATTTACCAGCTCTTTAGTCTGTAAAGAATATAGTTCTCGAGAAATACAGGGTTTCCATGGCAGAGTAGATGATACTTTCAGATTCATAAAAGGGAATTTAATCTGTTTCATGACAGGGATTTCAAGAACCGTGGCTATATTTTAGTGAGAGAAGAAAACTGGAACTTCTTCTAGTTCTCCTCTTTGAAAGACTCCCCATTTTGAAAGACTTTGATGTTTAAAATAAGCAAGGAAGCTGCTTTGAGCTCTCACTGCCATGTTATGGCTTTTTTCTCTTTCTCTGAGAACGTAAGTGCATCCTACACCATGAAAATGGGTTCATGAATCACTCTAGTTACATCAATCCCCTGTCATGTTCCAGTATGCCCATCCTGAGGCCATGGCTAGATCTCGTAAGATTAACAAATTCCTCCAAGATAAGGAATGCTCTCTTCCAAAAATCTCTCATCATAGGTAGGGACTTTGGGTAGTCCTATACTACATGCGAATTCTTTTTCAATCTCTCTTCAGTAGTGTAAAAAAACCCATAGAAATTTCAAGTAGACAAGGACCTAGAACAAATTCTTGAATGAGAATCAAAAATACATTTAGTGAATTTTAACTAAATGGAACAGCATTCAAAATATCTGATTATCATTCCTGTCAGATTAGGAGTTGACTTTGCAGAGATGTTATTTCTTGTAAAATTTCAGCTACTCCTCAAGCACTTTCAGTATAAAGAGAGATTCATCAGATTCTGTTCAATTTAAATGAAGAAGTAATTTAGCATATTTGGAGTGATACCAACTAAGTATCATCCAACAGTAATGTTGTGTGCAATGTGTCCAAAGCATCACGATTTTTCTTGATCCACCTCTTTCTGTCCAAGACTGGGGCCCCAGGTTTGAGTGAACGCTGTTACAATCAGAAACCATACTTCTTCACTGAATTAAGATATATTCAGCTACAACTATGACTATCATAACCTTATGTCTAGGGCAGTAGCTCTGACCAATATTCCTGGGTTTTTTTCTCACTTAAAGAACAATGCACATCACTCAACTCAGTAGGCAATAGAACCTCTGATCACCAAGTTCATCCCACACAGTGAAGAACTGGAGATGGAGGTCTTTGATTTTATGAAAAAGGGTTATTTTTCTATATAGTGACAAAAAATGAGAGAGAAAAACAATCATATCTTCTTCCTTATGAAGTTCCAACTTCTGTCATCAAAGGTAAGCAGACAATGAAAAGTACAGCTCAGAGGAGGTCGAGAGAAAAACAGCATGACCAAATAGGCTGCTGTAATAAAAGAGAATAAAGAAAAATGATTATACTCTTTCCCACAGAGAGAAGAACATTCCTTAGCAACCATGAATTGTTCAGCTAGCAACAGCATGGAAGTACTGTAAGACACTGAGCAAAGCTGTAAACTATGTGGAAAATTTGCTGAACGGCCTGGGCTCAAAGGGCAGGGTCAATGGTTTGAAGTATAGTAGCAGTCAGTATATTGGTAGTCAGTCATTTGCAGTGCCCCCAGGGTTAATGGAATAAACCTATGCAACAGTACAGCTGTGGTAGGAGCTGCACAGAAAGCCATTCTGCAGAAAACAGCATCGAGGTCCTGCTGGACAACCAGTTGAACAAAATTAAGGATGTACCCATGCAGCAAAGGCCAATTTCATACTGGGCCATAACATCAAGAACAAAGCAGATTGAATGAAGTAGTTATTCCAATCAATGGAGAACTTTTGAGAACCGATATAGAGCACTGTGTTCCATTCAATATCAGCAACTGGAGGAAATAGGCTCGGATTTTTAGGGAACTGCAGGTCATCATTTCTAATGAGAAGTAGACAAAAATGGATTTATTCAGACTTAAGAGGAGAAAGTTACAGCGAGATCTTATACTGCCTACAAATATCTAATGGGAAGTATACGCAAAAGCAACAGATACAAGTTCCAGAAAGAGAAAATGCAGTCAGATATTAAGATATATATCATTTTTTAAGTGATGATAGTTAGACAAGTACTGGAAAAGAGTTTCACAGAAGTTGTGGAATACTTACACTCAGTTGCATAGATTCAAAAGTCAAGCAGACAGCATAGTGAGTAACTTGATCTAATTCTGAAGCTTGAACTAACTTGAAAATGGTTCCTATGGAGTTGGACACCTCCATGCTGCTTCTCTTTTAACAACTGAGGTATCAATTGAAGTTTTACTCACCTGCAAGTAGAAAAGGCAATCACTCTTTATGAAAGGAATTCTTGTTAGCTAGAAGTAAACTTCAAATCTGTTATTCCTTCAGGATATCTCTCTGTAATGGGTTGACACTTGCTGGATGCCAGGCACCCACCAAAACCTCTTTATCATTCCCCTTCTCAGCTGGACAGGGAAGAAAATTATAATAAACACTCAGGAGTTGAGATAAGACCAGGAAAGGTCACACACCAAATACCATCATGGGCAAAACAGATTCAAAATGAGAAGATTATGTGAATTTATTACTAACCAAAAACAGAGAAGGATAATGAGAAATAGAATAGTTCTTAAAAGCAACTTTCCCCTACCTTTCCCTCTTACCCAGGCTCTATCTTGTTCTCCTGCAGTGGTGGGAAGGGGGATTTTATAATCATTTCATCACACATTTGTCCTGCCACTGCTCAAGAAGAGTCCTTCCCCTGCTCCAGTGTGAGATTCCTCCTATGGCACGTAGTCCTTATCAAACTTTTCCAACGTGAGTCCATCCCATGGCTAGCAGTTCTCCCCAAACTGCCAGCATGGCTCACTTTTCCATGGGGTGCAGTCTTTCAGGAGCCTTCTCCAGGATGGGTCCCCCACAGGGTCACAGGTCCTGCCAAGAAATTTTTTCTAGTATGGGTTCTTCTCTCCATAGGTCTTCACATCCCTGACAGGACCCTTCTCCAGCACGGGCTTCTCACAATTTCACTGCCTCCTTTGGGAATCCAACTGCTGTGGCATGGGTCTCCTCCATGACTGCAGGGGCACAGCTGCTTCACTATTGTCTGCACCACAGGCTTCACAGGAATGTCATCTCCAGTGCCTCGAGCACTTCCTCTCCTTACTTCTTCACTGACCTTGGTGTCTGCAGAGCTGTTCTTCTCATATATTCACAGTCTCCTCTTCTCTGACCACAGTTAAAACTGCACAATATCTTTTTCTCTTTCTTAAATTTGTTATCACAGAGGTGTTACTATCATTCCTGATTGGCTCAGCCTTGTCCGGCAGCAGGTCTGTCCTGGAGCTGACAGGCATTGGCTCTGTCCGACATGAAGCTTCTTGCAACTTCTCACAGAAGCTTCTTGCAACTTCTCACAGAATGATTCAAGACTGCAGCAGGCAGGCAGTGGGACAAGTTACCAGGAATGGTTAAGAGATGTTCCTGTTGATTTTACCTTATTACCAGACACAAGAGCTGTTGAAAATCTGAGGTCAGAAATAAGTGACTTGCAGCATGATCGATTTTGCTAGTGATGGTATGAGATGTTAGCAGCTAAGCATACACATACTTTTAAGAAGTGTCAACAAAATTTGAGGAATATATGTGAAGAATACCAGTTGATTTTGTTCATTATCCAAAACTTGTCTGTAATGAAAGCTTTGTGAACACCAGAGATCAGATCTTAAGTAACACAGATTGATGATGATGGTGGGAATCAATGACAGAATTTGATGTAACCTGTAAATGTAAGTTTCCCAGTCCTTCACCACAGATTTGAATTTTTCAGTTTAAACTTGTAACAGGTTGTAACAGCTGCAAAAGAGATTAAAGAAAGGTTTTGCATTGAGTTCCTTTACTCAATTTCATTTTATGTTAAAGCTCAAAGACTTCAGGGGTGGGGGGGAAGTGTAGGCGTAAGAAAGATAAAAGAGAGATAAAAGAAAAAATGAAGAAGAAAAAAAGAAAAAGGAAGTCTTTGAAAAAAGCTTTCTAAAACCTGACTCTAATGACAGGAGTATAATTTTGAGAGTCTCTGGGAATGCATCAAAATTCATAAAAGCAGGTTTCCATTTGCCACAGTGTTATTCTAGTGTAAACATTTACCACTACAGTTGAGTTGCTGAAGGCAGATTAAAAAGATGAATTATTTCTCTCTCTTGTGTTTTTTTTTCCCTGATAACTTTTGATCTATGCAATATTGTCCAACCTCTGTCAGATGATCTTGCAGGCTTTTCTTAGGTGATTGTACTCCTAATTAGCAGTATTTTGAAAGTAATTTTTCCTCCAAAATATAGCTTAATTTTTTTTTTTTTTTTTTTTTTTTTGTTGTTACAAGACCACAATCTGTGGTATTTATCTCATTGTCAAGTGAGTACTGAGTATCTTTTTGTATTTGGAGCTCTGTGACTGCTGCCTGTCACAATTGGCTGACAGACCAAGGACTTCCCTTCTGGACAAAATCATTGTCCTTTGTTTCATGTGCCAGGATGAGGGCTTCTATGAAGGCAACTAGCTGGAGGAAGAAACACACAAATGGCTCCAGAACCTAAGAGGATAGAAAGCCCAGCCATAACATCGAACTCCTAGCAACAAATTCAGTAACCTTGACAACTGTAACACCTGCCTATACTTCTTAAGCTGAATTTTCAACACTAGGCTTTATTTTCTGAAATAAAGAACTTTGAAGTGGCAATGTAAGACTATAAAAAGCATTACAACAAATCTGCCCCTGTTTACTGCATCGTTGCAGGCACATCCTACTTCTTGCCTCAGTTTCATCCAAGCTGTTAATTTTCTGTCGCAGCAGACACTGTTTTCTTTACTTTGTCAGAAGGCTCTTTCCTATGATCTCTGAGGTTTGAGTTATATGTTCACTGTTACTTACAGAAATTTCTTTATCACCATGAGATCTGGCAGCTCCAGCTCCTTGTTTTAACTCTCCTCGCCTTTGTTCAGCTTCCCACCACACACTCTGGAACAGTAGTCATTCTGGCTTTACACTGTTGCCATAAAAGAAAAAAAAATATGCCAAAGAATTTAGGCACTGTCAGTCAGAGACACTCTCTGACACCAGCTGCATCTGGCAAGCTCTTAAATGTCTTGTTGACAATAGCTTCTTTTGTAGGATGCTCTGTTTTTCCTGCTGCTTCAAACTTCCTGGAAAACATGAAAAATAGAAGGTAGAAATCAAATAAAAAATATCTTCAGGTATTGCCTAACAGTTTCTCCAGTTGGAAGTGAAAAGGCCAAGAGGACTAAATTTTTAACATCTTGATTTCTCTTACATGCTTTGTCAGTTTCACTGACCAGTTGTTTCAGCCTACCTTTGTATCTGCTTGGGTATACAAGGTATGTGGAGGGAGAGTGGAGTCTTATCATTCTTAATGGACACTTCTTGAGGACTATTCCAGTTTGTGACCCATTCCCAGACTTCTTTCCATAAAAATAAAGAGTTATAGGGTGTCCATGAGTCCAGCTTTTTCCTGAATCACATATAGATGAGGTGTGGATGCAGTAGGACTGGAATTTAACTCTCTAGCACACCTCTACATGTAGTTGTTTCTCAAGTCCCCCCATTGAATCCAGTAGGTTATATTTTTAAAATGCTATTGAAAATGAACACAAATAGATTTTTTTTCAAATGTATTTGCATAAAGATATTTACTCAAAATCACATGTGTAGCTGCAACTATGAGCAACATCTTGTTGTGAAAGGGAGTAGCAATGTTCATAGACTCATAGAATGATTTAGACTGTAAAAGATCTTTACAATCATCATGTCCAACCATCAAACTAGCATCACCACCTTGTTCACCATTAAACCCTGTCTTTATATACCATATCCACATATTTTTTCAACACTTCCAGGGATGGTGACTCCACCATTTTCCGGGGCAGTCTGTTACAATGTTTTTCAACCCTGTCCATGATTTTTTTACCTCTGCTGAGACCATTTCCTCAAGTTCCTGCAGTTCTTTCTCACATGACCTATGATACAACATCTAGTGCCAACATTTCCATGTTGATAATAAATGTCGTCCCATAGGTCATGTGACAGCAGACATCTTAACCACAACTTGCATATAAAATTCCTTAGATAATCTCATTCTGTTGTTGCTGTTTAATTATTCATGGTCATTCAGGTAATGCTGCTAGTTCAAGATATATGTTTAGTGACATATAAAAAGGCATATTGCACAATGAGAATGTAATTGTAGTCAAGCTGTGTCCTTTGCTTTTCACTTCCCATAAAACAATTACATGAATGAACATAGCACAGGAAATATATTAAAAAAACCTAAGGGCTGATCTTCAGGCTTGTTTAGAAGTATGCATTATTAATTCTTATAATCTTGTAATAAGTTAGTTTCTGTAGCCCTTTAGTTTCTTTTTAAAGTTTTCTGAACATCCCAAGGAGTGTAATGCCCAAAATTGGCCAATGTTGCAATAATAAAACCATAGAATCAATATTGTTGGAAAATACCCTTAAGATCATGAAGGCTACCCATTAACCAAGCATTACCATTTCTATCACTAACTCATGTCTCTGACTGCTACATTCACATGTTTTTTGAACTCTTCCAGATATGGTGAATGAACCACTTCTCTGGGCAACCTGTTTCAATGCCTGACCACCCTATCAGTGAAGAATTCTATCCTAATATCCAATCTAGATCTCCTCTGGCACAACTTGAGGTCATTTTCTCTGGTCATATCACTTGTTACCTGGGAGAAGAGGCCAGCCCTGACCTTGCTACACCCTCCTTTCAGGTAGTTGTGACAGCTATGAAGCCCCCCTGAGCCTCCTTTCCCGCAGTCTAGCCATCTCCATTTCCCTCAGCTCCTCCTCACAGGACATGAGCTCCAGACCCGTTACCAGCTTTTCTGCCTTTCTCTGGATTTGCTTCAGGACCTCAATGTCTTTTGTGTAGAGAGGCACCCAGAGCACAGGATTTGAGGGGTGCCCCCATCAGTGCAGAGTACATGGGAACAATCACTGCCCTGGTCCTGCGGGACATACTATTCCTGATACACGCCAGGATGCCACTGACTTTCTTGAACACCTGGGCACTCTGTTGACTCACTTTCAGCTGCTGTTGACCAGCACCCTGGGCCCATAAAACCTCAGCAGAACAATCTGTCCTTCTTTTATTTTTTCCCCTGGAAATATTGTCCTGCCTCTCCAAGGTTTAATCTCATTTTGCTGTTTCTACTCATATTTACGATATCTCTAAGCCCCTTAAATTTGCATCAATGACCTTGTAAGGCTCAACCAATTTAACAGTATGTGATTTTATTTCCAGTTCTGCCCGAATAACAAGTTAACTAAAACTAAATCTAATAAGGGTAGTGTTGTAGAACCTCAGTGGACACAATTTCATACCTATTTTAAGCAATTCATTTTATCCTTTGCAAGTTTCAGACAATTTAAATATATATGCTGACAGCTCAAGGAAAAATAGTTTAATAAATTTAATTTTGTGGGTATATATAGTATCAGCAATATTACAAAATCCTCAATCATTTTATTTATGAACTGGCCCTCGGAAGAAGCTGATCTTTAACAAATGTACCAAAAATAAGCACCAAGCTCACATATCTTAGTTACTTAACTTGATCTATGTTCAGAGCATTTTTGTATATGGATGGTATTTACTAAAGCATTGTAAGTATTCTTAGATTGTGCTTTTCACTGTGTTTTTTACTGAATTTCTTTCACTGTCCTTAGATTCATATGTATAGATATAGAGTCACAGAGAGACATATATTAAGGCTGGTCTTCATCAGGCTAATTTTGGTTCTTGCTGTCAAAAATGGACAAATTACTGCATTTACCATGAAGTACTCAAATAGTAGTGGCAAACAATAATCAGTAATAATGGGCTTAAGAAATATTCTTAATATTCTGTGCTTAAGAAAAAGACAGTTTCTGAAGTTCAGAATTTGTTTAATGTTTCCATGTTGTTCGTTGGTATAATTAAAATAATAAAAAAGGGCCAATGTAAGAAGTTATATGAACAACAACATCCAGACTTCTGTTCATATTTTTGTAAGGATCTGCTGGGAAAATAATTTTCCCTTTATAGGTTGTATGCTGTATTGTTCATATTTACTTTCTGAGAAAAAAAGGCATCTCTATTTCTAAAGAAATTTTTGAAAGCTGCATTTAATTTGCCATAAAAAGTTTTATTAAGAACTGTAAAAGAAAAAAAATAACCAAACAAAAAATTAAATCAAATTAACATTACTCAGGGGTCACAGTGGAACATGTCTTGACAATGTATCTCAGAATACAATCTTTCCTTTTATAGCTCTTAAAAAAATGGATTATTGTTCCTTTTTTTGCCTGGTTAAAGAACTGCAGGAACAAAAGCTGAGGCATAGGATCAAAAGAATTATAAGATTGAGAAGCATAGTAAGTATAGCCTAAGTCAAGCTAAAGTCTGTGAAAGCCATTGATTCTGTCTGTTAAAAAAAGAATAAAATTAATAGGCTTATGGAGAAAACATTATACTACAACACAAGAGGCTGAGAGACCTTAGGTTGGTCAGACTGGAGAAGAGAAGGCTCTGGGGAGACCTCATAGCCTTATAGCAACCTTCCAGTACTGAAAGGGTGCCAAGAGGAAAGATGAGGAGGGGCATTCTGTATGGGCATCTAGGGATAGGGAAAAAGGGAACAGCTTTAAACTGAAGTAGAGTAGGGTTAGAATAGATATCAGAAGAATAGAATGGAATGGAATGGAATAGAATAGAATAGAATAGAATAGAATAGAATAGAATAGAATAGAATAGAATA
>JAYDZK010000001.1:69756950-69807161 GCA_034509185.1 Euphonia xanthogaster
ATAGAATAGAATAGAATAGAATAGAATAGAATAGAATAGAATAGAATAGAATAGAATAGAATAGAATAGAATAGATAAAAGAAGAAAATCTTTATTGAGAGGTTAGTGACACACTAGAACACGTCACCCAGAGAAGTTGTGGATGCCTCATCTCTGGAAGGTTTCAAGACCAGGTTGTCACAGCAGCCACCTATGTATCCCCACATATCAAAATCCATGCAAACCCAATATAAATATATTTTTACAAGACAATTCATTCCATACGCAGAGGGACCCAGCAATCCTGTAAGATAGTTTTGTGCAAAGTTTCTGTTCTCATTACATTCCTTTTGGGGAAGAAGATCCAAATCTGACTAATAGATCTTCAAATCCCTGTAACCCTCTTTGCTGTTGATATGCCAAGTCCTTACTAATAGCATATTACACATTTAAAAATATTAGACAATCTAATACCTCTTCTCATCAATCATTCTGGCCTTGGATGCATGTAGTTACTTTTCCAAGAAGCTTTCACATTAAATCTCCTCACTCTAAAATGGCTTAGTCTCCTTGACATTATAGATTCATTGTACAATGTCAGAAAATATTAGGAACATGCCATTTATGCAAGAGAGAGGAGACTCAGGGACACTGTGAAGAACATATAACTACTCTGGAGAAGAGTCTAAAACCATAACAGAATACTTCCTTCAGAAAATTGATGTAAGTATTAAGCTTTCAAATTAAATCCTGAAGATGAATGAGGCATGATGCTTGTTGTGCTTATACGCTTTACTCTGTTTGTACCACAGAGAAATGAGAAGTGAGAAAAAAATCCCTGAAAGGGTGAGAAAAAAAATCTCTGAAACAATTGAATAGTATGAGAGGTCAATTGTTTTGTAGGTTTTTTTGTTTTGTTTTGTTTTAATATACATGTAAATATACATAAACAGCTCAGTTTACATGTATACTGTCAGCTTCACAGAACGTTTGCTATACCTTTAAAGAAAATATGTATTTAAAACATATTAATTAAGTAAGAGCACTGCTATAGAATTTATCTAACAACACCTTACTGGTTTTTATTTTATATATTACTACATATTTTAGGGCAACAGCATTATAGTAATATTTTTGAATTACATGTTTCACGATATTTTAAAGTCTTAGGAGAATATCCATATTTTTATTGCAAAACTAAGCTAATATAAGTGTTAGAATATCTGGAAACCAACAGCCTTTCCTCTTCATACATTAAGGCCAAAGAAGGAAATACTCACTTCAGTGAATATTAAATTCTGCAAGGCTATGATTGCCCTAAAATGTGTGACATTAAAAAAACTTGTAATGAACTTGGGCTAACAATTTTACTGCAAGGCCTGAATCCTTTGAGCTGGAAGTTTCAAGTGAGTAACTGTGAAAAACACAAACTTATGAAGGACGGAAGCTTCTACTTTGGGAATCGACCTGTAGGATGGAGAAGACCACAGTAAATTATGGCATCGGTTGTGTCTCATACTGCATGCACTGTATGACTGCTTAGGAATGCATTCTCCTGCACCCAAAGAGGTACTGGCAGTTCAACATCACATGCTGTTGAACACTTTCTGCAGCACTATGTGCATCAGAACTATGAACTGAGGGATAAGTTCTGCCTTTGATTGTGGGAAAATCCCTGAAGTGATAGCTTCTGATAGCAATTTCTAATGAAGAAAGTTTGCCTGCTGAAAAGCAAGGGCAGAATTTAGGAGAATGTTAGACCCTTTGTTCTAAAGTTGCATGTATTCATTGACATAAGTTTACATGCAAAGACAACTTGATACATTTATAATTTGGTTTATTTTTAAAAGAAATATTGCTTAGAAAAATTGTTTTAATCTCTAAACAAATAATTATATTATTTTGTCTGAAATTGTACCTGATGCACAAAAATCTTGATTTAGTTATAATGACAATTTGAAATCTACACAGAATAAACTGAATTTCCCTAACATCATTGCTATGAGAGACTACACAGAAAGTTTGAACAAACTAATATGAGTATGCACATGTGAGAGAAAAATGAATGGCAGAGTCTTCATTACAGAGTCCTTGAAGAGTCCTTGATCTGTCAAATTACTGACATGATACTCAGTTACTGCTTCATTGGATCCCCGATGCCCTGTCATGTCAATATACACAAGGGAGATGAATTTTCCAAATACATCTGGGCAGAAGCAGAAATAGAGCACTGAGAACAGAACTGATGACAGTTTTCCAGTTAAATGGTTTTCCATTAAGAAATAGCATTTTGATTTATTTTCTTTTCTGATTATCTAACAGGTACCAGGGACAAAGATATGGAAGATTTTTAAGTTCCTTTCCCAAAATGCTCATGTAGCAGCCTTGGAAGACCTTGTAGATTATACACAGATGTGACCTAGTCTGTTTTCTAGTTTAAGAACAGTAAATCTCATTGTTCTGGCCTCAAAACCTCTGAACTTTATGGGGTGAAAGGAAAGAGAAACAGGTCATTTTGGAATACTCTGAAATGTCAGTTCACTTTTCCCCAGAGAAAATTTAGAAATTCTGGTCCTGTTAAAGAAAAAAGCAGAACAGTAACTGGTATTAATCCAAAATTGTATATGTGAGTATTCATGTGCATATTTATGCAAATATACAGCAGTGCTAAAATGTGTCAATATTCTTCAGAATTTTCTCATAAAAGGGACTCTCACAATTGTCCCTGATAAATTATAAGATTTAAAGTAAATAGGTACCAAGAAACCATGTAAATGTAAAGATAAGCAAGGGCTATGTCTCAATAATTATATCAAACTAATACAAGCAAATCTGAAAAACAAAACAGCTGTGAGGATATGATGCCTGCTCTGCTTGTTTCAGGTACTTTTCTTCAAAGTATTTCTAGACTGCTGCCACAGACTAAATGCCCAGTGTCATGCTCCATGAAAGTTATTTCTACTTCAGTTTCATACAGTTACTGCACTTCACTACTACTGAGGTGCTTCACTTCAAAAACATATATGATAAGCATATTCATGTACAAGCTTTTACTACCTATTCACTCTTCTCTTACACTCTAGTAGCCAATGAAATTACTGAAATTGAATGATGTGGGTTGAAGTCTCTAAATGATACAGTGTGAATCATGAAAGTGATTCATTGAGATTCATAGTTGGCAGTGCATAAAGGTGACAGGTTGACTCCTATCAAATTGAGACAGAATCAATGATAGATCAGATCAGAAATGTACATCTGTATGGTCTAGCCAAAATGCTGGCAGCAGAGAGTGGAACTGAGTGAATAGTGAAGAATATCTCTACCCAGGACCAGGAGCATCAGCCAGCGAACATTAACCCACTAGATAAGCCTCACCCACCACAAGACTATTCCTTGATAGAGGTTGTGTAATGGGTATAATTGCTCTATGTTTTCAGCAAATTTCAGTGATGGAGATCTGAAATCCTTCAGAAGACATGATAGCATTGTGACTGCTCTGAATTATCCACTATTAGAGTACACATGTTTAGACACTTGAAGAAGCAATTTTGCTTATCTCTAAATGCTGTCCTGTATGAATTTATATTGACATGTACACTTGCATTCCACTAGGCCTTCCTCTTTTTCTCAGTCTCTTTCAGCTTTGGCTTTGCCATTAGAAGAACTGTGATGGATGTGTTCCATTCTACAGGCTTCACAGTGAGCGAGATTGTAAGGAATGGGATCAGAGGCCAGGGTCCATCATTTATAAATAATGGATTCTTTGCTTACACAGTAAAGTAAGACTTATTGACTCTTAGAGGCTGGAACTGTTGACTACATATCTCAAAAAAACATATGTTTCTTGTAAGCAGCCTTTCTCTTCAGATTTCAAAACTTCCAATAGCTTTTCTGAGAATGACTATGTATTTCTCAACCTAAATTTAAAAATCGCTATTTAAAGAAGCCAAAAGTAATAAAAACCCCCCACCTGTTTAAAGTTCTTTTACTCTACCTACATTTCCAATATCAGAAATGTGTAGATATAATTATGGATTAGAAACCACTGTGATGGGCATGTTTAGAAGACTGATAAACAGGGTAAGATTTAAGCGTCAAAATGTATTTATCGGGCTGAAATTCATTAACACATACTACTATTGGATAATTCAATCCATCATGATACATTATCAGTCATTATCACTATGTGTTCAAAGCAATCGCTATTTAATAATCATAGGCTACATTAGCTGTTGATCCACTGTACCATCAACTTGCATTGCTGCTCTTGGTAGGTACATCTCTTAATGGCTTCAGTTACTGAGATCAGGGTGAAGAGTCTCAAGAGGCCGCAAGGGGCAACCCCAAAGAGAAGTGCTTTCTTTAATTTTCCCCATTCTTAATTCTGTATCTTAAAACCTTCAGGTTTCCAGAAAGTACAGTTTCTCTCCTCTGCCCCTGGGCTCTATTTTGCTCAAAGCCTGAGGGGCAAGGTGGGGATTATTTTACCAAGTCCAGGTATCATAAGTGTCCTGTACTCTTCCTAGGCTTTTTTTTTTTTCTTTAGTTTGGTTGGATTTCTTGATTTTGTTTGTTATTTTTTGCTTTTTATTTTCCCTTACAAAGCTGCAGCTACTTCCCTTAAAGCAAAAGCTGAATTTTCCCGTCTCTTGAGTGTGAGCTTCTTCAGCGACCAGCATTTGATCACCAATGAACTCTTTATAGTTTTGGGGCCTCTGCTTTGATCTGGGTCATATTTTCCAAACCATTTCCATTATCCTGCTCTTAGACTGTGCATCATAACAAGAGACACACAGTATCAAGATCATGCAGCCAGTTCCCATAATAGATTCATAACAACTGGCCAGGACAGGGGCCTTGCATGGTCAGCCTAAGGCACACTCAGAGAAAGGCCTATGGCCACTTATTAGCAATGTCAATACAATTTTTTTTAGGGACACATGATTAAAAAAATACTTCTCCATTTCTACTACATCAGCATAATTTTTTTTTTTTGAATCACACAGAGATAATTTATGGTATGCTAAATGAGTTTCTATTGTTATGAGTGTGAAAGACCTCTGCTCTAGCTAGTGTCTGTAACTAAGTTGTATTTGAGTCCCTGATACATCATTTATATATTCCATTACATCTGTCTAGGTATTACACCTACATTTTCACTCTTGCACAATATTTGAACACAGCTCAAACTTTCAGTTGCAGAAAGTATTACTGACAATATTTTGTAAATGAGGCCACAAAGAATATAAGAAACTAAGCCTCAGTCCAGCAATACAATATAAGGCATGCATAATTTCACACTTTATGTGTTTTATGTAGTATGCATGACTGGCTGTTGGAGTTATAGCCTAAAAGATTTAATGCAAGTCAGGCAAGAAATACTTTGAAGAGCCAGGAACAGAATCTAAATATTCTCAGTTATGCAATGTCTCTTTTCACACGATTGTCCTAGTCAATATTCTCTGAAAATATTAGTAATATTATATACATGAATGTGTTTCTACGTCATCAGAATTCCTATCAGTTGCATGACACCATCTTCCTATGATGGACAGAGAAACACTTATTAGTGTTCTATCACTTATTCAGTTTGTCATAGTCGTAACTCCCATCTCTTTTTTTTTTCTTTTCCCTTCAAGATTTTTACATAAGTATGGTATGCTCTCAATATTTCGTATTTCAGAATTGTGAAAAGCAGTGTAATTTTCCTTGTCAAAAAAACCCCAAACAAATGAACAAACAAACAAAGCAACCACAAAAACAAAAACAAAAACCAACCCTTCCTACTGCCCCCACAATACTTTGCAAAGAAAAGCTCTTCAATACAACTAAGTAACTTCTTTTTGGCTCATTCTGTGTAAATCCCTAACCTATCATCTTAAGGAGGCCATATCACATTTTTAGTGAGATGGTGTTGTTTAGACCACAGAGAGAGATTTAGACTGTATGATCTTTAAACTGCAGGTTTTCAGGTCAAGATATCCAATACAAAAAAATGTCCTAATTATTTTGTTTCTATATCTCCCTGAGGTTTTTTTCCCTGTGGCCTCTTCCAATATTCCATTGCTTCAGTCTTGATACATCTCTCATGCAAGGTATTTTAAGATCAGTGACCAAGGTTATCGTCAGCTTGCTTTCCATTATCTTGTCCTTGTAAAGGATGTTTCATCAGATTTCCTCTTCTGTAAATCATTATCCAGAAGGGAAATAATTTGCTATCCTTAGTTCTATCTTTAGTATAAAACTTTCATTTTCCACAATAATATCCACATATAATTTTGAATAAAAATTTGTGAACTTTGTGATCCATGGATTTGTTGCAATCCAAAAGCAATATAATACAATTTAGAGTATTTTCAAAGGGATGAAATAAAATTAAATCTTGAAAAATCATCAGTTTTGTAAGTTTTTGAGAAAGTAATAATAAAACCAAATTATTATGTTAAATAAATCTGAAACTACAGATCATATTATAGTCTACATAAAATTAAGAAACGTCTGTCAGAATTCTATTTATGCCAGAGATTATTGTTTCAATAAAAATGGAATTAATTTTTTGAGATGAAACAAGCTCTGCCATGCTGCTAATTGGAATTAAAGAAACACAAAGATTTATACCCACAAAAAAAAAGATACTTTGATACATTTTGATTTGACTGAAAAATAGATGCTTATGCATGCCCTAAAGCAACACAATGAGCACAAAAATTATTAGTGACAAATAAATTCTTAATTTTGAAGAGTTTTATACTGGTTATATCTACAATGTCCAGTTGTTTTATAATCTATATTGTAAGATGGTCTGTGGTAATATTTATACATTAGTCCCTGGATTATTTAAAATGTTGATGCAACAGCTAACTAATCTTCACTGTAAATGCTCCATTGTCTCATTCTAATTCTGTAGAAAGTGACATTGAGATGAGTCAAGTGTCACTGACCGGTTTTAAAGCATGAGTTTGTTAGCTTCGTAATTCTTTTTCTAAGTGCAGCTGTCTCAGGGGATGAGAACTCTCTATTTCAGATCCCGATAACAGGAAATAGTAATGCATAGGTTTTATCTTTTAGTATTACCTGTTTCATTCTGCTTTAGACTTCAATTGTCTGACAAGGAAACTGTCATTCTTTATATGGTATATTGGACATGGTGCCCTCTGGAAATTGTCAAAGATTCTAGATTAGAAGGTCTGATTATAATAAAATCTTTCCTGGCCCACGAAGGAGGAGCTGGGAATCTGTCATCTAAGTCAAGTCTGTTAAACAAAGTGGTACTGAACACAGACAAATAAGTTAGATTTTTCAGCCTTGAACTTGTGCTACACTTGACTTTCCTGAAAAAAAAAATCCAGCAATTTGAGGTGTGAAGAAACACATGGAGAAACGAAAAAAGCTGATTTGGGTTATAATTATTCCAAACTTTAAAAAGCTAATAATCAGTACTATACCATCTCTCTTATAGGATGATGAAATACAGTTTCAAAGCACCCACCAGAAACAGCTGGTCACCCTTCAACAGGTAGTATTGAGCCAGATGAAGGTAAAAAATAAGCTTTGATAAAATAGCTTACAAGAGAAGCACTGATTCTTCAAGCATTAAAATCCATCAGCATTAAAACAGGTTAGAGATTGAAGAACCACCCTAAAATGCTACATTAAAATATGCATTTTACTCTATCTTTGTTCATGGTTCAGAAAAGGCTCATAAAATAGATTAAGTAGATGCTTCGACATAATAATCCAGAAAGAGCTCAGTTAAATATGACTTTTGAACACTCACAAGAATTTTTTTCTTAAATGCCAGTGCTGACTGTAATTTCCAGTTCAAAGGGTCAAGCGCATAAAATAACCTCTTTGCTGCCATAAGGCTTGGGAAAAACAGTTGAGTAAATTTTCATGATATAATTTTGATATCAAAAATTTGATTTACATTAATTTTGTCTAGACTAAAACATTAGAAATGACAAATTTAATTTCTCTTCAGCTCTCTGTTTTCCATTTTTCAAATAAAAATGTATCTGTAATAGAGCTGATAATAAAATTTGTTTTTAAAATATTTTTGTAAATTTAAGACAGAGACAGAATACATAATCACTTTGAGTGATTTTTAAACTGTTTATTAAATGTATTATGTTAACTATGTTTTGAGATGTATATTAATCTATTCAAAGTGCAGCTTGCTCCCACTCTCCCCCAAGGAATTTATACAAAGACTATACTAATTCAAGTCATCTTAATCAAAACTTTCTCTTTAATGAATAAGCCATTCTGATTTTTTCTATACAAAGATTGAGAGCAGACAGCCTTCTCAAGATTTCATTATTTTCAGCAGGATGTGATATGCTGAATAAAAGAGATTTTTAATTTTCTGTTTTCAGAAGTTGATGTCCAGATTGGATTGGTTTTTTATGTTTTATTTCAGGCCAACCTGGAAATTTTTTGTCTTGTTTTCCCACTGGAAACTGATTTCACAAAAACGATAATGGAAATAGCCAATAACTAAGCTAGGTGTTGAGGATAGAAAGAATCTACAGAGTGATTTGGACAGTCTGGATAGATGGGTAAAGGACAGTTTTAGGTGGTTCGCCCAGGCCCAGTGCTATGTCTTGCACTCGGGTCTCAACAATCCCATGCATGACCACAGGCTTGGGGAAGAGTGACTGGAATGCTTCCCAGCAGGAAAGGACTTGCGTGTGCTGGTCAGCAGCCAGCTGCACATCAGCTGTCAGTGTGCTTAGGTGTCCAAGAAGGCCAATGGCATCCTGGCCTGTACCAGAAATAGTGTGGCCAGCAGGACCAGGGAAGAGATTCTTCCCCTGTACTCAGCACCTCAGTTCCTGTGCTCAGTTTTGGGCCCCTCTCTAGATAACATTGAGATGCTGAAGCATATTCAGAGTAGGGCAACACAGCTGGTGAAGGGCTGGGAGAAATCTGATGAGGAGCAACTGGGAGAGATGGGATTGTTTCGTGCAGAGAAAAGTCTCAATAATGGACTTCATTGCTCTCTACAACTACCTGAAAGAAAGTTCTAGCAAGTGGATGTTTTCTCCCAGATAACATGTGATGGGACAAGAGGAAATGCCCTTGAGTTGTGCCAGAGGAGGATGAGGCCGAATATTAGAAAAAATAGGGTGGTCAGGAACTGGAACAGACTTCCCAGAGAAGTGTTGGAACCGCCTTCCCCGGAAGTGTTCAAAAGGTTGTGCAGATGTGGCATTTGGAGACATGATTTAGTGATCATGGCATTGTCAACAGTCAGACATCAGACTTGATGATCTTAGAGGTCTTTTCCAACCCTTATGATTATATGATTCAAACCTTTGTTTGTAGAAGAAGCTGGTCACCGGACTATGTTAGAGCAAATTCACACGTAAACCCCTCTGTCATTAAGCTCTGCAGTTCATTTTACAAATATTGATTCTTAGGAATAACATTTGGTTTAGGTGCATTAGTTTGGTTTATGGCAAGTTCAAGAGCTATAGCACTCCAAACTCATGTGAACAGTCTCCAAGGTAAGAGAAAGCTCCTGTCCCCAAACCCAAGCCAAGATGTACTTCAAGCATTTTCTTTTCAAAACAAGGTTTCCATGATTTAATTTGCTGGAGCGATATGAACTTTCAGCTTTGTTATGGTTTTGTTTTTTTGTTTTGGTTTTTTTTTTTTGCTTATAATAGTATATATGTTGAATTCTGATAGTTGTGTGGCTGTATAGACAAAATACTTTTTACTGCCTTTTTTCTTAAAACCTACCTTTTACTAACATATATTAGAGTCATTAAGAAATCCTTTGTTGCAATTTCTGTTAATTATTCATGTAATTGAGTATTTATTAACAAATCTTTATTAGCTAAAAAGATCTTGCAAGCCCTGAATTTATACTATTTATTTAGATCAATTATCTCATGGACTACAGCATATCCCAACCTAACAAGTTCAGACTTACCATTTGATTTAAGAAATAGGAGATAATATTTTATTAAAAAAAAAATCACTAGATATACTAATTTTTGGTACTAAATGATTATAATTTACTTATCCAGATAATTTCAGCATTAGGTTGAATTAATGCTGAAGATATTGAAAAATACACAATACACAAATACACAAGTGAATTTCTTTTTTTTTTTCCATATAATTTTTTATTTACCAGTTTTACTATTGAACACTAACCGAATTATTCTTCCACACATGCATATACATAAACCTTCCATTCTCAGAAGGGATTATTGAAATCTGACAGTGCAGAAAATTTAAAAATTTACCATTGTAGTAAGAAAGTTGAAAAACCTAGGAAAAACTGGGAGCTAGCATTTTGGTTTTGTACTAGCTTTCTTTCCAGAACTTAGACCTCAGTAATCATGTGCACTACACAGGAAAGAAAAATTAGTGTAGACTGTGATTTAAGGTGCATCCTGTAGGAATTACTGCGCACAAGGCTTGGCACAGCAAGGTATGGACCGTGCCATGGCTGCCTATTTTCACACCGAATGAGTGTGCTGGGGTTCTGCCCTTTATCACTGCATTGAGCACAACCAGTTGATGAAAAGGGTGTCAATGAATACAAAATTTTTCCTCAAAGCAAGCAGAAATAGGGAAACAGACATATGTGAGATAGAAGACAGAGAGCAAACCATGCATTTCAGCATGTACACATTTTCCTCTACCAAGGAAAAAAAGAAAAATGCTCCATCATTAATTTCCTTTTTTTTTTTTTTTAACAAGATTTCAGACTATAAGAGGTCCTTTTATTAGGTATATAGCATGTTTCTAATGTTAGGAGTTAGACAGTTACCCAAAGAATTTAGATGGTTTTAATTTTTTTTTATTCATTCTACTAAATAATTGTCATCCTCTAATGAAGGATGGTTGAAGAGCTGGTTATTCCGTCACTGTAGCTGAGGATGTTGATAAGAACCTGTAGGGAGCTATTTCATATTAAAATTGCAAATATGTGAGCAAGTATCTTTCCCTCATGATATCACTCAAGCAAAGTCCTGATGTATAGGGATAAAAGGAAAGGTAAATTGGATGTTTCCTACAAGGCCTACCGCATTGGTTATGAAGCACAACAAATCAGTGAGCTGTTTTCTAGCTACCTGTTACATACTGGGATTATGCTACCAAATCCCATTCCATTTCTCTTTACACCCTATACTTAGTCTTTCATTTCCTAGATTAAATCCAATCTTCATCCATAGCTGAGGTCTCATTTTTAGTTTTTGTGCACTGTTAGTGCCGTCCTCTGGATTTTTTCTAACCTTTCCCACATTTTTTAGTATTATTCAAGACTTCAAAATTACTATCTTAGTGCCCAGAAGCGACAAATTCCCTGTTATGACTACATGTAGCATTCTTCCTAAGAAATCCCAGATTTCCTGGAATTGCCATTGCTTTAGACTTCTGGCTCCCAATCAGGTTTTAATATTTGATAGCCCCTTGCTCTTTTTCACAAGCACTGATATTTTGCATTATCACCCATTTAAACTGTATTTTTTTTTCCTGCTTACCAAAGTAATTTTCTTTTTATTCTCTTCCATAATTTGCAATTTTTTTTATCATTATCAACCATGCCCCAATTCTGAATTTTGATCCTTCTTTCTGGTTGCTTTCATCTGTGCCAGTATGATGCAATACACAAATTTTATAAGCCATTTCTCTATTCCGTTGTTCAGCTTGTTAGGGAAAGTATTTAATAAAACCATCTCAATACATGCTCTGTAGGATTTTAGTTAAAATGGTCTACCAGTCTGGTGACAAAACATTGATAAGTAACTTTTATAGCTATTTTCAAAGAAGTAGGACTTTCATCTGTATCACTCAAAAAACTCTTTGCTGTATTTTTGTCTTGATAAATTAATTTTGTATCTTTATGCTTTTAAATGTGTATAGTAAATTGCATAGTTTATTCAATATCTGTGCAGATATTAAAGTTGATTTGCCTACATTTTACCAGAACCTCATTTTTTTTTCTCCTCTGACTGTTGAGGACTGCTTTTTGAATTCCATTATTTTCTTTCAATTACTTTTATTCCTTCCTTCTCTCAGAATAGTGAGGTTTTTCTTTGTTTTAACTTTCACAAGAATTACCTTAGAACTTTAGATTTTCAGTTGGTTTGTTGCTTGTAACTGGAATAGTTCTAAACTAGATGCATCTCTGCGAACTAGTATTTTACGAATCAAGGAACAAATTTCTTTTATCACATTCCAGAAAATCTTTGGACTTTGTGTCCTGTAATATTGATTTGACCAGGTTACTAGAGACGTAACTAAAGCATCACTTAAATAAGTTTGATATTCAGCAAATCAGCCTCTCATTTTTTTTCTAATTTTCAAACACATTGTCTTATAATACAGTATTTGTCATTTTTTTTTCCATAAATAAACTACAATGTCAAAATAGATAGACTAGTTTGAATTATTTTCATTGAATTTGAGTTGTATCAGGCTGAAAAATCAATTTATTACCCTATGTCTGATTGTGAAATTATTTGTTTTTTATGACACGTTTTGAGTGCTTTTCATATTACTTTTAATTTTTTTAATTAGTCCATTGACATTAATTTAAAGTTTTAGCCCTCTGTCAACCTATAAAATGACATTTTGTTGAAAACTCTTAACTAACTCAATGTAATGAACAACCACTTTTATAAAAATAACGATGATGAAAAAGCATATAACTAGGAAGTTTCTTAGACTGATAGAAATTTAATAAATTATTGTGGAACTATTATGTTGTAAATGGAAGTGAAAGATTTTTGTTTGAAGCTTCTGTATTTTCTATGCATTAAATTAAAGAGGGCTTTAAAACATTTTGGTTTAGATTTGGCCGCCCATCATAATGAAAAACTAATATAGATATCAAAACCTGCTACAGTTTCATCTGCATGAGTTTATGGAAGTAAACAGACATGCTGAGAAGCGTAGTAAGCTCTGAATAAAAAAAAGAATCTTTTGGGTCATCCTAAGGAATAGCATGCTTTAAGGTCAATTTTTTTACAGTCCTAATAGAAAATATGAATAAATGCTGCATTAAAAAATCCTCCATCTTCTCCTCCAAAAATGACATGTTTGTATTATTAAGGAAACTTCCCTGTCTGAACATCCAGGATCCACACAGACGGTCACACTTGCAGCACCTAGGCTGGGACCAAAGTCCCTTTCCACAGCTACACCCCCCCTCACACACAGTCTGACCAGATTTCCTCACTATCCTCACTAGCTCAACAACAGGCTTCCCAAAGCAGGGTCTCAAATATCCTATCCTTCAAATAGTTTAACCTTGGTACAATAACTAAATGAAGTAACAGCTCAAACTAGTGCTTTCAAGAAGGAGCCCCAGACAAAGAAAAAACCTGGGCTTCCCTACCCTCACAGTCTCAGTGAGAAAGTGTGGGGTCATCAGCTCCTGCTGTGTCCCTCAGTTCCCGGTCACCTGGCTGGGCCACAGCCCCCTGTGTGTGGTATTCACATTCTCTGAACAGAGAGAGACAATTCTCTCTCCCAGGATTTTTCCTGGGGAAGGCTCAGATTGAAGAGAAAACAATTCTTATCTCTGCTTGCTGCTCCTGTTTTTTGCCACATGTGGAATGTGTTATGGAGATTGTTTACTGAAAGGGATTTGTTAATTGGACTTTGCTGATGGTTGTTTGGACTGACCAATTGGGTCAAAGCTGTGTTGTGACTGTCTGGAAAGGGTCACAGGTTTTTCTTTAGTATAGTATAGTTTGGTATAGAGTATAGTAGTAATATAGTATAGTATAACATAGCTTAATAAAGCATTTGTTCAGCTTTCTGAAATCATTCGAGTCAGAGCATGTTATTCCCCGGATAGGGGTCATTCTTCTATGAATATGTGCCCTCTGTTCTGCAAAGGGTCAGCAGTTCACTGCCTCTTGGCTGAGGCTCCAACACCCAGAGCTCAACCCATAGCTCAAACTGCAGCTGCACTGTAAGCACTGAAAGTATTCCTCAAAAATAATCACTTTTTAATTGGCCACAGAAACTAGTCAAGGTTTGAGCTGATAAGCAAACTAACAGTATGCTTGCTGAACTTGATAAATCAGATGTCAATTTATGAACGCTAAGGTAATTCTTACATTGCTAAAAGCAGGTCTTTAAACACACAGTTTATACAGACTGGCTGACAGCACTTCTAAAATAGAGAGGAATTTACCTATAGGCTTAAGAACATGATTCAGCCAACCTACCAAATAAAGCTGCCAGGTCGTGAAGATACTCACATTTAATCAGTATGTCGTTTTCTTTTTGCAAGCGCGTACTTGGATGCTTACTGCCTATGCCTTAATATGATTCAGTGATACGTTCAAAAGTGTGAAAAGTATCTATTATATACTTGGGGATCTTGATCTTAAAACTCTTAATTCATACAGATATTTACTTAGCTCAAAACATAGCCAGTCATAAAAACTAGAGCTTCTCCACAGCTTACTATAAGGTATGTAATATTCTGGTTGTTAGAACACTTAAATCAGAATTCTGGGGTTTGGTTCTCCTAACTCAGCAAGATACACTCTCCAGTCCCTTGGACATTCCATTTTTTCAATTGTTAGCTTGTGACCAGCATACAAATCTGGCACACCTTGGCACCTTCTTTTTTCTTACTGTCTTAACAAAAATTGCCTTTTTTTTGGGTGAGCACTGAAGAGTTTTATGAAAGTACATAAAACTCTTATGCAGTAAATGGAGAAAAGGAAATACCTCACTTTTGTGACACTATTTGTCATATTTTTTTCACAACTCTCTTACTGCAGAGGGAGTCAAGGTCCTGACTTGGTATTGTAACAGGTTAGTAGTATAGTTGAACTGTTCCCTGGGGCAGAAGGAGAGTAGAAACAACCAGAAAAATAGACAGATACCCCTACGACTATTTTTTCTATTATCTTCCAGTAGGTGGACAGCACACTAGCATATTTAAATATTACAGACATGGCTTGCAGCATTAACTGGCAGCAGTAAGTGGTACAAATAGCTTGACTGAGTGGTATAGCTTTTTTATACAACTTATGCTTCTATACATGCTTTACACGTAGAGCACAGAATACAGAACTGGCAGAAACTTGACTGACTGACAACAGGATATAGACAGGGAAAAGATTTGACTGCATGAAAAAAGAAAGAAAAAGAAAAAGAAAAAGAAAAAGAAATTATATTATTTATTTATTTTTTTATAGTCCATATGCAAAGCTTATATATTGTCAACAAACACATTTTATATTTTTTAATAATCAATCTCTAAAAGTAAATTCTTTGGTATAAAGAGTCTCTTAAGTTTTATTACATTGTGTTGAATCTATGTTCTGTATATGTTCTTAGAGGTGGTCTTTCAATACTTAGTGGGATCTTATATGAATGATGCAGAAAGACATTTTGCAAGAGCATGTAGTGACAGAACAATGAGCAGTGATTTTAAACTGAAAAAAGTAGGTTCATATCAGACATAAAGAAGAAGTTTTTCTGCAATATGGATGGAGAGAAGTAGGATCAGATTTCCTAGTGGCATTGCAGATGGCCAGTCCTTGAAAGCATTCAAAAGCAGATAAGATGGAGCTTTTACAAAACTGACCTAGCAAAAGATATCCCTGCCCAACGCCAGGGAACTGGACTAGATGATCTTTAAAGGTTCCCTTCAAACCCAAACCACTCTATGACCATATAGACATAAATACATATTCTGATATTTACAACAAGGCATTTTTTCCATGTCTTACAGAAAAAGTTGTGTGATTCTAATATCAAGAAATAACTAATGGATGTTGGCTGCTAGCTGTCTTAGATATCATTTTGCTTTGGTTTTGAGGCATTTAATCTGATGCATTTGACTTAGACTGTAATCTGTTAGATATTATACCATGAAAGGTAATATTAGACTAACATAAAATATACAAATAATGTAAGATCTTAATTTAGTAACAAGCAGCAAATAACAGAGTGCATGTCAGATTATATCAGGATCAGTAATCGATATACAGAATGAAACAGAAGCATAATAATAGTACAATCCTGTTGGTACTTGGTAACTACATGTCCTAAGATGAATGCTGAAAGAAAGACCAAAGTAAATAATTTCAAGTAGAAGCTGAGTTAATAGACAGCTGATAATAACAGTGGGACATAATAACAGATCTAAAAACAGCTTAGGGTTTTTTTCCACCTGATTTTGATAGTTGAATCTTTTGCCATACTATGTATTCTTCTTGTATTTTAACTCTGGCATATGCACTGCTCTTTGTGGTCCTTAAAATCTTTATTCATGGGATCCATAAAGCCAAAATTTGATATGTTAATTTTTCATTTGAAAATATTTGTCTTTTAAAATTCTATTTAAAACTATTTTATTTATTTGAAAATCCCCCAGCAGTACACAGAGATAAATGTATATATCAAAAGGTAAGCATCTGAAAAATAGACATTCTTTTACAAAATTTGCAACAGTCAATATAAAAGGCGTGTAGTAGCATATCCAGGGGAAAAAAAATTATGATCTCCTGCTAAGAAATGCAAGACAATGAGAGATGATCCTTTATAAAATGTAGTAAGTTTAAAGAGTTTATATTATTCTTTATCTATTTTTATAATTATTATAACCATTTCACTGTCTTTATGTACATCATGCATCTGAATCCCATGTTTAATTGATTGTAGGTATAAAGATGACTTAGTATGTTGAACCTGAATTACAGATATGCAACACAGAGTTCTACAAAGTTCCCACTATGTTAGAGCACAAGCTAGTGGTTACATTTAAATTTAAATCCTAAAGATTTTAAATGTTGTACATTAAGCAGCCTAGATTATTTTAATAAGCATTTAATAGCATAAAATCATTTTCTTTTTTATATTAAAGAAGCTTTTGAAATTCAGTGGGAGTATCTCAATATATTATAAGTTGACTGATTCTTTCTTTTATGTTCTTTATTACTTGATAGCATGGTAATAGGCCTTAGGAGACTCCCTATACTGCACTAGGAAAAAGTGAAATTATTTGATTAATCTGTATGGTGGATTTTACTTATAAAATGAAGGTAACATGTTCCCTGTATTCTAAGGAGAAAAGAAAAAAGTGTTACAGTTCAAATTCAGAGTGCCATCTAGTGTTGAATAGAAATGTAAAAAAGCAACCATATTTAACCTGAACATATACATCTGTTAAACCAATATACATCACCAAAGATCTCATAGTATATTACAATAAATAATCTTTAAAACTGTGATTTATTGGCTCTTGAAGAGGCTCCAAAAATCTCTTTGGAAACTTTCTTGTATACCATTGTATTTACAGTTCAAAATATCTTACAGCATAACATATTAAATTCAATTATTTCTTTGCAGTATGCAGAAACACTTCATATGAATTCTTTGTGGTCTCTTAGTCTCTCTTTGATCATCTATAACAGAGGGTATTAACCTATTTTTAAATTACTTTTTTCACTTGTGGATCATGGTTGCTATTATGTTGGGTTTGTTTTTTGAAAGGTATTGAAGCTATCAATTTCTCTTTTTTGGTATATCTGATTGGACTCCTCTGTGAATAAAGTATATTTTTTGTGAAGTTCTCTTCTAATGCTGATAAAAAAAAATCTCATGTCTTTGACTAAGATATATCAGTAGGATTGTTTACATTATTTATTTTTGTTAGTTTGTTTTAATATTTAGAATTAAAAAGCACAGCAGGATCCAGGATTCAGAGCAGAAATATTTTTCTGTAACATCATGTAAAAAAAAAAAAAAGGATTCCAAGACTGATGCTGAGATATTTGTCTTCTCCTTTTACCAGAAAAGCTCCAAACTAAAGGAATATTTTTTTTGGAAAATGTGCTCTTACTCTTTTACTCTTTCAGGGTAGTTTTAGCTGTCACTCGTATCTTCTGGAAATACCAAATAATTCACTGTGTGAACAACCAGAGATTTCATATATATATATATATATATATATAAGATCCTGTTCTACACATCTGCAAATCTGCTTCACTGATATGTTGGTAGTCCTTAGAACAAAAGTCTCAATGTATGAGTTACTCCCCCTTCTTCGTTCCTTCTACTCTTTACCACAAGTCACCAACAAACAAGCCAATTTTGTTAAAAATACCTAAAACTAAAATGAGATACAAAATTTATTAATATCTTTTCTGTGCATTCAGCATTTAATCCAATCCTTTGCTCCAACAAAACAGAAAAACAATGTATATTTTTCAATGAAATTGAAGTTTTTGCTGAGAGGATATTTTAGGCCAATAAGTAAATATCTTGATAGAATTATTCCTTATTGTACAATTATGAACAATGCATGCAGTTTAAAACAGCACATGTTTATCTGGGATCTCTTACTGGGTATGTACACTCAACCAGCACTCTCTTTTTTGTGTTAGGTTTATGCATTTCAGCCTTGATCACATGACATTTTTTACCACATGAAATGTGAGTGTTTAAGGAAAGCTGTAAGGAAAGTGCTGTAGGAAAACCACCAGAAGAATTTTAAAACCAGATGAAATGCATCACTGAATCTCTTTCATAACATTTCTCTACTACTTTCCTTCCAGCACTTGAAAAAAAATTATTCTGGTGGAAAATCCTGTCTCCAGGCAGATTGCCTATTGGGACCCAATAGATGATGGATCAATTGACATTGATTTATTTCTAACTTCCAAATGATAACAAATGACCTGTAGGTTAAACAACAAAAAAACAATGCTCAAATTAAGACTTTCTTCCACAAGTTTGGAACTGATTGCAAGGGAATTCAAACATTCCCATACAATTACCTTCAGAATCAGGAGGAAGTTGTGCAGATGTGCTCTACAGATAAAGCAGCTGATCATTTCAACTTTGTCTCTTATTTCTCCTATTGCTTGAGAAAGATAAACTGCTTCCAAATTGAATCCAATTAGGTTTGAAATATAAAAATAGGAATTAGTTTCATTGTTTCCAAAAGGAAATTACCCTCTCCTTCTGAAATAACAAAGAGAATCATAGAATCATAAAAAGTTAAGTGTTAGAAGGGACCTTAAAGGTCACTTTGTCCCAGCCTCTCTGCCACAGCAAGGGCACATCCCACTAGCCCCAATTGCTCAAGGTCTTATCCACCCTGGCTTTGAACACCACCAGGGTTGGGACACACAACTTCCCTGGGCAACCTGTCCCAGTATCTCACCACCCTTACAGTAAGGAATATCTTCCCAATACCTAGCCTAAATTTCCTGTCATTTAGTTTGTACCTCTGTCTTACTCCCTACAATTCCTGATGGAGAGTCCCTCTCCAGCTTCTCTGCAGGTCTCCTTCAAGTACAGGAAGGTTTCTATGAGGTCTCAATGCAACCTTCTCTTCTCCAGGCTGAACAGTCCCAACTCTCTCAGCCTGTCTTTGTAAGGAAGATGCTCCAGTCTTGTCAATTTGGTTCTCCTCTGGACTGAAAAATTCCATGTCCTTCTTATACTGGGGACTCCAGAGCCAGATGAAGTACTCTAGGTGGGGTCTAAGAAGAGAGGGGGACACAATCACTTCTCTCATCCTGCTGGCCACACTGCTTTTGTTGCAGCCCAGGATTTATTTGGCTTTCTGGACTGCAAGTGCACGCTGCCAGCTCATGTTGAGGTTTTCATCAGCATCACACCCAAATTCTTCTTCATAGGTCTGCTCTCAATCACTTCTCCACCCAAACTGTGGGTGTACCTGGAATTGTTCTCATTTTGGAGGATTTCAGAAGTGATAATAATTGTCTCTTTTTAGTTACTGACAGACTCTCAGATGCAGAAGTCTATCTGGTTATAGGATCTTCATCCTGGAAGATACTCAAAAGGCATCTGGAGATCATCTGTTTCTTTAAACAGCTGGAAATTCACTTTCTGAAGTTTATGGTCCTGACTTGATTCTTTGCCAGGCCCATATTTCTTGAGATGAAAAGTTCAACCAGGGCCTGATCACTACAGCTCAGGTTACCTCCAATCTTACCTTCTTTAATGAGCTCCTCTGCAATAGTAAGCACCAGGTCCAGCAAGATTTCTCCGCTGGTTGATTTGTCCAATATCTGGACCAGGAAGTTATTCCAAATACACTCCAGTAGTTTTCAGGATTGCTTATAGCCAGCTGTATTGCTTTCCCAGCAGACACCTGTGTGCTTGTAATCCCTTATCCAGATGACAATTGGTGAGCTTGGTGTTTCCTCTGTCTGAAACAAGAGGGCCTCATTAAGAGGCTCCTCCTGATCAGCTGGCCTTTAGTAGACCCCAACTACAATGTGTCCTTTATTGGTTTAGTCCCTAACTTTCACCCACAGGCCCTCAGACTTAGGCTGTTTCTTAGAGGCAGCTCTTCACAGTCTATTCCTACTTTAACATGGAGTGAAATACATCCACCCTTCCTTCTCAGGCAATCTCTTCTGAAAAACTTAGAGCCCTCAACTGGAGTATTCCAGTTGCGTGTCTAATCCCTCCTACCATGTTTCCATAATAGCAGTTAGGTCATAGTTTTCCAATCGCACTATGGTTTTCACCTTCTCTTGCTTGTTTCCCATGAAATGTGTGCATTCGTGTAGAAGCACTTTAGCTGAGTTATTGGCCTCTTCACCTTTTGGGATCAGCAGTCCCTAATTCCCTTGGGCCAATTCACAGCTATTTTCCGGATACTTCTTAAAGTATTGATGTTTCCTGGTTCTTATCTGTCACTCCTTTTGCCTTCCAGATGTAGTTTCATATGTTGCTAATGTCTGCAGCCACTTTGCTTCCCGTAACAGTCGTACCCCATTTGGCCAGGCGTACCCCATCTAGTGGGGTACCTTCAGGATGTATCTTCAACATGACTTCAAGAGACCATACCTATTGACATAAGTATGGTCTCTTGAAGGCGTGTTGAAGGTACATCCTGTCACTTTTGCACTGGTTTTGGCTGAGGTAGAGTTAATTTTCTTCACAGAGTCCTGTATGGTGCAATATTTACGATTTGTTACCAAAACAGTGTCAATAACACTCCAATGTTTTAACTATTTCTGAGCAGTGTTTACACTGAGCTTGGGATTTTTCTGCTTCTCAGTTAATCCCTTGTGGGCTAGGGCTGCCCACAAGGAAGGAACACAATTGGGATAACTGATCCCAACAGATGAAAGGGATATCCCATACCATATGATGTCATGCTCAGCAATAAAATTTAGGGGAAGGAAAAAGAAAGCTGATAACATTTGTAGCTATGGCATTTGTCCATCCAATTAGCTGTTAACTCATGATGAAAGCAATCTTCCCTCAAGCAGCTGGGTATCAACCTGCCAGTGGGAAGTAGTGAATGAATTTTTCTTTTTCTTGGATACACAGCTTTGGCTTTATCAAATTGTCTTTGTCTCAATCCACTTGTGGATAAAAAGCATTTGCACTTTTACACTTCTGATTCTCTTCCCTATACTACTGCAGGAGAGTGAATTAGGAGCTGTGTGGAGTTGAGCTGTTGGCTGGGTTAAACCACAGCTTTCATTTGTGTATTGGTATTACTGAATACATGCAAACATACACAGGGAATCTATGGTAGCCAGAAAATCTCTTCTGCTGATTTCTTTTTCTTATACCCCTGAACTGGTCAGACATTTTCCAACTGAAGAGAATGGAGCTAGACTCTTCTCACTGGCACCAAGCAGTAGGCCAAGAGGTAATGGGCTGAGCAGAAGCTGATGTTCATGAAGTTCCACCTGAATGTGAGGAATAACTTACTTTCTGTGTGAGTGACTACCCACCGGAACAGATTGTCTAGAGGGGCTGTGGAGTCTCCCTCATTGGACACAATCTTGCTCAGTGTGCTCTGGGATGGTCCTGCTTCAGCAGGGAGATTGGACCAATGGATCTATTTTGGTTCCTTCCAACCTGACCCACTCTGTGATGCTGTGAACAAGTAAATTCTTTTAATTCTTATACACTAACATATACAATGTGTATACACACACAGATGATGACATTAATAGATACTGTTAGATATCAACATGTGAACTCATAGTATAAATCTAATGAGTAAGAATATGCACTTATATTGAGTTTTGAATAGAAAGATTCCTTTTATACTAGTTCAAAAGTTGCTTGGTGGCATTAATATGAGCCCAAGGGAAATAACATGTTCCAATTAATTCTACTTAAGGCATTGTTATTTTTTCCCAGTCTTTTAAGTAATAACACTGCTCAGATTAAGTAACAACTAATAAACTACTGCTTCCTTCACTGTCTACTTAATTGACAGCCTCTGCCTTAAGGTAGTAGCTAACAAGCTGGCAATTAAATGTCCAAATTCAGTGAAATCAGTTTCAAAGTATAAACAGACTTATATTTCAGGACTGCATAGATGCCCCAGTCTGTTTTTTTTTTTTTTTTTTAATACATGGAAAAATAATGCAGATACAATTTCAATTTATTATTTTCTCAATAGGAATTATTGAGTTCTGCAATTTAAATTCATTTGGTATCTTGTGAAAGCAACTCTAGAGATTTTATGATTTTGACTCCAATAGGGCAATTCAATTACCAAATCAGGTGTTATTGACATCTATTTTCCCTTGAAATATCTTGTAGAATTAAAAGTAGATAAGATTCTCAAAACAAAAAAGTGGTTTTACAGTTTACATCTTATTACTAAAAGAAATTGGAGTATTCAGTAACTTTCAGCTAATTAGACATATTTTAGTTTAGGTCATCTTTAGCTATCACAAAGGAATTTTTCTAAGACAGACTCTAACTTACCTGTAGTGAGTATCTTTCTTAAATTAGGAGAAGTACATTAGAAGTATCTTCTCTGTCTTTTACCTAAAGACATATTTCTATCTAGAATCCCTAGGCTTCTGGAGGGCAAACTTCCTTCTGAGCTATCTGCTTAACAGCACCAGCAAATATTTTCATTATGGATAACCTATAGTGTTTATAAAGAATAATTAACTATGTGAAATTTACTGGTTTTAATAACAGTTCAATGATCCTAATTATAAAAAACAAAATATTCTTTTTTTGGCATTCCCACCATCTTTCTGAGGGGAACTAATTTTTATTTTTAACTTCAATTCTTATTTGATAGATATATGTGACATATTATATGTTTTTAGTTTATCTCATCTTCCTAGCTTATGGTCCTGTTTGTCTTTTTTAAAGATGACAGTTCTAGATTCACTGGAAACCTCTCAGTTCCTGTAACAGAAAACTTAATAAACAATCATACTCTAAAACATAATAGCCATGTCACTAATTTTCTGAAATTACTGCAGGTCCTTTCTCCTCTCTTCACTCCCTTTATATCTTTTCCAGATTAAGTATAACATTACATTTAAACATGAATTTACTAATTTTTCATATGGAAGATATTTTACATCAACACCCTAACACCCTTTTCATACTTCCATAGACAGGGGTCTTCAGTTTTGCTATCATCTTTACAATAGCATAAATGTAGCATTTTTTTTTAATCTTCTTAATTAATTCTCTATTAAGTCCTATCATCTGAATCTTTTAAGAACTACTGTACTTATATTTTGTATACAACTAACAATTATAATGTCAAGACCTCATTTAGTACATAATCATTCAATTAGAACCAGTGACTGTGCATAAAATATGGGATTTTCTACATCACTTTGCACTTAATTTATTTTCATCTGCTATTCTTTTAGTACCTCATTGCTATTCCAAAATTATTCTGCAGTTATTCTTCATACTTGGCTTAATCTCTGCTACTTCAATAGCAGCGTTTTTTTTTCCCTTCAGTTTTTACCAGTTTTTGTAACTTTCAGAGTTCTACAGTCAGACACAAGAATCATAGAATCCCAGAGTCATTGTTTGGGTTGCAGAGGACCTTGAAAGGCCATCTAGTGCAAACTCCCAACAAAAACAGGGACATCTTGCACTGTCTGATTACTCGAAGCCCCATACAAACTGACCTTGAGCAATTCCAGTGATGTGGCACCTATAACTTCACTGGGCAACTGGTTCCAGTACTTCACCACCTTCATTGTAAGCAATTTATTTCTTATGTCAAATTTAAACTTAACCATATTCTTTTTAAAGCAATTGCCCCTCATTCTGTGAGTACAGGTAAAAAGTCTTTTCTTGCAAGTGTCCTCTAAGTACTGAAAGTCTTCAGTAAGTCTTTAATGAGTTCTCCTCAGAGCTTTCTTTTCTCCAGGCTAGAAAGCCCCAGTTTTCTCAGGCTTTTTTCATAGGCAAGTTGTTCCAGCCTCCTGATCACTTTTGTGGCCCTCTGCTTGACCTACTCCAATAAGTCCATGTCCTTCTATTGTTGGAAGTCTCAGAGATGGATACAATATTCCAAGTGGGATCTCCCAGGGGAGGAGTAGAGGGGTAGAATTACCTCCCTCAACCTGCTTGTCACACTGCTTTTTATGATGCCCAGGGTGGTTGCCTTTCTGGACTGCAAGTCCACATTACAGCCTAGTGTCCAATTTTGCATCCAGCAGTATCACTAAGTCCTTCTCTGCAGCCATGCTCTTGATTCCCTCCTTCTCCTGAGAGACTGGGAAATTTGTGTTCCCATCTGCCTTTTTCCCCCTGTCCTTTTCTGGGCATATTAAGATAGGTCTTTCATAGGTTTATGGCATCTGCAATTGGCTTAGAAGCAGCCAGGGCAATGGATTATTTGGGCTCTTCCATCTGCCATTCTTTCTGCCATTCTTTCTCCATGCTTCTTTTATGGGTGAGCAGATGAGTTTTTATCACATAACCTAATGTAAAATGCAATTAATTATTCAGGTATTTAATCCTTCACTTTGCATAGGATTTGGAGTAGATGCCATATGTTTACTGAAAACTATTTTTCCTCACTTTCCTTTTCCTGACAAATTACTGACCAGAAAAAGCTGGGATGCAACCCTTCTCCCCCAGCATAATAAAAAAAAAGAAAAAAAAAACTTGCCAAAGTGGTGAAACTTTCTGTCTTGTTCATTGTGAGTAAAGATGGAAGAGAAATCCTTAAACCTTCCAGCTCTGACATTATCTTCTCTGAACACTCATCTCAAGTTTTGATCATCTACTGACCTTATAAAGTTCCCATCAAGCTTAGTTCACCTGATCTATTTGAAGAATGACTTACCTTTTTTTTTCTTTTTTAATGCATTTCAACGCTTCTTTTTGTACTGACTTATTATGCTTTCAAATTTAACCTGTCACGTTTTAAGAACTTTCATGATTTTATTTTTAAACTTGAAATTATTAACTTTCTTTCCCTGCTATTTAGCAAAAATATTTTCCTCAACACATTTTTTAGAATTTATCTTGAAGTAGTATAAATGGAGCTTTTGAAGCTCCATTACAGTATCTTTTGAAAGCTCCTGAAATTTGAAAATGTTTTACCCTTTCCTACATTTTCTTTATTATCTTCTTTGTGAGCTTCATAATTTTAGTGTAATTCACACTTTTTTCTTCAAAATTAAACAAAACGGATATAAAGGTTTCTGTCTTTTGGTAATCCTGGAAAGGCCTTGATTCTAAGTGGATTTTGGTCACTGCTATGGAACAGATTTGGACAGTAATATTATAAACCTGTGTCACTGACCAGTATCAGGTTCAAATAGACACACACAGACAGAAACATATATTTGCATTGTCAGATGTCTTTCTGCTCCATTCCTGAACTGTCTAAAAATTCAGGCTGATTTTCCTTTCCTTGTTAGTAGTTAGTAATTTTCCCTTGATGGTCATCAACATCTGTGTTTTCTTTCTCTATGGCATTGATAACTTCATTCAGATGCAATATGCCACAATTTCTGTTGCAATTCTCATTGACTAACTCATAAAATGGTGGTAGTATTACTTTTTTCCTAATCAGCAAATGAATTTCAGTGTTGTTGACATACGAAATAACATTCAGTTTATTTTTATAAATAAAAATATTCTTTCCCAACCAATGAAGCTCTTGCCAGCAAACATTTTGCATCCAGTGTCTTACAGATAGCATTCTATATAGATTTTTTCAACAGTTTCTATTGTTATTATTATGAAGTCATTAACTTCAAACTAGGCATCACAAAATACATCACTGTTATTTACTGACAGAATGTTCAGGTGTTGCTAAAAGCCGTTCACTTTTGAATGTGCTGGATGTAACTTGCTTGAGTTTCAAACCTAAATATGGTATATAAGCTTGATGACCAAATCAAAAATGTTTCTGTCTTTTGGCAGATATTGCCAGTGCAAAGGCACATGTTACCACTTTCCAGAGAACACTGGAACAATAATTTTTTATCCTTTGAGAGACTTTCCTTTAAGTCCTTTTTAAAAGAAGCTGAGTTTGTTCGCCTGAAGACAAGGCTGTTCTGTTCTCTGAATGTTACTTTATGATTTTCTGCATCCCACTTGTTCCTTTCTCAGTGACACTGATAGTGTTCTAAACAGTGGTCTGTTCAAACACATCTTTTGGGACACTGCTGATCTCACTCTATTATTACTTGAGCCCCTCTGAGTAAACCACCCTTTCTCAAGAGTTAGTTTGTTGTATCAGAGGATGTAACCTGTTTTCCTGGATTCACTTTATTTTGCTGCAGGAAGAATACAGTACAGGACAAAAATTTGTAAGCATTTCAACTAACACATAACACCTAACTATAAAAATTACCTGAATTTATATATTTATTTATTTAACATCTTTCTACTTTCTTGAGTAATTTTTCCACGGGGAACTTGTATGCTGCTCTGTAAAACCCAGAAACTCTTCATCATGAACTGACACCTTATTGCCTGTTTTTTGACTGGGTTCTTCCTAACCCATCACAAAGATACACATTTCTTTTGTTCCTTTTGTCAACTGGTTCAAAGTAAAGCTGGTCCAAGGGGGGGTAATAAGATGGGAGCTGAGGGTGACTCAGCACAGATATTGTCTTCACTGACCAGGGTGAAGTCCCACAGCACCTGAGGAAAGGGATGACCCAAGGGAGGCTGGGGGTGGCCTGTCAGTAGAGCGGGGTAGATATGGGCCAGAGCTGAGGCCAGAGACAGGCTGTAATGCAGGTGCAAGGGGCCAGTCCAGGAGACAGACTCCCCATGGCACTGGGTGTGGGACTGGGCACAGGCACCCCTGCAGCATTGTCAGCACCAGTCTGGAGATCAATTGATTCCAAGACCCAGCAGCAGAGAGGAGAAAAAATCACCCTCCACTGAGAGGAGAAAACATCAGTCTGAAAAACAGAACTATATTAAAATACAGTAGACTAAAAGCTCCTCTGCAATTTAAGATAACAATTCCATTTCAATAGGGCCAATCTTCATGAATAAAAGAACTATACAGCTGTAAACTATTATTATTATCTTCAAAACCGGCAGCTTTGTTGATTGTTTTCATCCTGTTTATAACAAGAAGAGTTTGCATTAATTCATGAGAAAAGGGGCCATCTAAGTAATGGCCTTAAGTGTAGCTCAGATACTAATTTCCTGTTCTCTATGTATAATTTCTAAAGCTTACAATAAAAATATTCTCTACCTTCTTCCAGGCCTTAAAAAAAAAAAAAAAAAGAAAAAAAAACCAAAAAAACCCTGAATTATTGAAGGAGGAACTCTTAATTTACTTTATTTGGGGATTTTTTTTTTGGTCTGATAACAAGGAAGTTGTTACAGAATTAACATCACAAGGAAGATTCCAAATATTCCATGTAATAGTATGCCAGATTTTAACTTCACAGTGAGTTAGATTTGAGATCCATCTCAGATAAAACAATTTTTTTATTTGAAATAAATAGGTAGGGGATTTTCCTTTGTTACTTGCCAGGTGCCCACTCAAGACTCTTCATCATTCACTTTTCTCATCAAGACACATTGAATGTGATTAAGAGCAACAGGGAGATCACTCACCAATTGCTGTCACAGTCAAAATCATCTTCATCTGGGGAAATTAACCTAATTTATTGGCAATTTTAATAGAATAGGACAATGAAAAATAAAAGAAAGCTAAACCTACATTGCTTCTACTCTTTCCTTCTTCCCATGCTCCACTACACACCCAAGACTTCTATCTTCTTCCCTAAGGAACCTGCTCTAGCACCACCTCCATGGGTAGCACTTTACTTCAGGGTGTATCCCTCTGCTCCAGGATGGAGTCCTACAAGGGCTACAAGTGAATATCTGCTCCATCACAATCCCCATGGCCTACTGAGGGGAAATTTGTGTTGCCATAGTTTTCTCCATGGGCTGCAGAAGAAGAATTTTTTCTACCTGGGGCATCTCCTCCCCTGCCTTCACTGGCCATGGTGTCTGAAGGGGCTGTTTCTCTCACATTTATACATTAAACTTTCTCACAGCTGCTGTAGAGTTTTTTACCCTTTCTTGAATGTTATTGCAGGGGCACCACTAGTATTGCTGGTTGGCTCATCTTTGGCCAGTAGCCAGTCTATTTTGGAGCCAGATGGAAGAGTCTCTGACAAGGGGGCAGCTCCTGATCTCTTCTCACAAAGCCCACCTGCTACCAGAATCTTCCCATGTATGCCCAATGAAATATCATAATCATAATGTTCAATGAATGCAATTTAATATCTACCAATTTTGTCTACAGCATTACATATTTAGCTTTGTCTGTCCATAAAATATTTTAACTGTAACATAATATTTTATGCAAAATAGCTATGATGTATGCATTGGCTATGTGCATAAGACATATATATATTTATATGTTATATCTAAAAATGCATCTGTGGGTAGGAATCTTTATTGCTAGATCAAAATCAGATATGGAGTGTAAACCAGCTGATCTGCTCAGAAGGGATTCAGCTGCTCACACAGAAGTGCCTGATGTAGTCTGTGACTCTCTAGGCTATGCAATATACCTGAATAGGACAAGCTGTATGGCACAGCACTAAAATGAGATATCTGCACCCTGTTACAGTAGAAACTTTGGGGCCAACATATGTCACAGTACCTCATGTCACAGTAGGTGCCTATTTTTATGCACTGCTGTTGCACTTTTTCTCTCCACTAGTAATAGTGAAGATTTGATGGGCTAGCTTGGATTACACATCCTCATTTCAGAGGTTCAGAATTGGTGCAGATGAATTCTCTTCTCCAAAATTTTTGTCTATCTTAAGTTATAGCAATGCTTTCTCTGGAGACCTTCATTCTACTAATTGTTTTCCCCTAACTTTAGGTTTAAAGAATTGAATAGATGCTAAACTGGTCTGTAGTGAAAGCTAGCTGGCCAGAACCCAACCCAGGAGAGCAACTCATGGGATGAAGAGCTGCTGCAAAAGCAAATGAAATTGAAAGTGCATTTCAATGTGTTTGCCTATGATGCTGGCTCCTGTAAGACAAAGCTTCAATCTACAGTTGGGCTAAACTATGAAACTACAGTGAAATTATGCAATATCATCTGACAAAATAAGAAAAAGAGGGGACTGACAGAGGAAGGGAATTTATGAGCATATATGTTTCCCTGATTTACAAACATCCTTTACTCTTTTTTTTTTTTACAGAATATCCTCCATATCCTTTTGAAGGTAGGAGGAACAAGGAATCTGGTACAAACTTACTCTTCCTTGGAAAGGAATAACTAGCAAATGCGGAGAAAAAATATGAGTCATAATCTGAATTTTTTGTAAAATAAAGAAATTAGAACATTGATTGGCAGCACATCCTGTCTAACTGTTCATCAGCAGACCTATGATTTGTAAAATATGACAGCCACTTTCAACTATTTTCAAACTGAAATGATCCAAAAACTGAAATCTTTGGGTTTTTTCCTGCTTTGTTCTAAAAAATGTTTTAAAAATATCATCTTTAAGTATAAATGTTCCTTTATGAATATAGCCATTTAAAGAGGGTGAGAAGGCTTAGACCATTTTCTTTTGAAAATTGTCAATCACCTGCCACTTTCTGTAAGATAAAAGGAAAGTATGGATAAAAGGAATTATATTACTTTAATAAATACTAATTTCAACCTGTGCATACCATCTGTGACAGGGAATAATATGGCAGTTTCATTTTTCATGCTGTAATGAGCTGTTGGAAGTAGAACAAAGCTAGTTATCATCATATTTTTCAATTTGGACAGCTGCCAGTGTTTATGACATCTAGTAATTCAATCATTTAATAACTCGAGGTTTCAAACAGCTTAAACCCCATCCAATTTAGTGTGGGCTTTAGATGACTGACTCCAAATAGTGATTTGGTCTGTCTTCAAAACCTCGCAGTATTCCTCTAATTTCATTGAACATTTTTTTTTATTTAGCCAGATAGCTCCTTGAATATCTAACTGTTCTGGAGAGACAGATGCTAGATGTGGTTAGGGCTACAGCCGAGCTAGTGACTACATTGTAGACAATAAATTAATGGAATGGAATTGAGATGTTAGATTTTTTCATTGGCCCTGTGCTCCAAGAAAGATTTATGACAAAAAGACTATAAAAATGTATTATTGGTAAGTCAAAGAATAAAGAAAAATAACTTACTTTTCTGTATTTACTTGCTTGCTTGCTTGATTTATATTGAGATTTGCTGTCTCCAGAAATCTTTCTAGACTGGTGCAGCCCCATGACTGATCTTCCATGCTGGGGATGAGGGAGGAAGTTTCAACACATAGTCCAAGGGCAGTCAAAAAGAAGTTTAGGGTCTTGAAAAGGTTGATAAGGGATTCTAGGGCACAAGCTTTATTCTTTTTTGTAGTTCTTGAGGGCAGCAATACTAGAAAAAATAGACGGGATGAGTCTATTAAAACACGGCTTCATGTCCACAAGAGTGAGGGAAGGAGACTTTTTACAAGGGCATGTAGTGCCAGGAAAAGCAAGAAAGGCTTTGAATTGAAAGAGAATAGTTTTGAACTAGGTATTAGGAAGAAATTATTCATTGTGAGGGTGTAGACAGAGGACAGGTTGCTCATAGAAGTCAAGGATGCCCCGTCCCTGGAAGTGTTTAAAGCCATGTTATATGGGGTTTAGAGCAACCTGGTCTAATGAAATGTGTCCCTACTCATGGAAGTGGAGGTTTGGAACTAGATGATCTTTAAGATCTCTTCCATCCAAAAACACTCTATGATTTTTAATGAATCTATTTAGTCAAAAAAGACACTAGCCATCCTTAATTTACATTCACAGTTACTGTAAAATGTGGAAGGATAAAAATAGTAATCAAAAAAGGAAAGGTAGTGATCAAAAAAAGAAAATGAAGAAAAAACTGGAAGTACAGCTAATTCAGTTTAAAGAAGACCACTAGTTATTGCATTTCAGATTCATCCTTCTCATTACAGAAGTGTCAAGGCTCTTTGTGTAATCAATAAAAAGAGTGAAGCATCTCCAGAAAGCAATTTGGATCTTATACGGCATGTCCCTCTGGAAATTTTTTATTTCTTTTTTCTGACTATAAAGTGAGCTTGGAGTACTATTAATTTATTAGGCTTCTAAATTTAAAGACATAAATCTTTGGATTTATGTGGAAAAAAAAAATCATTTAGATGGTACTTTGAATCTTACAATGCGCAAAAAAATGAATTAGAAGATTTGAATAAATGCAAATTTAGCTACTTCATCTCTTGAAAAATGAGTTATAGCTACTTTTAATAAACATTTCAGTAATGTTTTTATTATAATTTTTAATTCAAACTAGCTCATATTTGTGCTTCAGAAACACTTTTAATCTGGTAAAGGAAAAAATCAGCTCAGGATTAAGACTTCAGTACCCATTTCTATGAAATATATATCAATGCTATTCAAGGAAATTAATTGCTTCAATCATAAAATCGAAGTCATATATGTATTTTGGTGGTTATTTAACCTAGGTGGAACTTCATGTCACTCAACTTGCCTGTATGCAGATTAGAATCAGTGACCAGTTTTCTAATGGTGCCCTGAATTGCTTATTTCACCAGGAATCTACAGAAGCATTTACACTAATAATGGAAAAAATGAGGCATAAACCATTGTAGGAATCCTTAGAATTGTTTTGAGTTGAATCAGAAATGCACTTTTTGAGTCTTCTGAGTTTACCCGCATACTTTAGTTTAGTTATATCATGGACACATTTATGAGTGGACAAACTATACTGCTTTTAAATAAAACTTTGCAAAAAGAAATACTTCCAATGCCATCTGGCCTGTAGTAAGCATACAGTCTACAGGAGTAGACAAGAACCCTCTCAATGGAATTATCCTCCTATTTTGGGCAATATGAATATCTTAGTCACAGCACGACCTGTATCACTTTACAGTACTATTTCTGTTTTGATAGGTTAACCTTGGCTAGTGTTCAGGTGTCCAGCAAGCGACAAGAAAACCTCACCCATAGGTGTCCCAATGGGCTGGCTCATACATTCTTCTAGGTTACAGCTTTGTTCTCACAGAACACTGAAACAGAATATATCTATATCTGGTGAAACTCGGGCTTATGTTCATCTAAGGAATGATATTGCTGCTTATACGGGTGTATAGTATAATAATATAATAACAACAATAATAATAGTAATAGTTGCTGTCATTGTTATTGTTGTTTTCTGTCTGAGATGGATGACAATTGCCCAATTGGAAGGTGCATATGTAAGATCTATTCACTGTGAATCTAACATGAGAAGTGCTACACATATCTATTGCAAAGAGCTGGAGAAGACACCTGGGTGATGATGAAATGCCTAATGTATTTTTCACTACTGAAACTGCATATAATGGAAATAGAAGAATTTAATTTTAACTGCAGGACACACACAGCAATTCTGACAGCAGCATAGTTCTGCAGAGCAGGCAGAGTATAAGGACGCCCCCACCCAGACTAGACATGTGAATCTGCAGAGCATTAGCATGTAAGCTAACAATATACATGTATTAGGTTTAGGAGGCAAGGTTTTGGCAGCAGCTGGACTGCAGCAGGGTTGTCTTCAGTGAGAAGACATCAGATCCTTTCTGCATGTCTGTAAGAGGTAGTTCCAGATGTGTGCAAGATAGATTCTCTGCTGCCCTTCAGTGATGCTGGTAGAACATCTGTGATAACATATTTAAGGAGGGTTACAGATGCTGCATATCAGCAGTTAAATATCAGCATGTCAGTGCACTGCCCAGTTTTTTCTCTCCTCCTTACTAAGCTTCTGACATGAGGGGGTTCCACGAGTGAAGTATATAACAAACCATGAGACCACAATGTGAAATGATAATTTCAAAGACATGGGATTTTCTCCTAAGAAAAACAGCATAGTCACAGCCTCAAAAGTTATATCTTTCTGTTAAATTTCACAGCCACTCATGACTGAATAAATTACTGGGAGAAAGCAGAAAGCCAGCCAGAAATACAACAAAAACTGTATGACTGGGTTAGTCTAATTTTCAATGGTAAGAGGAATAAAAGCAATATTCAGGCAAGACATTAAAACCAGAAAACTTCTATTTCTATACAGGTTTCATTACTTACATGATCAGCAGTATTTCTTCCTTACTAAGTACATTACAATTTAGCAAGACATGTCTATGACTTTAAACATTCTAAGATTTTTTTCCAGTTCAGTTTGGCGGAATGTTTTCTTATTGTTATTTTTTAATCAATCATTTTGGCTGAGAAAGATCTTTAAGATCATAAATTCAACTGTAAACCCGATGCTGCCAAGTCCATCACCAAACCATGTCCCTAGAGTGCCACATCTACCCACCCTTTCCCATTTTCCACCACTTCCCTGAGCAGCTTGTTCCAGTTCTTGAAAGATCTTTTGTTGGAGAATTTTGTTTCCTAATATCTAATCTAAACCTCCCCTGTTGCAATTTGAGGTTGTTCCATCTTGTCCCATCAGGTTACCAGAAAGAAGAGGAGGAGCCCAACCTTGTTAGAGTTTCCTTTCACATAGTTGCAGAGTGATAAGCCATACCTCGAGTTTCCCTTTTCTCCAGAATAAACAACCCCAGGTCTCTCAGCTCCTCCACAGATTTGGTCTGTCACTGTTTTCAGTGAAGACACGACAATACATCTTAACACTATTCACCATTGTGTTTCTCCATCATATTCTTGACGAATCATTCACAATTGATGCATTTACTATAGCATTAAGCTTTTTTCCTGGATGAGGGTCAAAGCTGTCAGCATGACTTGTTCTGGATATTGTTTCATCTTGTGGTGTAAAGGATGACAGATTAGAGCATGTGCACACATTAATTTTTCTTGGACATCCTTTATGTTCCCAGCTACAATCTCCCTTTACATGTGAAACAAATGTTTTAAAGTCTTTCATAGGTTTAAATTTGGCAATGCAAATTGTTCAACTTTCATATGCTTATTAGTAAGGGAATGCCTCATACTTTCATCTTTTTATTTTTTATCCCAGTACTGTGGTTGGGAACATAAAGGCCTGGCATGCAATTATTTGTTACTAATAGCTACTTACCCACCTGGGAACTTGTAAATAGCCATTTTATAATTACAAATATGTTTTATCCTTTAAAAGTACACCTGCCAATGACTTAGCCAAATTGCAGTACATGGGTCACATTCATTCTTCATGTTCATTGCGAATTAAAAGTAAAATTAGTGTACATTTAAACCTAGACAGCAGATGGCATTCAATGGTACAAGCATGCTGCACCATATGTCTGCAAAATGCTTTCAGAAAGTACTTGACAGTTCTCAACATTAAAAAATAAAATTAGATAGTAAAAATAAATTATAGTATGGACATCATTTAACTAAAAATATTTTAATGAAGCTACTGAAATTTAGTCCCCCTCATCACATTTTGTGTGATGAGAACTGAATTGTCAAAAATGTTTGCAAAGATATAACACTTTTTTTTTTTAATTTCAAAAATTTATATTTTCATTTCCTTAGCTTTATTTAAAGCCTAAATATTTGTGCTGAAACAAAATAAACTTCAATTAGTTTCAATTAGCAAAAATTTCATATGTTTTTAGCTGTCATATTTACATGTTAATTCTGCATAAATTTAGAGGTAGGTCTACTTACATGTAGTGCTTTCTTGTCCGTAACCCATGGAGTTCACTATCGTATCTGGGAACATCATGGCAAGTGTTAGTATTGCAATTTTTTTTTTTTTAAGTGACAATTTAAATTTTTTGAAAACAGATGGGTCTGAAACATTTTTCTGCACTTACGTTGAATCCTACCCATCATAAAGTCTAAATTATTCTCTTTTGCTATAAAAGGAACGTGCAACGATGCTGATAGCAAAAATGTACAAATCACATAATATAGAATGTAATTCCAGAATGTAAAAAAAGTTCTGAGTTATGCTTCACAGAGCCAGAGGGCAAGCCTGGTGGTCAGAGGATTAAATGAAAACAGCTCAACTCAAGTCATAAATGATGCTTTTGAAAGACAGACAGTGAAATATAAAATGAGAGTCTTTAGTCTGTGTTGTGGAAGTTGCATAGTGGGCATCTCTCTGAGGAACAAAACTATTGCTCCTTTGTCATAGACTTTTTAAAACATCTACTATTTTTTGCTTCATCAATAACTCATAAATGGAATGGCATAGGGTCCTACAGACACTAGGTGACAAAAATAAAAGACAAAAAAAAGACTTTTCACACTTAAGGTTTGGGGCATTGCTGTGGCCATTGTGTGACTCATAAAATCAAAAAGTTTATCTTGCAAACATAAATATCAAAATGATGATGAATCTTTAATATGCATAAACCAGTGTCTTTTACATTAAAAAAAAAGTTAAACTGTATGTACTCTCATAATTTAAACTAAAAAATTTATTTAGATGTTATATTTTGCTAAAAGAGTACTCTCAGATTAATGGTAGCACTTTGTCTTAGGTGCTTGGTACATAAACGTAAGATTAAAACCCTCTGGTCTAAAGAAACTTGAACATTTGTATGAGCAAGTGGGGATAGATTGACAGATATGTAAAAATACAAACAATTTTTACACATATTAATGACAATTTATTTAAAAAAATATGACCCGAAAATATCCTTGCAATATAAAACCAAAGGTAGATTACTGAAGTCATCTTTGAATCACTGCTGAAGAAGTGAGCAAAATCAGTGGTGAGAAAATGAAAAGGACAAGGTAAATTCCATATAATTTTGACTTAGAAAAAAGTAAATTTGTAAGAAAGTTCTGTAATGTCATTGGGATTTTTTCTAAAGGTCTCCTTAAGGTGAATGCAGATTTCTAGATATCGTCTATTATATATTTTCTCAGTGGTAGAGAGGAGATCATTAGTGTTATTAATGAACATTTATCTTTAGATGTATGTTGCTTTTCAAGCAACTCAATCATATAAAGGAATACATTCCACCTGGCACGTTTTTTAAGCCACTGCAGAGAAACACTGATTTGCATCTTCAGTTCTCACAAGATGTGACAGGTTGTGAATACTTAAACTGACAGTGGACTGTGAGTAATAGCTAACTTTCCTCCTACATTGCTATCCTGTGTCTAGGAAATCAGGGACTTTTGAAGTCAAAGAGTAAACAAAAGATGGCATTTACACAAACTGTCCTACAATAAGTCCTTTACCAACCTTTTCTTATCAGCAATAATAAACACCAGGGACAGATAAAACTGGTCAATGTGGCCTTCTACACCTCCACTGCAGAGAAAGAACTTTCAAAGTTCCACAAAGTGGTCATCTCCTCTCAGTCAATCCCTCCATAAAAGGGAAAGTGTCTTTTTTCTGGAGCATTTCACAAATGACATATAGTGAGCAGTTCATGCGGTTCATGCAGGCTATTGATAGCATTATTTCAGATGTCTCCATCTATATTTTGAAAAGAAATACCCCATTATTGCTGAATTGTCACTTTTACTCTAGGGATATTCATAATGAAAATAACTGTGATACAAAAAGTAGCAAAAGTGGCAGCATCTTCCAATTAGACAGCAATGAATATGAATATGCACAAATTCCTCTCTTTTTTCTTTTAAAGTTGTTAATACAGCAAGTACTGTCTTAGTCTTTGTAAACATGCAATTCTTGGTAACACTTCAAAGCTGACACTGTATTCCCTGATGTGTCTTTGCTATCAGACATCTTCAAGACCTTGTAACACCATTCCTAGAAGTCTTGAACTCCAAAAATATTATAGGCCCCAGGGTCACAATCTAAATATGTGTTCTATGACCTATTCTGTTTATTTACATAATAATTTCATTATCTAATGAAATCTAATGGATTTATTTGTTCTTCAGGTCCAGTATCTGAACCTGAATTAGAACACACTTTAATATAAATCAAAATATATCAAATCTTAAAGGAATGTGTAGTTAATTAAGATTACTTATTGACATAGTATTCCAATGTTACTTGTGCATACTCATGCCAGAAAGTGTATGAATAACTTTAGTTTGACTTTGTGTGATTTCAAGTTGCAGGCATTATGCATTATGACATTGCCTTCCAAAAAAAGTACTTCAGTTCTATTTCAATTATTCCCTAAAAGAACTTGAATTTTAATCTGTTTTAACAAATAAAGCCTTATTTCTTGACTACAGACATTTACAGCTTGACAACATTGTGGAAAATCCTTGGTTATGTGGGACATCCTCGCAGGACTGGTGCATAAAACACAGCAATCCAGATCACTCTGTCTCAGCAGTCATAAAAGTTTCCCTAAAGCAACTCAAATAGCACTCTCTACCCATATTTAGGTAATTAAATTATATTCCATGAGGTCAAGACATTTGTTCAAATCACTCTCAAGCAGTGCAAACTCCTACATTTGTTGTGCTGAATAGCTCCCTAGGCACTTTGCCGACTTTATTGTCAAAGCATAGGATTCAATTCCCTAGACATAGGTGCCTAGCACCATTTTGGACCCCCCTGAAGTGTTCCCTGAACATCCAAGATACACCTCTTGCATATACAATGTGATATGTGCCAGACTTGTACAGATATCTTGGTAAAACTCAGAGCATCTCAGATAACACCTCATATCTATGTTTAGGTATGTTTAGGCAACAAATTTCCCCAGATTTTCATAGTCATGGCACTTAGACACTGGAGTTTCCTTGAGGCATCTATGATATACGCCAGTGTATAAGTGCTGGAAAGCAATCCCACTCCTAATAATGTAAAGCATCTCTAATGAATGTTTCTCTTTAAAACTACTTTATTTAAATAACTTGGTTTACAACTGTTCAAAGTTTCATTAAATTCTCCAATTGTTTTTGTGGCCTGCATCAATTTCTTAAATTTCATAATTCCATTTGATATGTCAAAGATATTGTAACATAAAGAATGCTACTTTGCTAAGAGTATCCTGGGAAATATGAAAAAAGAGTCAATGACCTTCTGTGATGGAGTGACTACATGGGTGGACAAGGGAAGGGCTATGGATGTCATTTATCTGGACTTTTGGAAAATCTTTGACACAGTCCTCCACAGCATCCTTCTCTCTAGATTGAAGGGAGTTGGATTTGATGAATAGACTGTTATGTAGATGAGAAATTGGTTGGGTAGACATATCCAGAGGGTAGTGGTCAATGTCTCAGAGTCGTCATGGACATCAGTGACCATAGTCTTCCTTTCTTTACTTCTGGAAAATTTGGAAATTTTAACAACAATATATGCAAAGCTATCTCTGTAGTTCCTGAGTTTTCAGTTTCTGAAAGCTGCCTTGATCCATGCCATAATTTAAATTAGCATAATGGTGCTGTTAATCAAACTAGTTTGCAACAATATCTAGGAAGAATTTTCCTGGTTGATTAAATTAAATACCCATCAGAGTTAGGAGAGAAAAAGGTGACAGTAACCTTACTGGCTGTTGCTGGGCAAATCCCCATCAATCTCTTTAGAACAGAGTTACAACCGGTGCAACATCAGGTCCAAGCAATTAGGAGCAGTCACAGTGGCTGGTTTGTAAGTTATTGGACTATATCTAAAAATGTATCTAAAATGTATCACATTTTTTAATGCATTCTAAGACTATACATATCTATGACAGGTCTCCCCAGCAGTCATCTTCCACTACTCCTGCAGCAGTACAGGATTCTTTGGTCATCTTCATTCAGCAACCCTACTGTCTGACCCATTCTAAGCTATTTTGTTTCAGTTTCCAAAGTTTCAAACAATTTTGTTCTTCTGACTTTGAGCTCTTGAGATTATGTTTGCTTCAACATTCGGCTATTCTAGACACTAAGAATAATTTCTAATAATATGTTGGCTTCAGGGGTTGGATTTCCACTTCTCCAGATAATTTAACCCTATTTTTCAGTGTGTTAAGTCACTAGGTTTTTTTTTTTTCTGAAACAGTACTGCACCTAATTATTTCTATAGAGTGCTTTGCTTCTTTGCTATACAATTCACTTCACTCTGCCACTGAAATTATGATTTAACATACCTTCTGTGTTTAAGATGAGAAGGTTGTTTGGAAAGTACAAGCAAGCAATGCTTCCTCTAGAATATAATTTGAATCTTTTTTTCCCCCAATAACTCCTTAGGGAATAATGAGAAAAATATACGTGTTAGAAAGGTAGCTAAGAGGAACATGTAATAAAGATTGTGGAACAGAACTTGCTAGAGAGAATTTTTATGAATTAACATTAGGAAGTACCTTAACTAGTACAATATTAAACTCAATTTTGCCTGTAGGTAGAATAAGGACAAAGCTATTAAGAAAATGTTGATCAATTTTTAAACACCACTGACCTTTCCAAGAATTATGTTTTGCACTGGGTATATTTCCATGTTTTCTTACACAGTGCTATTTTATAATGTATGCAAGGATAGAAAGGATAAGATTAAAGCAGGTATAACTTGCTCATTATTCATCACTTAGGGAGTTTTTGTTTCTGGATTATCTCCAGCCTGATTTCTAACTGAAAAGTATCCTCAATTTAAATTTCTTAGGCTATAAGACTCTATGGATTAGAGTATATAAACATACATATAATATATGCAGATTAAATTGTTTTGAAGCACTAGAAGACCTAGTAGACATAACAAATTCCCACAGGCAATTATTGCTGACTACACTAGTGACAGCAGAGTGTTTTAATAAGATATTTACATCTCTGCTGTACATTTCTGAATTACAACACCTTACAACACAGCACTATAAATATATCTGGTTTCAATTAGGCTAGGAGATGAAAGGTGATTGCAAGTTTTAAAGTTCATTAAATAAGTGACCTCACATTTTTAATTAATTCAGTCATGACATACTGCAATCTATTATTGGTAATGTGTTCCAATTTGGATTTATTATTAGCCTTTTCTGTACTTTAAGGTCTTTGATAATTTTAAATACTGTTGAAATTCATATTTTAACTGTAATTTAAAGAAAAAAAGAAAAAATCCTGTCCTGTCTCATTCTTAAATTTGTCCTTTGATTACATTTGATGAGGCAATCTATATCGTGACTTCATGAATTTGATAGATCTATTCCAGAAACGTAAGTGAGGAACTTTCTCTTCTGTTACTATCTGAAACAATGTGTGGAAGAATAAAGATCACAATTTAGCCTCATGAGGATGGTCTCAGATACCAAGCTACCACAAATTGCTCTGACACTTATATTTGGGCAAGTAACATTTACGTGCTTAAAATTAGATAGGCTGAGCTTAGTCTTGGACTCAAAAACTTAAACTCAAGCCATTTAACTTTCTGAATTTTGTGTCATTTCATAAATAATGTGTTATAACTCTACATTAAAATATTAATAATAATTTCAGTCACATTAATTTGAGTCTCATCTGGAGGAAGTAAATTTTTGTAACACTGCAAGAGCAAAATGCAGGAGTCTTCTTTTCAATCCACCAATGCCTTTGAAGTTATACATGCAAAGAATACTACTATGTGGGTTTAATAAGATCATCTGCATGATTTGAGCTCAGAAATTTCACTATACAGTAGATAAATTAAAAGCTGAATATTTCAGATCTGAACATCACATTCCTAAGACGTGTTAAAGTTAGTAACCAGAAGATTAAAGATTTTTGCTATGGGATATAATGGTATTGAGAAAGTTTGTCAAACTGCTGTTTTCAGGGCTGTCTACTACTGTAGCACATACTACTACAACTACACAGATACAGGAAAATCAACATCAAGTACTAGCTTATATCCAAGGTGTATATTCAAAGTGTACATGCTATAGGATATATTCTGTCTAGAAAGTATATAACAACATATACCTTATATAATATAGAGACACACAATCTAGAAATTTATATACACACATATAAAAATGTTTGTTCTTTTTTGTCTTATTATAAATGTGGCACACCACTATTTCGTTTAGTTTTTTGAGACTCTGACTCAGTTTGCCTCATCACTTTATTGTTGATGTCTGAGAAACCAAAAAATGTCACATATCCGACCATGCAAAGACACGGTCTGGAGACGAGAGTGCAAATGGGTAAAGGCAATTTTTCAGCTTAGGGTGAGTAACAGAATGGTTTTCATTAGAAGGGACCTTTAAAAACAATCCAGTCCAAACTCCCAGTTGTGGGCCACGACATCCTGCACTGGGTCAGGTTGCTTAAAGCCTATTCAACTCGATTTTGAAAAATTACAGTGGTGGGATATCTACAACCTCTCTGGGCAATCTGCTTCAGTGTCTCACCCCTCTTGTGATAACAAATTTCTATTTAAACCTCTTTCAGTTCTGTTGCTACATGCCCAGGTTGAAAAAAAAAGTCTTCTGACAACTTTCTTATAAACTCTTTTAAGTATGAAGAGGCTACATCAAGATGTCCCCAGAGCCTTCTCCTCAACCTTTCCTCATAGGAGATGTTCTGGACTACAAGCCATTTTTTGGACTTGCACTTACAGGTTCATGTCTCTCTTGTACTGGGGGCCTCAAAACTGAATGATACAGGCGAGGCCTCCTGAAAGCAAAGTGGAGGAGGGAGAATCACCTCATTCAACCTGCTGGCCACATTGCTTTTTATGAATACCTGGCTTTTTATGACTGGCTTTCTAGGTGACAAGCACACCTTGCCACAACTCTCGTTTACTTCTTCATCGATCAACACACCCTAATCCTTCTCTGCAGGGCTGGTCTTGATCCATTATTACACAGCCTGCATTATTAATGGCAATTGCCCATTCAGGTGCAGGACCTAATTTTATTGTTCCAGTATAGATACTTGATGAGCATCACTCAATATTGATCTTCCTTTGGGCCTAGAGACATTGATCATAACAGCTCTTTGGATGAAGGCTTTCAACACACTTCCTTATCCATCTAAACAATCATCTCTTCCATTCAGGGATAAGAATCCTTTCTGCAAATTATTGTAAAAAATGGAGCATTCCTATGTAGGGAGTGATAGTAAGAATCCAAAGAAGCAACTTTGTAGTGATGAGCCCTCTGTACCTCTGTGAAAAGCATCTCTTTGCAGAGGAGGCACAGTTTTAACCCCTCAGAGAAATTAGACAAAGTGGAAAGATAGTGGAAAGTAGAAATAAAATAAAATAAAATAAAAGCAATATATTTTTGAAGCCATGAATCTTGATTGCTTTGTGATACTTTTTTCTATACCTGTGCTGTGAAATTTTAAAATACAATAATCTGCATCTCTTCAAAGCCCATAGAGAGGCCTAGCCTGTGTATAGAGGGAAAATATCAAAATTCCTCAGGGACAACTTGCCTAAATCTCTAGACATATTTCTGCCTGAAATCAACAGGAATTTTATTAGCACTACATCAATTTCCCAGCAAGTGAACAGATGACCATGTGGCTTTTGAAACATCTGTGTGCAAATGTGAGAATGAATGGTTGCAGGAGACTTAGCAACCTAATCAGTTTTGCAATAGGAGGTCATTGTAGAATTTGATTCATTGTGACTTTAGATCTCCTATCTTTTGATAAACAAATTCAACAGAAACTTTGACTGCACTTCACCATTTAAGAGAAAAAAAAGTTTCATTTACTCAGCTATTTGTGAAAATTCCTGGGAAAAAAGTAAAATTCACCCCAATCATTTGACTGCATCAACAGGTTACTCAAACTTTATGTCAATTCTCGCTAGCCAAAACATAAAGCTAAAAAAAAATGCAAAAAATGACAGGAAAAAAAGCCCCAACAATGCAGGAAAACAAAACAAAGCTGTGGTGTTCTCTCTCTACCTAAACATGCTATAATGGAGCTAATTGGAGGTTCACTTCTGATCTGACATTTATCTGTAGTGAAATGAACCATTTTAAGTTTGTTTCTTATGCAGTTTGGTAAAATACACTTTGTTACTGTTTTGAAGAAAAATCTGGAGGCACATGAAGCAACCAATAGATTCTTGCTCACCACTTTGCTTAATTTTAGTTGAACAAACCAGTCACAGCAAAACAGAAAAAAAACACCCAAAACCACAGGATTGCTCAATCATTTTTGAGTAATGATCCTATTTGCTTTTTCTTAAGTTGAACTTCCAGAAAGCAATGGAAATAATGTGTTAATACAACATTTGGCTAATATCCAAAAGTGTAGTTTAGATGGCTTTAGCCTTGATAAAAATGTAGAACATTTTCAAAATGTTATGTGGGTGTCTGATAAGACTGATAGTGAGGTTGTACCAAATATGAGTAAGACTATAGTAATAGGGCATTATAATGGAAAATAAGTTCAGAGAAAATAGTACTCCTACATAATACCTTTAAAAGATTGTATGCAGCTTTCATGAAGATATTAATAATATATTTGTGTATAGATATTTCTACATGGATACTGATAAAAGTATATGCATATAAATATGCATATATTACAAAACAAGTAAGGTGATCTGCAAGGTAATGACAATAGAATAGAGTTGTCCCTTAAAAATACAACTGAAGAGGAAAAGTATTCAATTAGTTAGTAGAAAAAAGAAAAATATCATAACTACAATAGCTGAAGTGTAGTAACCTTATTAATACAATAACACTGCTCACATAACACTTTTCATAGGCAGAGCAGAACACACAGCAGCTTACCTGCAGGTATTGCAGAAAGGCTGCAATACCAATATATCCACCTTAAGAAAATGAGGTCTAGAGCTGTGAAGTTCCTTGTGAACAAGAGACAGAACCAGGAATACCAACAGGCCTCATGATTCCTTCCTCTATGCTGCCTTTATAGCTGTTAATTCAGTTCTTGCCATAAATTTAGAAATAAACCACAACTACTCACAATGAAAAAATAATGAAAATTTTGCTAAGCATTTTTTCAACAGTCATAATTTTTCGCAATCTGCCAGTTGTTGGCTTAATATTAGTTTCAGCCTGTTGCTAAGGCAAGAAGCTCACATGGTGCAATAAGCATATGAAACTGAATGTCTAACTTTAATCAGAAATTTTACAGAACATTTTGTCCTTTGCTGTTTGATTTAAGCATGACTTCCTTTGCAGATTTTCAAATCTCACTCTATACATATGAGTGAATGTTACTCAAATAAGTGCAGTTGCAAAAATTATGAATAATGTCTCAGCTCAAGTGATCTTTGTTCTTAGGAAAATAATGTACTAGACCTTCTATTCATAAAGCTCTGTGGTGGTTCAGGAATAATTTATACCACTTTTTGATTAAGCCACTGTGTTCTAGGCATAGAAAACATAAGCCAGTTTAGGCATAATGCTAAGAGTTTTTTATACCTCTAAACAAGTAATATCTTTCAAATTCCTTGCTACAAGAATCTGTAGTATCATTTGCTTCAGCAGATATTTTTATTTAGATTAGAAAATTTATGTTTTACCTAGTAGATTTTCATTGTATGGCAATTTCTAGTAAGTGTGACAAATTTATGTTACTTACACTGTTTATATGTTCCAAGGTGCAGCATGGTATTCTATCAGATATATTGTCTGGAGTTCGGCTAGGATGGAATTAATTTTTTTCCTAGTAACTGGTACAGTTCTGTGTTTCAGATTTAACTCGAGAATGTTGATAACACAGCGATGTTGTGTTTATTGTAAGTAGTACTTTATCTAAGCACAAACTTTTCTGGTTTCCATGTTCTGTCAGTGAGCAGATGCATGAAAGCCAGGAGTTAGCACAGCCAACCAAAGGCTCTCCTATATCACAGAAAATCATATTTTAATTATCAAACTCTCCTTATTTCAACCCATGTGATTCACTTTTTTTTTTTTTTTTTTTTTTTTTTGGTCTCTCCTCCCTCTCCCCCCAAAGGGGCAGGGAGGAGGGAGGGGTGAAAAAAGCACACGTGCAAGAGAGTGGTCCTTTGTTGCTGGCTGGGATAAAACCAAAATTTATGCCTACTTGAAATGCATTTTAATCGCCTTTATAGACTGAAAATTCTCAGCACTAAACTATGGAGTTAATATTAAATAAATTTATCCTTGAATTTCAATAACATTTTTGACCACTTTTAGTTTTGAATATCTGGTGATGCTTGGCATAAGTTTAACTCTTCTTCAGTAGTATTTTTCTAACTAGTTTCTACATTCCATGTTCAATCCATGGGTTTTTATTTCTTCTTAAGTGTAGTTTGTCACACTTTTGCCATTCTGATTTCTTGATTTGTGAAACATATTCCAGTTTCTAAGTGAGTTTTATTCAGCTTGATATTTCCAGGTAGATGGAAAAGTATTTAATGGTAACTACTTTATGATTTGTTTTCTCTTCAGAGATTACAATACTTGGCTGCTTGTTAAGAACAATATAAACATAGCAAAAAATTGAGTCAGTCATTAGACAATGCACTTTTAATGCACTTCAATGGTCAGTACCAATTACACATAGTACTCTATTTTTATACGGAGTTTGTAAGTGCTTGAAAAATATTTTTATTTTTAACTTCTTAGAATTTCTGAACCCTCCATTTTTTGCAAAATGGGTCACAAAATATCCAATTAAGTCTTCCTTTATTTTATTAAAAGTGCTAAAACTAGTACACTTTGACTACTAAAAAGTGTCTGTAATTTTGCATGTAGCAGGCCGCATGTTATGTTTCTGAGATTAGGACTCGTCGGTCTATGTTTATTGTTTTCAGCATTTATTCAGCATTTATTGTTTTCAGCATAATTCCAATAAGGGAAAAAAAAATAAAACAAATAAAATATTTTTCACAGTGTGAATTTTATCTGAAAAACAAATGTACTTCCATAATAACAGAAGTATTGTATATCCTGCCATTGTTTTACATTCCTGTATTTTCTGTGACCTGCATTCACTTATGAAAGGGCTTAATGTTCCTCAGTTTATATTTCTGTTTTACAGATCACATATCACTTGTGTTCAAAAGGTTACAGACATGATTTGCCTCCAGATGCCAACAAAATGTATCAATAACCAACTCACTACATTTTTGTTACATCTTTCCTATTTGTTTATTGTAATTATTTTCTTAAGTCTAAGCACAGTGCCTTTCAGACACTGTCATTATTTTCTCTATAAAAATTTTACAGAATACAAAGACACACAATTGTGTTGTAACAAAACACCATCATCTGCTATGACTCATGCTTCTGTCAGCATTGTAAGAAGACCACCTAGAATTGTGACTTTACAGCATTGTAAGGTCACCTAGAAACATAACTTTCCACACTTTTAACCCTCTAGTAAAAGTATCTGGATCATTCTGACCTGCCTTTATTAATGTAGGCTTTTTCCTAATCTTTCCTTTCTCTCATCTTTCACTGAAAATCAGACCTCAGGGTTGAATTCCAAAGGTGCTAAGTACCTGCACTTTGCATTGATATCAAACTATAGATCACTAGGATTTATTTTTAACATATAATTAATTTAATTTACAGCCTAATTTTTGCAGACTTTGTGTAATAATTTTAACTATTAAGCCAAAAGATAGCCCAAAAAGTGGTGAGCAGTATTTTCTACCACCAGAATGCAGAACCTAAAATGAACATGAAAAATATTGTAAGTTGAAGTCATGAGGAATCTCACGGGACAATATTTGTGATACAAAGTTTCTATCCAGCATATTATTTTTGTTCCACAAAACACAAATGAGGATTTTCAGTTTCTCAGTTTTCTCAATTCATCTGCCTAGGAATACATATACAGTCAAAGCAATCAGAAGATCAACTCTTGGGAGTCTGGTCTGATAAAAATCAAAATACATTGATTCATTATTTTTTTCTGCTTTCCTCATCTTTTCCTACCTCAGTAGTTGCTCCCTGACAGCCATCACAATTGTAAGGTCCTGTCTATATGTCTTCTATAAATGTCTCCTGGGGAAAATTGTTAGACATTCTTTTCCCTTTATTGATACAAAGAGTTTTCATTAAAAGTTTTACATCAAGATGTCTCCACATCTGCCTCATTTTTAAAGGTGTCCATGGTTTACTATAAATTAACAGCTGATGAGGTTTCTGAGCCAATAATAAGCAGAATGAAACACAAATATGTTGAATTAAATGACTCAAATTCTTTTTGATTCTGTAATATAATTACTAAAACTTTGGAAGTTATCATTACAATTTTTTTTTTAATCTAGATTGTGATTGCTGAAAAATATAGGCTGATGTAGACCACAACCAAAGTTTCTGAAGAGTTGCAGAATATTTTCCTTTAGAACTGAAGAATACTAAAGACAAAAATGTTGTTTCAGACAGATGTAGAACTGGGGGATGTGTCCAGCAGCAAGTATTTATGCTGAAAAATTAATATTTTATAACAAATAGTGTTTGTTATTGCCAAATAGGGAAAATTTAGAGAAACCCTGTTCATTTGCTTGGATATGCACTTTAATAAGAGTTGCACATTTTCATGGCCATATGTTTGACTTCAGAAGCCAAATTTTTGGAGTTGTACCTAGCATTGTAGAAAAGCTAAACTCTTGGGTAATTGCTAAGTGGAATAATCCTCATGACAGTTTTGTCCTTGACACTGATGTTAGCCTTAGAGATTAGGTGAGCCCTTCAAGGGATATCTCCTTCACATCGATCTGATTGAAAGAGAAACCTGTAAACTAGCTTTCAATCTCTTTAACTTCAATGCTGTGATTAAAAGAAATCCATAAGCACTATCAGAATCTGCCTCTTTTCTCAGTCAAATTGGCAAATTCCATTAACTTTGCTGGATGTCACTGACATCAATCTCTGTGGATTGAAGCATTGAATAAAAAAGGCGGAGGTTTATCACACCTTAATGCCGTTGAGTGCAGATGCATACCCAGGACTCAGAAATGCTGATCCATTCAACTCAGGTCTAGTTTCTTCTCAATAAACTAGGATAGAATCCTTATGGGAGGGAAAAACAAAATAAAATTCATAGTTTTACCTTTATTTTTTCAATGGTTTTGGTGTGAATGATTGCCTCAACTTTTTTTTTTTTTTTTTGTGTAAATCATAGATGCCTCTGTTGAATGTCTTGCAGAATTTCCTATTTCAACAGCATCTCAAGGGCTGGATGTTCTTTTTTGCTTTTCTCTCTCCGATCAATATCACTGTTTTCTTGAAATAAGTAAATAAATACAGCAAACAAAGAAACAATCACACACACCCTTTTTGCCGCTTAGTGAAATGTAGGATCCTGCTTACAAAGAACGATAGCCAGAAGACTGCCAAGAACTGAATGTGCAAAGCAGGTGACTCATGTTAAATCAAACATCATTGATTACCTCCACAGGAATCCTGAAATAAGCTAATATTTACAACAGTCTGCCACACCAGTGATTGATTATGGCTCAGCTATAGCCAAATACTTACATTTATGGAAAGAAAAAAAAAAGAGCTAGAGATAGAATGGGACAACACACACGGACACACACTCACACAAACACAGATTCCCAAAAGTAAAACAACCACACTAAACCTAAAACCACGATGACTGCAGCCAGCAAATACTATCTTGTTAAGAAATTAAAGACCTGGGAACAATTTTAGCAAACAAAAACGCTCTAAATTCAATGAACAGGATATGTCTTTTTCTCTGTGTACCAGGAAAAAAAAAAGACCATTGTTATATACATAATTGCTTTTCCCTCATTCTTACTCTAAACAAATGCTGTTATACTTGATATATCTTAACAACCCAAAATTCTTCAATGCTGGTTTGAAACCCTAGTCTGAATTAGTTAAGTTTTGATCCCTATCTAGGTGTTCCAGGAAAATGAACATCACTTAAAGAGTTATGCAATCTGACAAATGAAATATAAATAAAGCTATTTTAAAATTTTTATTTCACTGACACAAATAATTACTCTTTATATCAGTGTCTTTGAAAAAAAGAGTAGCCATTTATTGTTTCAATGGATGGATATGGAAATTAATTTTAATCCTAGTTTACCAAGACCATTTAAACTTCCAATATATTCTTCTTCCAAACTGTCAGCTTTAAGTTTGTCTCATTTCTGCTAGAGTTTTAAGGCTCAGATCCAAATTGGAATAAGCCATGACCTTTTAATCTTCTAATGTTTTAAAATTCATCCTACAATGAAAATATTATGTATAAAAGAGAAGCAGCACCCTTTACAATATTAATGAAAATAATAATAGAAATAAAGGTGCAGTTCAACTCAAAGAAATGAAAACTGTCATGCATTTTAATAGAACCTTTGAGCCTGAGACACATTTATTTGAATCACCATATGTAGGAAATATTTACCAGTAAAAATGGTACAGAGCTATGTCTCAGGAGCCATCACTGACTGAGTGGTGAAACATGTCTTGAACTGATCCATGACTAAAAATTAATTCTTCAAGCCAACAAAATCCTTTCTCTGATTTCTGTCATAAAAAAATTATCACTGTAGTATCAAAAGGTAGTGCATGCATCCAAAATTCAACAGGAAACTGAGGATAAACAAACTATTTGGAATGAATGAAATATGTAGATTTCACTGGAAGGACAGCTGCAAATTTATTTTCGATATTGAAATTTTAGCTGATAGTTTGAATTTTGTTCACCCAAAGATTTTTCTGCTATTTTATCTTTCAGGACAAGTACTAGTAATTTTAGTCAAGTAATTATCACACTGACTTATTTGACATAAGCATATCTCTGTTTTTGACTCCATGCTGAGATTATTGTGGAATTTATACACAGATTTACCAATTCAAAGGTTCATGACTTGAAGGAAACATACTGCTCAGGCTTGTCTTTCTACAAGCAGGTCGACTAACTATTATTTTCAATGTCCCCTGAAACTTTAATTTTAGGACTAGACTTCAGATGCTTTTATTCAGACTTTACCAAATTAAATTAAGTTACCTCAGCTGAAATTCTTATGATGCTAGGGGTACTTTCATCTTCCAACAAAAATACTTTAGTTATTTAATGAACCCTAAGGAGAAATTCTCTGGGTTTCATGTTTTGGGGTTTTTTAATGCTAGTAGGAATTCTGGCAATCTGTTCTTTGGAGTGCTGTTACAGGAGCAAACTATTGGATAGAGATTTGAAATCTGGCAGAGCAAATCTTTTTTTTTTTTTTTTTTTTTTTTTT
>JAYDZK010000001.1:69820063-69843931 GCA_034509185.1 Euphonia xanthogaster
ACCTGATCTGTATGCCAAATTTAAGCAGGGTAAAAATGCTCTTCACCTTCTACTGTCTGTCTTAAGGATGTGACTCTCTCCCTCTTCTCTAGTCTTGTCCAGCTGTTTGGGGCATCAGCATATGAAAGACATGGACCTGTTGGAACAAGTCCAGAGTAGACCATAAAGATGATCAGGGGGCTGGAGCACCTCTCCTTTGAAGACAAGCTGAGAGTTAGGGTTATTCATCATGGAGTAGAGAAGGCTCCAAGGAGACCTCAAACAGCCTTCTAAGGGGAAAGAAAGATAGAGGGGGATGTTTTACACAGGTATGTAGTGACAGGATAAGAGGGAATAGTTTTAAACTGAAAGAGAGCAGGTTTAGATTTACAATTAGGAATAACTTCTTCAGTGAGAGGGTGGGGAGACACTGGATGAGGTTGAAGGCTATGTTGGATGGGACTTTGAGCAACCTTTTCTAGGGAAAGGTGTCCCTGGCTATGGCAGAGGTGTTCAAGCTAGATAAGCTTTAAGGTCTCTTCTGTTTTTATAAAAAAATATTATCTAACTCTCCAGACAATGAAAATAAATAGCTACCTATAAGCAAATGCATGAACTTGAAGATTTTTTCTTAAAAAAAAAAAAAAAAAAATCCATACATATTCTTTTAGGAATAAACCCACAATGCATTAGTCACATATAATTGTCATACTTTAGTTCCATTTAGAACCAAAATTTTAAAAAAAAAGCAGATGCAAAGAAGTGCATAGATTTTTCTCAGATGCAGAGAATTACATAGATTTACTTGGATACCTCAATTGAAAACCTATTTTTGTTTACTTCAATAGATTTTTACACTCAAAGCTAAATGGATACTATAGCAAATAGATCAAAAAGGAAATTTTCATATCATAAAGTACAGAAGAAGTTTTCATGGGCATAATTCTTAATACAATTTTATATGTTTCAAAGCACTTTCATAAAAAATCTACATTCAACAATTCCCTAATGATTTTATGCCTATTAAGTTCCATTAAAAAATTTCAGTGAAGGAAAATGCATTGTATTAACATATATATATTTAATATTTCTACCTCTTTAAACCTTGTACTCCTGAGATCGCTTGTCCCAGCTTAATAATGGCTTAGTAAATCATATGTGAATTTACCAATCAGCATTAGACTAGCATAATTCCAGGAATGAACTTCAATTCTATAAGCAAAATCTAGTTCATATCAGAAAAGTGAAAATTTAAACATATTATTTCCTTATTTAGGAAGTTATGTTTGTTCAAGCATATAGGTGTATCACAAAGCAATACAATACCTGTCTGATCAGTGATTTTCTTATTCTCTAAAAAGCCTAAAACTAAGGGTTTGATCCAGAGACATGAGATGCAAAATAAGCCTTCACTTAAATGTGAGGGTGACCATTTGTGTTTGCAGGATAGAAATCCTGCTTCTAAATAGATACTTTCAATGGAGAATAGTATATATCGAGTCCATGTTCAGCAGCACTTAAAAAGAAATGAAATCTCATTTTGGCAATGAAAGGACATAAACCAAGAATTGACTTAAAAGATGAGATGTGGGATCTAAATAGGTGTATTTTTTTAAGGAAAAACGAGAAATTATACCATAAGTTTTCTTTACCTTTCCTTATTCTTTACTAAGCCCTTAAGCTTTCTTTTCTTATGGTTACAAGTAAGCTTCCATTATTGTCAAGAATTTTTTTCTTCATTTCTTAGCAACCCCTATTTTATGGCTAATGTGTCACTGAGGTTTTCTTGCTAAATAACAAGGAACACAGTGACAGTGCTGCACCCATTCAGATTATTGAACTGGTACTTTTTATCTAGTAAAACTCTAGCCTTTATCCTAAAATTTTTATCCTGAAGATGAAAGCATAAGTTATTGGATTTTGTATTATGAAACTGACTCTTGTATTATAGGGTATATATATGTCTCTTGTATTATAGGACTTCTACTGAAATTTAGGATGAGATTCTGCCATCTTTGTTGATCTTTCAGTATTCAGTCAAACTATTCAGAAAAGAATCCAATTATGGTGAATGGCAGTGGAGAGAATAGACATTTTATATTTGACTTCATAAGACTATAAGAATATATTTCCTTATCAAAGTGTTCTTCTTTCACAGCTCATGTGAATCAAACTGAATTTATTCAGGGAACATTTCAGAAAGATCCCAACTCTCCATTTTATTTTCTTGCTTTGAATTTGTCCTAGGGGGATACTCAGTTTCAGTTACACTGTCTAAAACATGCTTCTTTTCTATGGCTTTTTCATATTACTCTCTAAAGGCTAAATATCCCTAAAGGATAAACATTGCATTACCTTGGAGTTTTTCAGATGATCTTACTTTCCAGAATGCTTTCAGTCACTGTAATGGTCTTATGCAGGAAGCTTCTGGAAGCAAAGGGACTAGTGATCGACAGCACAATTAACCTGTGCAGGTGCAAGCCTCTGCTGCTCTGTGTTGCATGTCCAAGGTGGTCTTCAGGCTCTGTTGGGCTGCACAAAACTCTTGGCTACAGATGAACTTGGAATAAGGAGCCTCCAGACAGCTCCCACTTGGTCCTGGCAAGGACATCACATATGCCTTGCCTTCGTCTAAAATTGCAGCAAGAAGTTCTGCATGAAAACATCAGTTTTCTTGTAAGAAAGTAATGCAATATCCAACTGAAGGATCTGAGGATCTGATGCAGCATGAATTAGGAATATCCATCCTGTGACCATTTGACACTGCATGTTCACCGAATGGGCTCTTCCTACAGCTTTCCAAGGTGTCTAATATTTACTTATCTATTTTCCTGTTCTAATTCTGTCTTAATAGAGAGATTTTTATCTTGTTGTTGGATCCTTCCTATTAAAAGACAGAAAGAAACCCACAACATCTCTGCCTCTTTCTCAGTACCCATCCTGCTCCTCCCTTTCATGGCTATAGAACAGTCAATAAATAACTATGCATTCTCAATGAACTAAGAATTCTAAAATTTATTTTTAATTTTTTTCTACATAAAAGAATATTTTTGCCTTCCTGTCTTGGGTTATCTCTTATAAAAACTAGCAGAACCCTAGGAAAAAAAAAAAACAAAAAACTTTCAGATGCTAAATTATAAAACATACCATCCAAAATTATTCTTTCACTCTATAAAAGGCTAGATAGAGTGATACTTTTCAAGCCTCGCTCTGATCTCTTCCATCACTTATGTGGTGCTAGATCATGAATTTCTTTCTTGGAATTGTAGATACACAATTTGCATCATTTACAAGGATATTATTTTGAAATATCCAAAAATACTCATTTGACTTCCTTGTCAGGAGGGAGAAATCAAACCATTTCAGTCTGAAGCAGTAAAATTAAAGAAAAATATATTCTTAAGCATACTTTTAACTTCAAACATTCAACTAGATAAGCGTAAATCCAATCTGCATCATTCTCTATGATTTAGCCTACACAGCATGAAATTAACAGGATCCTTAAAATAGGATTTGAAATAGTGAATAGCATTCTTACTGGGTGCAATCTCATAACTTCTTCTAAATTTCTGTGAGTGTAATTGTAGTCAGAACTCAGCAAAATACACTGTAGGGAAAATCCAAGGTTTAATTTTCATTTACATCATTTCACAGTGTGAAGTAGCACTGAAAAAAATTGCATTTCATTTTAAATGAATCTGACATGAGTACGATGGCATTCTGTGTCAGATAAGTGTAAGTGAGAATAGGTCACTGGATTGTTAACTCACTGTGTCTTCTTAATCCAGAAATACCAGTTAAGAACGTTGCTTGCATTTTTAGTGCATAAACCTTGTTTAAATTGGTGTTTTACATATAATTACCATATTTTTGTGTGCTAGAGCAGTTATTAAAACACTTGTTTTTTCCTTGTGAAATATTAGGGGTTAATTTTCTTGCCTAAAGGAAAGTATATGCTGTAATCAGAACTCTCTTAAAGTACCTGAAATGCTCACACAGTGTGGCAAGGTTACACAACAACCATTGCCTTTTGGAGGAGCATCTAGAGGCCCAGCAGTTTACCTACAAACATCTTCATGATGTACAAAATTAGGTATGACAACAGAATCAAGCCCTGACTAAAACTATCAGGAAACAAAATGGACTGTAATGTGCATTAAGGGAATTAAAGGGGAAAAAAAAGCCTAGATGGAAAATGTGTATAATGAAGGCTGTAAACTTTTTCCACCTTCTACTGACTGCTTGTTTTAATCACAGTAGTTCAATTGCATTTGTCAAAGAATGACACATACTGACAGTTCTCTACGTAGATATGTATTCACCCTGCTTGTGTTTCATAAAGTAATAGAATCAGAGAACATTTTGAGTTGGAAAGGACCCATCAGGATCACTGTATTCAATGTAAACTTGCCCATCGTTAGAAAAGCAATACAGTTTGAAATGTCTCAGATTCTCTGTATCTCACATGGAATAACAGTGAATCTACATCAAGCCTTGGGCCAGTAGGATCAATGTTACCTTGGAAGCTGCTCATGTCACCCTAAACCAGGCACTTTCATTTGGGCAGCTGAATAGCTCTAAAGCTCCATTATCTATACTGATTAAGGACTTCATTAACTTGTCTACATGTATGTGGATAGTGGCAGCTGAGATCTGCACAATTCTGTCAGATGTGGCACAAAGCTCCCGGAAACCTGTCCTCTCTGGGAAGCCAGATGGTGTGTATATGGGGGACAGTGTCATAAAAAAGATGTCACTGGACACCTTTGTTTAGGCAGCAGATCTGAATGCACAAGTACAGTTTCATATTTTTACTATATTTGCAGTTAAATGGCCTGATCTTGTATCCAATCTACCATATGCTTCTAAGTTATCTACAGACAAATAAAACAAAGGTTTCATTGACTTATGCTTACATCATTCTCTTCCTCAGAAAGCAGGTCACCAGGTACCTTATATAAAATTAATTTTAAATTAGGAAAGAAAAGTTTTTTATTTTTATCTTCACTAGAAAGCTTGACTCCACAGGTCACATTTATCACTATTTATTTATTTATTTACTGTCTGTAAAATCGTGGATATTTTCAGCCCCTTTTCAATTAACTTCACAAAGAGAATTTGTGTAACTATTCTCAGTTGATTTACTTTTTTACATCTGCTTTTTGCATATTATTGTATTACTGGGCACAGAGCAACTTACAGATTCTCAGGTCCAGATGTGTCTGTCATGCTCTCAAACCATATCACTCTTCCTACTCTGAATTTATGTTTCTACATAAATCAAACAAGTCAAAGCAAACTAAATAAGAGGTGTGACATGTACACAGAGATTCTTGACCTTGGTGATTAGAGACAGCCCTGAGATTTTATCACAGCAGTTGACAGTCTGTGGTTTTGTTTCTGGCTTGATTTTGCAATGAATGGGTTGAAATAGCAACCATATCTGTTTCCAGTATTGTTACACTACAAATACTTTTAATTTTTATAGCATTATTTTTTGTGAAATGCTTAAATCGGCTCCAGTCATACTTTGGGAAAAAAAAAAAAAAAAAAAAAAAAAGAATTAACAGAATAGCTTTTCTATGTGTGCAAAAATTGGAAAGTGTGTAGAAATAAAAAGTAGTAGTATTATTGCAATAGCACAGTAGTGTTAATCAGCAAAGAAGTCTACCACCAGGGAAAAGAGCAATCAGAGTCTGCTTTCAGATGTGAAGACAGGACCTCTAGATAAATAATATAGAATCATATCTGAGGAATTCAAGAAAATGTCAAGAGTTTTTGTTTGCTTTCAGAGAAACATGCAAAAGCTGAAGAACATAATTTTTCATTTTTTTCAGCAAAGTCTGATTGCATCGATTTGGAGAGAGGGAGAAACAGATTTTAAAAAGGACATTTCAGCCTGAGATATGGAGAGAGAAAGCAAACTGTAATATTCAGAGAGATTTTCTAACCTTAACCTCGAGCTAAAGCCATCAGGACTTGCTCAATAATGGTGACAGCACATGATTCATTTCACTTATTTCATCTTGCCAAGGACAACTGTACAAAGAAGGGGGGGGTAGGGTCATAAAGCAGTCTATGCTTTTTCTTTTCTGTCACATTTCATAGGTGCCTTGAAAGTTAATATTTTTTCACCAAATTCTGCAGATGAAAATGCTCAGGAAACAAACCAAAACTCAGTAACTTTTTTTTTTTTTTAATTTAATATACAATAGAAATAGTAAGAATTGTAAAAGTGTGAGAAATCCCATTAAAAGGTATTGGTTTTATTTAATAACATTAGTCACAGTGTACAGTAATTCAAGTGGAAGTTAAGGAGTTGAATGCTATTACATAAGCTTTTGAATTGTATCATAAATAAAGGAATCTGTGTGAAGGTATTTTTTCAAGCATCATTATGAAGACATTTTTTGATACTTCCCGCATAACTTTGAATCCTTTACCTTACCTCCACTAAAATTATTCATAGCTCAGTCTCACTCATGCCAATGTTCCTCTCACTAATGCAGCACAGGAATACCTTTCTTACATATCTCTTCTCATAATGCTGTTATTACTGAAGAAATAAAATATTTTCCCAAGTACACAACTAAGAAATTGCATTAGAAAAATATCAAAGCCTACAATGATTTAGACATTGAGGAACAAAATTGGAAAGTCTCTTAATGTCTAAAAGCTTACTTGGCCAAAGATTCCGTTTTTCTTAATGTGGTACTTACAGAGAATGAATGAAATTGGATTACTCACCTTTTTGAAAATTAGACCTTTTGAATATACAGCTTTTCAGTCAAAAAGGTGGGGAAGGAGAAAAGGAAAATAAGAAAAAGAAAAAAATAAAAAAGCAACAAAAATTAAACAAAGATTTTCTTAATGATATTTTGCAGCTGTGTTAACTTCTAAAAATAATTTCATCATTAGCAAGCATTCTTCAGACTCACAATATTCATGTTATCATAGAATGTGAGACAAAGAATATAAGTCATAAGACTCTTTAAAGTCTTTAAAGTCTCTATGTACCTACAGTTATTGATGATATCTTCAGTTTAATCTTCCTGATTCCTTGCAGAGTCCACATGGACAGATGAAAACAATGTAGAAATATGTTGCACTGGAAAAGCAAACACAGACACATAAAATAGCTTTGCTTGCTTGATGCACACCTGAGCTTTCTGAAATAGTTCTTCCAAGATATGTGACATTGGCAACACATAATTGGACACTATGTCCTTGTATCAAAACATGGTTTGCTTTCAAACATTGAGTTGATTTCTGTAGCAATTTCTGCTTCTTCTAAACTTGCCATTAATTATTTTTCTGTGGTGGCTATTTAAGAAGTCAGTCATTGTCATGTGAGCAGTATCATGGGAGAGTCAGAGGTTTAGCAAACTCCTGATGAGTGTTCCAAATGGATATGAGATTACAGAGGTTTAAGAGCAGCCCTTTTCTGCATACATTTTGAAATGCTCCTTGAAAATTGATAATTCCAGAGCAAGCACAACTATGTGAAGATAAGAAACAAGCTTTCTCACATTATGCAAATTGCCACCCAAGTCAGAGAATGTCACTTCACTTCTGGAACAGAGAGGGTTTGAACATTTGAATTTCACAGAGTTCATCTCAGCTCTCTGTCCTTTTCTTTTCTCCTCATTAATTATTCTTAGCTGTTGTATTGTAACTCTAAGATATGTGTGAGCAAGCGCATACAAAATCAATCTTCACTTAGGGTTTCTTTGGATATTTTTTAATCCTTCTGTTCTTCCCACTAATGAGTAGGTTATGATATTTAAATGTGCATATGTGTAGGGCAAAGCAGTCATTTTTAGAGGTCAAGGAGTCATAGGCTGCAGCAAATGAATCCTGCGACTAAGCCAAGCTTTTTCAAGTGCAGTTTCCATTCTGTGTCATTCCAATTGTTGAAAAAAAAAAACAACCCACATCTGTAAAGTAAGGAAACTTTTTTTTTTTTACTGACAGTTTGACTATTTACAATTCCTGATGCATAGGCATGGTAAAACGTATGTGAACACTGCTTACTTTTAAATTCGTACCTACATGACACTCTTTTATTTTAAAATATTTTAAAATCCACAGAAATGAGAGCTGAGAAAATATTGCAAATACACTTCAGTAAAACATCTTGTTCCATACACTGTACCTGCAAGCCTGATAGTGACAGAACACACTGCTTTCATACATCTTGGAACAAAACATTAGATTCAAGTCCAGCAAAAGTCTACAATTGAAACAGGTATCCTGTGTTCTTTGGCCAGATGGATTTGTTTTGAGTAGTCTTCAGAAAGCTCTGTTGCACTGAATGTTTGCCTAGGCCAAATATAAGGGCAATGGGGAGGTTCCTATGGAAAGTGGAAGTCAGAGGTCCTGTTTTTTTCTACTTGAAAGAAATAAGTTAGAAGTAGAAAGGGTGAGACAGCTGTGGTGGTCCTGTTGTGGATAAAGGATAGGATCACATAATATTACTACTGAAAAGATTTTACACACATTTCTTGCTCTAGAGGAGACAGTGAGATGTTCTGGGGTACTAATGGTAGGAACGGAAGTTTAGGGCTATAGTCTGCTATAAGTCTGGCAAGTGCTATCCTGAATCCTCACATGAAATTATTTGTGTAAATTCAGTGGGAGCTTTCTCACTGACAGGCAGGCAGAGAGAATTTCACACATGCTCCAAAAACCTTGGTCTTGAGATGTGAAGCAAACACTAACCAAGCCAAATAGGTATTATCTCTCTTAGATGATCACTCCTTCAGGTGGAACTGTCTCTACATCTAATGGGATGGAATAATATAAAATGGAGAAAACTTAATTACTTTGCTTTTTTACCTGCACTAGATAGCCAGGGTGAACATGTAGATTTGGAAAAAACTGCACTGTCATCAAATCTGCATAGTTCTTCACTGAGCTGTTTTATTGAATATTTGTCCTCTATCGGGACAAAGTTTGGGGGAATGTCATTATGAGAATTCAAAAGGGTCTGGCTGAAATAATAGTGGATTTGGAAGCTATGTGAAAACATCTAATAATCTTCCCAGTCTTAAAAGACTTTTACTAAAAATTGAGAAAGTGAGTGTAGACATGGCAAATCTGAAGCATTACCTACATTTTTTTATAATTTAGTAAAATGCCTAATTAAATCGAGGTGAATCTGTTTACATTTTTTGGATTCCTGAGTGAGAAAACTTTTCCTTTTCAGACTTTTAAAAACTAAAATTTTTCCTATATTTTCCTAATTTAATGAGCATGCACTGCAGTGAAGATTTAGATACGGCAATAAGAAATCCGCGATAATTCCAGTTACTCAGTGACACAAAGTAAAGGGTATTGTTACCCTATAATTTATTTAAAACAACTCTAGGTCTTCAGTTTTTCCTGCAGATGCCCTGTTTGAACTCACATGTAAGACTTTAAAGGAGAAGAATTTGCAATAAGCAATCAAAAGAAATTTTCATTATTTTTAATCTTCATTGCTATTACCATCGTATTACTCGGTAAAATTGCAAGTAAAGCGCATTAGCTTCTATGAAATGTCTATGAAACTTTGGTGGTTTTTTTTAGTATTAACCTTGAACATTAGAATATAATCACATTGTTTTAATATAATAACTCAAAATACTTCATTATGCCAATCAACAGATTAGCTTTGTGGAAATAAAACCAGAGATTACTTTGGATTTCAGTATCATGACTTTGCAGATCATTTACCCTGTGTAATGTAAAGCTGTCTTGGAGTAATTTGAACAGTACCTTTGGTTACAATAACCAACGGTCATCTGAAATAATAGCTCTGGTCTTTACCTGAACAAATAAAGAAAAATATCCTGATGGATGGCTGGATGGCTTTTATGTGTTATTATTTTATAAGAGGCAAGAAGAAACCTCAGACCTGCTCCTGTCAATTAAATACTTTCTATGTGCCATTTTCACTTCTTTGGCAGAAAGTGTAGGTATGAATTTAAAAGTAAGCAGTGTTCACTTACCTTCAAAAAACATCAGAGACCTTAAAATTTCAGATGTAGCCACAGTCTGAACAGAAGCACATAAAAACTAAGCTAATGAAATCACAGGAAAACTCAGGATCTGTGGCAGTCTTTTAGACTGATACTCTTCTAAAGTGACAGAACAGGAGAAAATAGCGAAGGGGCAAAAAATATAGGGAAGGGGAAGACAGGGTTTGTAATGTTTGAAGTGCTCACACGATATTCCTGTAGTTTGTGGAACTGCCCCATGGTGTTTGCAATGGATTAATGAAAGCCAGTTAACTGAAAATCATCGTCATCCTAATCATGACACTCAAGGCTGTTTACGTTAAGAAAAATTATACGTTCAAGTGCTGCATCTTCCATATCCAATGTATAAGGTTTGAGTCCACTTCAGGATGCTTAGAATAGTGTTCATAAATTGCTACTAAATCGCCATGATATCATTTTCCATAATATGCACAATAACAAGAGAGCTTTTCTGGACTGTAAAAATACACTAAGTGAATAATACAGACACAAATGTCAAGCAGGTGAGAGGTTTCAAACAATGCACAAAATCTGCTGAAATAAAACCTCAAAGATTTTTAGGATTTTTTTGTTTAAATACCCACCACTTCCTCCTGCCTACAAAAAGAGGGAAAATGGGGAAAATACAATTTTTAAAATGAAAAGAATTGGCTGTAGTCTGTAGTTGCTCTCGTATTGATTCTCAAAGTATATGTGATCTTGAGCATATCTAACACAATTATATGTTTTTTGTGAAGCAGAAAGTAGAAAATTCCTACTTGTCAAATCCTGAAAATAAAAAGGGAAATGATAAATGACCTACAAATTAGAGAGAAGTTCAGCCACCTTTTTCACTAAGAATATAAACTCATTTCATTTGTCCAGATGATTTAATTGCAGATTATTTGCTGAGGCGTGAAACTGTGCTGTTACTGCTTATTTTTCCAGCCAAAACAATAAGGTGCAAAAATGAACAGCTAAAAACTTTAAATAAAAGCATCGAATACCTAAAAATCTTTAATAAACCATATATCAGTTTGAAACCAAATGGAAGAAACAGAATACATAATTTAAATAAAGGCATACATACTGCCTATAAAACAGAAGTGAAATCTGAATATTTAAGAGCTGAGATACTGAATAAGTAAGGCATTTTTTTACCTAACACGAGTATTATGTTTTGAGAGGAAATCAGGAGTAGCTAAGAGAAATATTAATCCAGTATTGATGGCTGCCCCTGTCTAAGGTACTTTTCACACCTCGGTGATTGATTCTGTGATGTTATGAATTAATCTGCAGTGTCAGTTGTCTATTCCTATTTTTCTTTGTCATGATGACATTCCTTTTATCACAGCAACCACTTGCTTCCTGATGAATTTCTGCTCATTCTCTTTCTGACAGGGACTCAGCATTTGTACCAGAGCTAAGAACAATTTTCAAGACTGGGTGCTCAGTATTATCAATGAAAGATAAACAGTGTATCACCACCACAAATACAGAGGTTAAAAATCCACATATTACTCTGAAGTCTGGCCTGTGTAATGAAAATTAAAAAGTACTGAAAAATTGTTAAATGGTGTACTAGAGAATCAGCTAAAATATATTATAAAAATGAATAGCTGTGTGGAAGTTATAGGTGACAGGGTCCTGAGGACTGGCTGTCCCTATCCAGACTCATCAGCCTGCCTGCAGCCCAGGATCCCATGGCACCTCCCAATGCCATCATCACCTGCCCCATGGATGCTACAGCAGAGCTGGTCTCCAGCTCCCACTGCCCTGTCCTGTCCAGCCATCCCCCTGGCGAGCCAGGCCCACCCGTATATACTGGTGCAGCCTCAGCCTGTCACTATCCTCAGGGATATATCTGATGCCTGGAGCTGTCTGGCAGCTGGGAGTGTAACTTGGAAAGGCCCTTCTGTCAGGGTCTGCCCTTTCCTGTTCCACTAGCACTGCCCATGCTCCAAGTGCTTCCTCCAGCCCAGGGCTGACTCCTTGTCCAACCCCAATGAGCTCATCTGGTCTTCTGAACTCCAGAAGACAACCTGAGTGAACAACCTGTCACAATCATTTTAAGTTCCAACACCAAGTTGCCCCTATCACATCACATTCCCAGTTTGTTCTTCCTGCCCTTGCACCATGTCCCCTGGCAGAGTTATGTGACAACCCACAGCAATTAAATGTCCCTTCTGACCCAAATCTGTGTGCCCTGACAACATACTCAGACTTTTGCCAGTCCCAATTTCAAATAGTGCAGGATAAATAACCTGACCTCTCTAAGACTCCCTATACATATATATTCATTTATAAATTTAACACTAGTTAAATTCATAGCAGGTGACTGGCCACATCCATATTATCACATTCATAAGACTCCAGACTGAGTCTTACACTATGGCATGTGTAACCTACATGCCACGTTGTTTGGGGTAACTGTCTCCTGTTAGCTCCCACACTCTGTGTCAGGGACCAGGGAGTTTGGGCAGAGTACAGAGCCAGAAGCCAAGGCTGTGGGACAATTCAATGGGCAACAATTCAATGAATCCCTAAAATATAGAAGGCTGAGAGGGGGTCTCATAAAAGCATATAAATATCTCAAATAACAGTGTCAAGGGGATGGTGCCACATCCTTCTTGGTGGTGCCCAGTGACGGGATAAATAGCAATGGCCATAAACTGAAACATCAGTTCCACCTTAGCATGAGGAAGAACTTCTTTATATTGAACATGGCAGAGCACTGAAAAAGGCTGCCTATGGGGTTCATGGAGTCTCCCTTTCCGGAGACATTCAAAACCCACATGTGCAACTTGCTCTAGGGTGATCCTGCCTTGGCAGGAGTGTTGGACTAGAGAATCTTCAGAGGCAAAACAAATAAAATCCTCACAATTATGGGTAATTCAGTGGATCCTGTGGGCACAGTCCCCACAGTATCCAACCAGGAAACAAGTCCAGCATATGGATGGTGACAGATGCCAGTCGGGAGCCTAGAAATGGACAGACAAGTCCAAAGTGTCCAGGTAGGACCAAATTCAAGCTGAGAAATCAAAGTTGGTCTCCTCAAGGTGAGTAACGATGCTTAGCATGCTGACAAGCAGCTCAGGCAAGCTAGGAAGGAGTGTTTGAGTTCCCAAGCAGAGAAGAAAGACTCTTCTCTGCTCTTTGTCATTAGCCTCATCCCAGATGACCCAACATGAGCAAACCCTGGTGGTGAGGAGGGAGCAGGCTCAGGGCCATGACCAACTGATTGGAAACTGCAGAATAATGACTGAAGAGCAAAGGGAGTAATGCCGAGAAGCATGATGTGTTGGCATCATTCAATACGTTACTACAGACAGATGTTTTAATTCTATGGATCCCCTTATCTCACGTGGTGTCACAGGAGAAAAAAATATTTAAAGCTCACACTTGTGAAGACAACTAAAATTCTCTTCTTTTTTTTTTTCCTTTTTACAGTAAAATCCATGTAGTTGCAATAGGTTGCCTACAATCTGAGTATGGATCAAACTCCCTGGAAGTATCATAGATATTGCTTATTCAGACAATAAGGATGGATAATCATCTTTCTCTATAACTGTAATTCTATATTTGTAACTTTTTCTATATTTGCAGCTGTTTGGTTGCATGATAATTCTACTCCACAGATAAATTCCTTCTCTTATGTGAAACATGATTTATAAAATAGGACCATAACTGTCCCTGGGTTATCTATTCATGGGTGAGTATCTCAATTAAGGGAGGCCTATTTGCCTAGGTCAGCATAAATTCTTCATTTCTTTTGCCAAATTTTCCCCATAAAGAATTTCTCCTAGTTTTCTCTTTCATGTTCTCAAAGTTCTTGTCCATTCAAGTGTTTATCACTTTCATCTGTGATTCTTTGAAGAAAGATCTTTAAGGCTTCTATTGTGGAGATTATATTTTGATACCATCCATAACACATTTTGTTCAGAAATCTTGTCTTGCTGTTAATTTCCTTAAGTCTAAAAGTGAAAGTAAAGTTCTGTTTTGACTGATCTGCCATAGTTGGGATTCACAAAACCATTTTCACTACTACTTTAATGAAGAAGCAAAGATGTATGTTTCAGAGATGTTAAAACCACGGAAAGGAATGAAGAGGCAGATTTTATAGTAGCGCATACATGAACAAGATGAAAAATTGATCCATGCTTATATTGAAATCTCCTTAGATTTTAATACTTAACTCCAGAAAGAAGTAATTTTTTTGAATGTGGTAACACCAGCTTTATGGAAAAAAAAATTCTTATGTTGTTTTTTATAAATTTTCATCTGGGCAATGTGGGTCAGCCTCTACATCACATAACATTTTGACTTAATGAAGAAGAAAAGATTAATATTATGGAGTAACTTTTGCTAGACAGCATTTGTACACTGAAGAGGAAATTATCCTTATCCCTTTTATGCACTGAGTGTGAAGGTGAGATGTGCCAACGGGTCAGCATTCAGTGAAAGACTGTGACTCCTCTCTCTGAAACAGCTTTCACTGCAGCTAAAGGCTAGGGAGTTCAGCGTGACACTGTGAGGCCCATGCTTTATTATACTTCTCCATATTTCAAAGAAGAGCTTGGAATATGTGGGTTTGTCTGGAAAAAAAGAAAACTGAGACATAGGACAAAAAAATGTTACAAGAAAAAAGATGGCCTCAAAGAGGTAAGCTTTCCCTTCACTCAGAAGGAGAAAAGTAAAGAAATGAGCTAAGACAAAGATCTGTTATTATAGATATTAGCTGAGAAAATTTTTTAATGAGTCACGTGATTAAAACACTTAATGAGTTTTTTAATAATTTTGGATGTTGTAAAGGTAGCAAAGAAATATTTTAAGTAATGAATAGAAAAAATCCTGCCTTAAACTTACTTGATTCTGCTTTCTTTAAAAGACAGACTAGCTGATACCTTAAGATCCCTTCCCACTCTATTTAACGACAGTTCTATCACAAATGAAGGGATGTTTTCAGAGTTTTTTGTTTTAGTTTGTTTGGGTTTTTTTTTCAGAGCATACTCAGAAGATACACTAAGGTTTAATTTTTGTTTGTGGGTTTCTTGTTTTGCCTTGCTTTTGGTTTTGTTGTTATTTTGATGTTAAGATGCTTTCACTTATTTTTCTAGCTTATTTAAAATATTCTCTCCCCATATGAGTCCAATATGAGAATTTTGAGTCAGTTGATGTAAGAATAATATCTTTCAAATATTTCCATAGAAATGCTTGAAAAGCAGTTTGAATCATAAAATACTAGATGGACCACTGAATTTGGTTTCTTGGAGGAGCTGTGAGGGATCAGTATGTTCAAGATCTTAAGTCAGTGTTCATAGTTTCCATTGCACATTTCATTTTATCCCAACAAAATGCCTCTGAGCTAACATCTGCATCAATCTCCTTGTAGTCCTTGAATATTTAAATTGAAAAATAAATGGGAAAATAAATTCTACTGTGTATAACTTAACAAAGACTCAACTAAGGCTCTACTCCTTACATTGTTTATGCTTTTTTGCATTTGACAATGCCTGGGAACAAAATCAAGTCTAGTTGTCTGGTTGTGCATAGAAACATTTTACTTTTTTTTTTCCTTTATGTAAATAAATCCATTTTTCTCTGCATATCTTCCTTCCAAGGAAAGACTGTGCCCACATTTTCAGTGCTGCACCACCAAACAGTGTCATATTAATCAAAAGCTGCAATTTGTTGCATGTCTTGTGTTCATTCCTGACAGACCATTGTCATTTTAAAGCTCAAATGTGCTACTTTTTACCCCTCTAAGAAAGTTCTGGAGTTATATTAGTTTGAGACTTCCATCCAAGGTTTTTAAACTTACAAATGAGCTAATATCAGAAATACACATTTTCCTTAATAGAGAGTAGGCCACTACCAGAGGCATTGTATCAGCTAAGAGTAGCTATAGTTCTATCACAGCAGGACAACTCTTCTATTGTGTTGTCTATGTAAAGAATTACCTCAGAGGAAAATAAAAACCATTTTTCATGCAGAAGGCACCAATATAAAATTAAATTAGAAGGAAAAGACAGTGTTAAAGGTAGAATGCTAGTTTTTCCATCCTTTTTGATTCCCTAAGATGTATATCAAAATATTAGAGTATGATTTCGCTGAGGAAGTAGATAATAAAACATTCTAATTTAAATGTGAGTCCCACCAGTGCAATCACAGAAAATACAATCGTAACACTGGCAAAACTTATCATTTGCTTTGAAAAACATAAAATGGAAATGTTATTGCATTAACTTTAGCCTCAAATCTGTCTGTGCACTAATTTAAAATCCTAAAGGATAGCATGCTGTCTGCAGAACTAAAAAAAAAAATGGTGTACTGTAACTGGAATTTGCATTTAAAAATTGTTTGGGGTATTTTTTGGCAACACAATCAGAGCTGTTCCACTTCACTGAAATAATTCAATATGCATCCAACAATAGAAACAGTATTTCCTAATACAAGTAACCTTCCCAATACAAATCTACATAATCTCATAAAATATTAAATTGTATTCTTCAAAGCTGTGCAAGATAAGTGATGTTGTTCAAATGTGAATCTTGTTCTACACCACATTTCTTTATTAATGCAATGTTATTCAACTTTCTGAGCATGAAAGAGTTTTCTTGCATGATATGCTTCTTGGTTTTGTTTTGGCTTTTTGTTTGTTTTTTGGTTTGTTTTTTTTTTTTTTTTTTCTGGTGGCAGTCTGCTTCACAACTTGCCTATACCTCCTAAAAAGTCCAATAATAACTATACCAAAATGAAGAGTCATATTAAATGTCTGAGGCTTTTTTCCCCTGTTATGCTACTGTTATTGGTCCAAATAAATCTGGCTGAAAGGGTAGCACTACTATCAGGCTGTTTTAAAAAGTCTCTAGGATGATGTGGTAAGGAGTATGTATATGATCAGACAGACATATTGCTGTCCATTAAAAGTTTTGAAAGGAATCACTGGAGAGCACTTAGCTGAAGCTAGAAACATCCTCAATATTGAACAGATAAGGTTATCCAAACCCCTTAATGCCATCTCCAGAGACAAGCCTGAGAAAGCTGATTGAGTTCAGAATATTTTAGCTTTTATGTTGACAAACTGATGCTACTAGAACTGTAAAAATGAAGCTTAGATGACAAAGTTGGCAACAACAGCATTTTTTACAGGAAAGAAAGCATTACCTGCTTACTATAACTAAAAGAATAAGGAGCAAATGGGATATAAAGTAAATCTCAGCTGCCAAAAATTTAAAAGAACATTTAAATCACACAGTCTGTTCATTCTAACTTGTTTTCAGCAAGAGTTTTTACATAAGTTGTACCTGATTTTCTGAGTTTTTTGTTTTGCTTGCATTAACCTTGATTGAAAACATGACAATACCAATACTGGAACAGCATACAACATATGGAAATGGGCTTAAGATTCTGAAGCATTAGTTTTTATTTTATGTTACCATAAACTAAGAAGTCTAAGACCGTTTTTCATTTTTCTTCTGCCTGGAACAAGAACTAACTGTTCTCTCAAAGAGCACCCACAAGTGACATAAAACCAAAACATTATTTTTGGTGTGGTGTACAACTCTCTCCCCTCCATTGCTGACTTTTCAGTATAATTTAAGTACCAGTTTTGGGTTTTTTTTAAATCATTGCATCAATGAGCTGAAGGGAAAATTGTTTAACACATAAATTCACTCTTAGTAAGATACATAATGCATTTTATCATTTATGTAGTTTTTCTTGGGTAGAAAACCAATTTATTTTTCTGGTAGACTCTTTTATCATGACAAATACATTTAAGAAATGCTTTATAAAAGTGGAGAATGTATGTCTCATATTTTTTTCTCTATGACTATCTATCTATATATGTGTGCATAATATGTGGCAGAAATTGATTCTATGACTAGGCTGTGGAGACATTTGGGAATCCAGTAACATGCAAAAGAACATCTGCCTTGATATTTGTCATTTTACCCTAAGATAAAAATTTCAAAAAATTATGCATTTGTGAAGAATTTCAAGAACAATTATCATGAAGTGACAGAATTTCTAGTTTCTTCTCAAGAGAGAAAAATTACAAATAACACCTTGTAGCTGTATAGCTATTTATAGACACTATATGTCAAGTACCATTATTTGAAATACATCTCTGCCATCTGCTCCAGTCCCAGAATTCAAAATGGGAAGATTGTGCAGTTATGATATACGAGTCTAAGACAAAATGTGAAAATGTGTCTATAATAAAAGCATTCCTGTCCAGCCTAGTCTAAAAAAAATTATGCTCTTATTAGTCATAGGTTTTACATTTGCAGGACAGATAGGAAGAGTTCTTGTATCTTCCAAATATCAAGAGTAACTTTATTAAAATCAAAATTTAATGCACAACTCTATTACATAGTGGGCAAATAAATGTTATGGAAGTTTACTGCAAGGTTCCTATAAGAGTGATCTCCAGTGTTATGTAGTATTTTTATGTAGTAGGCAAATTATTTCCTGCAATGGGTTACCATGAAAGTTGAAAAATCTTTCATCATTGATGCCTTATACTTTAAAAAAAATCCATTTTATTCAAGACATTTATTAACTTGGTATTCTGTCTTAGAACAAATCACTTCACACTGCTGATTATACGAGTGTTGTGTATCTGTATAGATACAATAGCCACTCCTACAATGACATCATGAGCCTCAGGAAATTTGCTGCTTTCCTTGAAACTGCTTACAATCATGCTGAATCAGAAATGTACAGGCCTGGAGCCATAAGTTCCCTCAAAAAAGAGGAAGAGCATGTGAAATCTACTATATTTTTTTCTTTAAGTACCTTATTGTTGAACTTTAAATAGATTAATGTTTATGCCATAGAAATACTAGACTAAGAGTTTCAATAAAATAGGGTCAAAACAAGACATCTCCTAAAAAACACAAAAGAATAGGAATCTTAAAAAAAAAATTAGGCTAGGTAGATCTTTTTAAAAAAAATAAGCTGAAGTTATATGATTTGACATATAGTGATGACTTTAAGAAGAAAAATACTGGAACAAAAATAGAAATAAACTGTGATATAGAATTTACATATCTATAGTTTTAACTTCTGCTTAACCTATGATACTACGTATTTTTATGAGAGATGCTTTTTACTAATGCTGTAATTTCCATAGCTTTTACAGAAGAGAGGGGAGAGCAGTCTTGTTTATGTTTAGGGTTTGTTTTTTTAAAAGTATTCCCATAAAGAATTAACATAGGGAAGCCTTATCTCCACAGGTTTGAACAGAAAACTAACCATGGAATAGTTCCCACAGATAAGTATACCTCTAAGTGTATATATGTGCACAGTTAAAACACAAGTTCACTGTAATTCCCTAGGAATAAAGTTCAGTTTCTGAAAAATTTTTCTTCTAAGTCACTTTTCTTCTAACTCCTAAACACTGCTGCACTTTCCTCATACATCTGTATTGGTGACAGCATCAACAGATCTTAAAATTTCACCACCCTTTTATACACAATTTCCTTATTCTTAGTATTGAAGAGCAACTCAACATCGTAAATCATACCTCAGTCAGTGTAGAGAACCTGAAAGCTGTAATTCTTACACTATACCTCACAGTATAGTAGCATGGCAGGGGTTCTTGGCAGTGGGCTGAGTCCTTTCACACAGTCATAGCTAATGAGCAGTGCCTTATTTCTCTCTGTCAAAATGAAAAAGGGTTTGTGCAAGAACGATATTTATTACTACATGTACTATAGCTGCTGTGTTCCCTTCCCCCTTCTTTACCCATTGTGTGAGATCTCAAATCCCCATTTCAGTGTTCCTCTCAGTGTGAAGAACTCACCTTCATTATCCTCATGAAAGGGCTCCAGCCGTGTTTTCAAAGAAAATGGCTGCAACTGCATTTCACTGGGAATTCAATCTTCCTGTGGTATAAATATTTCAGCAGTGAGAATACCTAAGGGTTCTTTAGTTATATTTTCAGAAAAAAAAACCAAACAACAAAACAAAACAAAACAAAAAAAACCAAAAAACAAACCCACCAGTCACTGATTATTGAGAAGGCAATCCCAAAACCACTCAGTTTTTGATATAAAAGTACTCAGAAACTTTAAAGCTGAACATGAAAGCAGCTGCAAAGATATTGACAGATATAAGCAATGGTACAGCAGGTTTTTCCTCTCCTTGTGTTTTTTTGAATCTGCACACTAAAATACCCAAGAGGTTAATATTAAGTACTTAAATCCCTTGGTAAATCTTAAAATCACAGAATACAGCAAATCTAAAGTTGCAGCTGCACCTTAATGTTGTTATCACTGCGATCCTTCACTTTACTAACATATTCAGTCAGGAAAGAGTCTGGTGTTTTCCATATTACATTCTCTTTCTATGTAAGGATACTGCAGCAAATAAAAAAAAATCATTTGTTCATCAGCTGGGTTTTTTAGAAAGCTTTGCAGTGGCATGTAATAAACTGCATATGAACATGGCTCCCTCTACTGACTCCCTTTTAGAGGCTCCAAGAGTTGGTTTCCTCTGGCTTATTTTATGTCTATAAATTTATAACAATAACTATAATAATCACAAAAAAATAGAATTTCTAAAGTTTTTTCTATTCTGAAAACAAAAAATTTCTTTTCTTTGATTTTTTTTTCTCTTCTTATTACATGGTCTTTGGCCAAAATATCTATTCTTCAAAGTCCAAAAGTCCAATTTGCTGTTAGGGCACTCCTGCCAGTTCAAAAGAAACTTTAAAGATCCTCAAAAGGGTATGTAACAAGTTAATTAGCAGAATTATATTTGCTACACAGTGTCTGCAATCTTATTTATTAAAAAATGTTGAAATATATAGAAGTCAAAAGTTGAAATCTAACTTAAAAGGAGATGGGTAAGGAAAACCAGTAATTAATAAAGTTGTCCTGGAATAGATCATTAGTCAATACAAAACAACCACCACCAAGACCAAAAAACTCCCAAACAAAAAAAAAACCCACACAACCAACTAACCAAACAATCAAAAATAATGAACCCCCCCCCCAAAAAAATCACAAAAGAAACAAACAAACCAACAACAACAACAACAACAACAAAAAAAACAAACAAAAAACCCATGAAACAACAAAAACCTATTCAACAAATTTCATGCCTAAAACATCATACATAGTTACTTTAGAAGAAGTTTGTATCATTCACAGTTATCATACTCCAGACACACACATTCCAGAAATGGTCCAGGCTTCCCTTATAGTCATTCCAGGGACATGGTCGATGTAGCAAGAATGGGCCTCTGACATGTTTTAGATGTCGTCTTTATAGTAGGAGGAATCACCCAAGTTGTGTGGGAGTGTTGATCTGCTCCAAGGTAGGAAGGCTCTACAGAGGTATATGGAAAGAGTTGATCGATGGGCCCATGACAGCTTAATGTGATTCAACAAGGCCAAGCACCAGGTCCTGCCCCTGGGTCACAATAATCTCTTGCAGCTCTGTGGGCTGGGGACAGAGTGGTTTGAGAGCTGTCCAGAAGAAACAGACTTGGGAGTGCTGGCTGACAGCTGAATATAGGCCAGCTGAATTTAAGCCAACAGTGTGCCCAGGTGGCCATAAAGTCTAGTGGTGTCTTGGCCTGTATCAAGAATTGTGTGGCCACTAGGACTATGGAAGTGATGTTGCCCTGTACTCAGCCCTGGTGAGGCCTGCCTTGAGTGCTGTTTTCAGTTCTGGGCTGTTCACTGAAAAAAGGGCCTTGAGACACTGGAGAATGTCCAAAGGAGGGCAACAACGCTTGTGAAAGGTCTAGAGAGAAGCTATGTTTTAAGAGGAATGGCTGAAGGAGCTGGGTTTATTTTGGCTCAGGAAGAGGAGCCTCAGGGGTGACCTCATCATTGTCTATACCTACTGGACAGGAGGGTGTAGTGAGGTCTCTCCTGCTGTGTCTGCAGTGAGAGGACTAGAATAAATGGCCTTGTACTGAGACAGGGAAGATTCAGAATAGATACTAGGAAAAAAAAAAATCACTGTGAGCATTGTGAGGCATTTGAATAGGTTGCCCAAGGAGGGATAGGGTTTAGTAGTTTAAGGGTTAACATGGTAGTGCTGGATTGATGGTTGGGCTTGGTGGTCTTAAAGGTCTCTTCCAACCCTGGTGATCCTATGGTTCTTTAATTTATGAATTTTCCCGAAAGTTTCAAATCTTTCCAAAATCTTTGGTGTAGATGTAGTAACCCAGTAACATCTCACCCTAAATTGCAAAGTGAAGCTACATGCTGTCCTCAGACAGAATAGAGAATTTGCTGTAGCTACTGTATGCAATAGCATTACTCATATACTGTTCATTATATTTTGCTTTTATATTCTTCAGTGACTCTAAATCTACTGCCATTACATTGTTTTTAGGGTTTCTGTTACCATAGTGATACGCAACGTGCTCCTAGCTGTCTCTTCTATCAGTTAAGCCTTGGTTAGTAATACAGATATTGAAAAACTCCACTTAAAATGCTTCCAAGTTTTCTCTGCATTACATGACAGCCTTGGTTCAGGTGATAGCTTAGAATTACTGATCTTTGACTTTCCCATTCCTTGGGTAATTTGTCTGTTTTTTCTAGGCAATTGTGCTACTTGAAGCACTAGTCTGTAATACCAACAAGGCTTCTAAGCCCTTCTTGCGGCATCGTCAATTCCAGTCATTCTTTATGGCTGCAGGTCTTAGTGGAAAAGAGAAATTTTAAGACCCATCAGATTCTTTTGCATCCCTCATAGATGCAAAATGTGGAAAAAGATTATTTACAAGAACAAGTACTGATAAGACAAGGGGCAATGGGTTCAAACTAAAAGAGAATAGATTTTGATTAGATATTGGGAAGGAATTCTTCATTGTGAGGACAGTAAGGCAGTGGAAGAGCTTGCTCAAAAAAGTTACTGATGCCCCATCCCTGGAAGTGTTTCAGACTAGATTGGATGGAACTCTGAGCAACATGATCTAGTGAAAGTTGTCCCTGCCCACAGGAGGGGGTTTGGAGCTAAATAAGGTCTCTTCCAACCCAAATCATTCTATGATTGTATTCTAAAATGGAGGGAAACTCAGCTGTTGTAGTGCTAACACATAGGGGTCAAAAACCCCAAAAACTCTATCCAAGACTATATGTTCTCATTAAGGCTTTATTCTTGTCTATAGTTATTTAATAAAGATGTGGTTACCCTTCCAAGTAAAAGAGATCTTCTGCAAGTTAAGTTCAAAAGGACTTAGTTAAGTTTAGACTAATAGAAAGCACTTTTGAAAAGTAAAATAACAAGCATTATGGGTAAGAAGTGTCTAGAAGAAAAGCATCTAATATACAAAAATTTTTTAACTAAAAATTTAAAAAATAATAAAAATTACAAGCTTATTAATCTACTCTGAATCCTAATATTATTCTATATATCTATTACATTATAATATTCATTCTTTTTTTGTGACATACAAGTATTTTATAGATTCAGGGATTATTAGACTAAGTCAGAATTAGTAACTTGGAATATAGGACAGAAACTGCAGTCCTACTTATCTTTATTTTCCTTGGATTCATGACTGAATCCAAGGAAAATAAAGAATGCAATATGAACTCAGTCAACAACAGATACAAGAAAATCACATTCTCTTAGTAAAAATGTAGCTCTCGGCAAACTAAAATATTCTTGCAAATATGGAAGCTTCGGTCTGATAAAGGTGTTAGTATCTGAAATTGTATGGCATATGCAAAGGAGGCATAGCATTTAATTCAGCAAGCTGGATCTAGATCTTTAGCAGATGTTAGTAAATTTTTCTCTACTTTTAATCTTAGAGTAAAGGAGGAAAAGTTAAATTTAATCCCATAACTGAAATTGTAACTATACATGCACTCTTACTCAAAATAGTATAAATGTAGATGTCCTGATTTGAGGCAAC